>CM045073.1:30424653-30684663 GCA_024542945.1 allo-octoploid hybrid of Carassius auratus x Cyprinus carpio | reverse complement strand
AGAAGATTTTTAAATTCCAGAGCATGCTTTTTTTAAACAGCCCTGAATAGCTGATTTCGTTGGTAGCCTAAGACATAAAGTGTGAAAGTTTTGGCTAATGAGATCTATAAGTGTACCGAGTTTCATATAAATCATGCAAGTGTGTGTGAGCTATGGTTCAAGATTTCTGAAGGTGTTCCAGGAGGCTGTAGAGTCCCACCGCCTGTGCCACTGGTCCCAGCCTCTGCAGCATCCTGATGGCCAGATTCCAATGTGTGTGCCAATTTTCAAGTAGTTTTGAGCATGTTAAGGCCCTCAAAACCCGAGGGTTTAATAAAAAATAAAAAATAATAATAAGAAGAATAATCCTAGAAGAACAATAGGGCTCTTACTGCCTCGGCTTGAGCCCTAATAATCCTAAGAGAACAACTAGCCTCTGGCCTTTGGGCTAGGAGCCCCAATAATAATAATAATAATATAAAAATAATCCTAAGGAACAATAGGCCTCTGCCCTTTGGGCTTGAGCCCAATAATAATAAAAAATAGTCCTAAGGGAAAACAATAGGAGACTCTCAGCCCTCCAGGCTGAGCCCTAATAATAATAATAATAATAATAAAAAAATAATCCTAAGGAAACAATAGGCCTCTGTCCTTTGGGCTTGGAGCCCCAATAATAACAAATAATCTAAGGAACAATAGGGCTCAAGCCTCCAGGCTTGAGCCCTAAAAAAAAAAAAAAAAATCCTAAGGAAATACTAGGGCTCTGCCCTCCAGGCTTGAGCCCTACATAATAATAATAAATAATAATAATAATACATAATAATAATAATAATAAAGCGGAGCATTGACAGAGGGTCCCTCACACCATCGTGCTCGGGCCCTAATAATAATAATAATAACAGAGCAGATACAATTAGGGTCCTCACACCATCGGGTACTCGGGCCCCACTAATAATAATAAGCGGAGCAATTCTAGAGGGTCCTCACACCATCGGGTGCTCGGCCCCTACATAATAATAATAATACAACAGCAGATACAAGAGGGTCCTCACCTCGCGTCTCAGGCCCTAATAAGATGAAATGAGGAAAATATAGTAATACCCAAATATGTAAAACTGTTTCACCTATGGGGATCAAAGGAGGTAAACTATTAGATTCTGTCCAGCTGCCTCATTCAGAGGCATTAGAGCAGATTTATTCCAATTATTTTCTAACCTGAAAGACTACCAAATATGTTAAAAAGGTTTAAGCATTCAGGAGCGGACAACGGAATATTGGAAACAAAGAGCAAAATATCATCAGCATAGAGAGAAATTTTGTGGGGGTATTTACAGATAATTGGTTGTATGGATAAAGTTTGCGTACTGCTTGAGCTAATGGTTCCACTAATAAAGTAAAGAGCAAGGGCAATAATGGGCATCCTTGACAGGTGCCCCTGCCAAGAGCAAAAGAGGAGAGATGCTAAGGAGCCTTTAAGAATCCTGGTGGTGAACAAACAATTATAAAGCGCTTTAACCATTTGAATAAACTCCCTGTCCCAGCCCCTACATGATCAATAACTGCCCAAAGAAAACTCTACTCTATCCTATCAGGTAGCCTTCTCCGCAGTCCAATGATATGACCCATGGAAGAGGGTTGGACAGGAACTGGACCTATAGAATAATATAGTGAAAATTACCTAATGTTATCAGAGGCAAATCAATTTTGAGAAAACCAGACTGGTCATAGTTTATGACTTTATCTATACACTTACTTAGTCTAAGGGCTAAAGTTTTAGCAAAGAGTTTTGCATCTGTAGTTATTAAACTAATAGGCCTATAACTGGCGATTCTAAGGGATCTTTGCCTTTCTTGAGTAAAAGGGTTACAAGGGCTGTATTTTGGTCCCTGTGAAGGGTCTCCATTTTATGCTAAAATCAAAAGTCAAGAATAAGTGGAGAAACCTATATCCCAGATGGCAGAAATTAGTTCTGGAGGAATTCCGCACTACCTGGAGCTTTGTTCTTCGGCATTGAGTCTCAAAGCCATTTTCAGTTCATCTAATGATAGTTGGCCATATAGCCTCTTAAAATGTTGTTCATCAAATTTGGAGAAGGTAAACTGTTGAAGAAAAGATACATTTTGTTGATAACTAGAGAAAGAATTAGAAGTGTATAATTGTTTGTAGTAAGATTTAAAAGTCAGATTTGCATCTTTGGTTTGAGTGTATAAGGTGCCATCCTTCTTTATAGCATGTATATTCGCTCTGGATTCCATCTGTTTAATCCGTAACGCTAATAATTTACTACGATCTCTCCCCATTAAAAATAATAAGACTGTTTTGTGCAGTGCATAATAAAGTGGGCTCTGTGTAAGAGCAATTATTTTAATACTGATTTAAGTGCATTTAATTATTTTTCTTTTGTTGACAGTGAGTATTTTTGAGATCCACCTGAACTTGTCTCTCTAAACAATTATTTTAATAATGATTTAAGTGCATTTAATTATTTTTCTTTTTGTGACAGTGAGTATTTTGAGATCCACCTGAACTTGTCTCTCTAATTCAATTCTACGGCCATTTCTAGACCTCTGATCAAATGAGGGAGAAAGCAATGCATTTCCCTCTAATAAAACACTTGTTACCTCCCCATAGGCACTTGAGGGTTGTTTGTCGAGCCCTATTCATTTCAATAAACTCTACCAAGGAGGTGCGTAATTGTGATAAGAATTCTTGGTCAAGAAGTAGAGATGTATAAAATCTCCAATGTTTGTTTCAGAGGAAATAGAAAATGGGAAAAGATACAATGTAACCGCAAAATGGTCTGAAAGAAGAAGGGGTAATATATCAGTGACTTCAACAAAGCGGAATGAAAGCTGGTGATATGAGCAGGTAATCAATGGGAGAGTAGGTTTATTAGTAGCTGAGAAAAGGTATAGTCTTTGACAGCCTCATTCCTCAATTGCCTATATGTCAAACACGTTGACCTGTTTAATGAAATCCTGAAATAACTTTGAAGAGTTCGATCAAATGTGATATTTGAGATCTATCAAGTAGAGGATTTTGCACAGCATTGAAGTTCCTCATGACAAGGTAATAGTCATTCAAACTTAGTAAAATACTGACAAGATGTTGATAAAACCCACTATCATATTCATTGGGAGCATAAACTGAAATAAGCGCCATATACCAACTATACAAATAATAATGCACCATCTGTATCATCCTAGTGCAATGTATGGAAAAAGGAAGACCGACCATCAAAATCAAAACTCCTTTAGGTTTCTTATCAGAGGAGGAAAAAAAAATCTTATTTATAATATCTATTTTGAAATCTATGCACATCGAAGTTCTCAGATGAGATTCCTGTATTAGTGCAACAGAGATCCATTTAGATCTTTAATAATCCAAGCATTTAGTTCTCTTAATGGCCTATTTAAACCGTTGATATTCCAAGACATTATATTAAGAACCATAATTCAATTGAATTACGTACATTTTACTAAGTAAGAAACTAGAATTACTTGTGGACTTGTAAGAATAGTTCATGGTATCTGAAACTATAAGAGAGCAAAACAAGAACGGAACAGAAAGGCAGTAGGCGGAGAGTGAGAGCAAACTCTCCTACCTGCCATCCCAACCACCTTGTCTGGATCATTGGCACAACATAACAGGAGGATCACCCGAGTCCAAGACCAACTAGGTGTCACAGTACATTAAAAGTAGTGCTCAGCATAGTACGGTGATATCAGTCTCCATATTCTCCTGGAGACAGCGCACTGTTATCCGTTAACATATCAACTGGTGTGCTGTCACGTAAGGGCAGAGAGCAGCAAGTGCCTGTTGCTAGTCAGCAAAGCTTCCCGTCAGCCGGCGTTTGGAGATGAGAGGTTGATCAGCGATCGTCACCTTGATCGGCAGAAGAGATCATGAAGGAAGAGATCCCGAGTTTTGTGAGTCTTTTCCTAGACTGATTCATCTTGCATCTTTTATGGCGGTTTGA
Source organism: allo-octoploid hybrid of Carassius auratus x Cyprinus carpio (assembly GCA_024542945.1). NCBI lineage: Eukaryota > Metazoa > Chordata > Actinopteri > Cypriniformes > allo-octoploid hybrid of Carassius auratus x Cyprinus carpio. The sequence goes on along the minus strand of CM045073.1, from coordinate 30,680,705 downwards.
TTGCTGTAGTCTGAAAAGAAGAGAAGTGAGCTGCCCTTGTGTATTATTTGTCCAGCATGCTCGAGCTCTTTTTGAGGATAGCGTTCCTGTCCTGGAAGCCGAAGCAGTTTGAAGATTAGAGACGCTGGGCTCTTTGTGTCTGTCACCAGTATATATATCGATGTGCCCTGTCGATTTCGATCAGTCTGTTTTTTAAGTGGCGGATCCACTGTGGTAACTGCGCTTGCATGAATCCTAAAGCATCGCTGCCTTCTTCCCCTTCTGCAAGGCCGACAAGACGTAATGTTCATTGATGGCTTTTTTATCTTCTAATCTCGCCATTTTGTCTTGAAGTGTTCAAGCGGTTAGCTTAACTTCGGCCGAGTCTTGCTTAACTTTCGAACAGCTGTCTGGATGTTGATGAACAGCTGTCTGGATGTCAAAATTATTACTGATCAGTCTCATCTCTTTCTCCAGCGATCCAACTCTTTTCGCGATCGGTTGAAATTCCTCCTTGAAAATTTCCTGAGCGACACGAACTGTAGCTTTTAGCTCATCAGCCACCATGACGCAGGCCTAATTAACAGGCTCTTTCTGTCGTTTTCTCTCGGAGGATGGTAGAAGCTGTCGTTTAGCCAGCACAGAAAAGTAAACTTATATAAGGGAAATAAATATTAAAATTTATGCTGAGAATATAACTTAGGACGAATGGTTTATCGACACCGGGTCAGGGAGCTTCAGACCCAAGCTGCCATCTCTGTCAGCGGTCGCGTGATCTCAAACATAATCCTATTGAAAAATTGAGGATTAAGGTTATATTGTGAAGGACCCTTAAATTCTAGCAATTTTTTGTTCTGAGTTTCTAGTAATTTGTGTAGAGTCCTACGTAACATAAAGCAGATTAGTATTGACATGTTTAATATATGTGAAGCTCCTCTTAGATTAAGAATTTACTGATGCTATTAACTTTTAAAATAATAATACATCTCTGGGAACGGACGGGTTAACTGCTGAGTTTTATTAAGCATTTAAAAAAACATTTAAAAAACTTTAATTTTTAAAAGTTTAAAGTATTTACAGAAAGTATAGAAAGAGCCTTGCTTCCTCTGACTTTGTGTCAAGGACTTATAACTTTAATTTCAAAACCAAATAAAGAGCCCTTGTTAATTGATCACTGGTGGCCAGTTACATTGCTAAATAACCATTATAAAATTATTGCTTTGGTTTTATCACAAAGATATGTTTTGAATAATTAAATTGATGAATGTCAGTCTGTCTTTCTACAAAAGGCACATTTGTAATAATATAGGTCTGGTTTGGACATTCTAGATTATTCTGACTGTTTCTCTAATGATAATTTTATACTCAGACATATACTCTTACAAATCATTTGATTCCTGGAGCATGAATGTTTGTTCCAAGCTGGGATTTGGTGATTTGTGTTGTAGATCTATTAAAATGCTTTCTACTGATTGAAGCTCAGCAGCGGTTCCCTCCAGATTTACTCTGAATCAAGATGCCCAATCTCCTCACATCTGTTTCCTGATCACTACACTTCTAAACTTGCACATCAAGAAAGTGCTTTAAAAGGAATAACTGTTGATGACTCTGCAGTTGTGATAAGTCAGTCTTGTTTCTGAAGGATGTCTCTCAGCTTGAGCTAGCTTTTAGAGACTCTTGAGCTCTTTTCTAAAGCCTCGCTCTTCGCTTAACATTAACAATGTGAGTTACTTCCAGTTACATTTAACATTCCTAGCTGGGTGACAGCATGTTGACAACATTTTTGTGGAAAAATACAATTAATTGTAAAAAAAAACATCAGTCATACTGAATTCAAATGGAAATTCTTCATCTGTCTGGAATATAATTTCTCAAATTCTTTTCCAATTTTACCAACAAGTACTTGCTACCGGGGACCTGTACCATGATGGTAGCTGAACAAATTCAGAGTTACAGAATTAGTTTTGAGTTGACAAAACTAAACCTCTTCAGTCTGCTTTGTTGGTACCTATGATGCTGTTCATCAACTTTCTTTGTCAACCTCAGACTTTGATCCTGTGTTTGTGGAGGCGCGTGCACATGAATGTGTGACATCACTGGCTAACAGCCAATCACTGAGCCTTCAACACAAAGCATGTTTGATTTACTTCTTGTGAGAGACCCAGTGAGTTTCAAAACTAAAGGTTAAAGGTTTTGCTAAAGGTTAAGAGATTTAGTTTGAAGGTTAAAAAAGAGCACTTTTAGATAAACAAGGAAAACACTATATATGTTCACTTTTATGGAAGCAGAAAACAAAGTTCATTAAGACCTAGGGATTGCTTGTGATAAAGATTTAAATGCACAATCCTACTAGACTGTTTTGTCTGTGGTGTTTTAATTTTAAATATTTTAACAAGAAAAGTAGGCTAATTATGTGTTTAAATGTTTTGCCGCTTGTTGAGCAGCTTATTATACAAACCTAGAAGTAAAATGCATGAATAATGCGTTTATATTTATTGAGTTTAAACTAGGGCTGTGCCACATGGACAAAAAAACCTATCACGATTTTTTGATAAATTTTCGCGATTCGATTTTAATCAGATTTTGAACACACAGACATGCTTTACAGTCATAAATACATTCAGTATAAATTTTAAACATATTTCAAAGAAAACCAATGAGAGCTTTATCTCTAGCTTACTGTAGCGGTGCCTCAGGTGTTATATGTTTTGCCCAATATATTAATTGCCCAAGGGTCACTGTCAGCATCTGCAGTGTGTTCAGCAAGTTATGTGTAAGCGTTCAGAAGCAGCAACAAGAGTGCATTATTGTAACGCAAAAGCACATTAAAATAATGCACAAGTCGCGAATCTATCCTCTCAGCAGCAGTGATCGCTGGTCAATGTATTAATAACCTGCCCCGACCAGCGTTTTAAACTAACCCGCCCTCAATTTGGACCACAAAAATAACAATTAGTAAACATTGCAGTAAATGCTCATCGAGCTACATTGGGCCATAGGACGATGGAGGCAAAACTAACTAGGCAAAAAAAAACTTAATATATCATAATTCAAGAATTATAAAAATCGTCAGTAAGCTCTTAATTTGTACTAAAATAGTCTAGTCTGGCTATGTCTATTTGTATGTTTCTGTAAGGTCAGCAGCAGACACTGATGCGGGTTAGTTCTGATCGAGCTCGTGAGCTGACAGTGCATTTCTGAATATCCGATCCACGCTGCCATTCCGTGGGTCTCGCTCAACCCAGAATGGCCTGCAGGTCGAAAATATGCAAGGAGTCATTTAATTGGTAGTAATAAACTGGTGTTTTCTGTGTTGCTGCAAAGATGAAGTTGACCATGCAGACTTCGCCATAACGCCAGAGAGAAATGCACATTTCATATGGATTACATCATCAGGAGTAGCCCATTTATTTTGGTTTGAATATTTTGCGTTTGAAAGTAGTCATTTCAAGCTGTCTGTAATATATAGCCTATATTTCTCAAACTGTGAGGCAGCTGAGGTTTAATTACATGCAATGCAGTGATCCTGCCGGCGTTTATTACATTGTCGCTAGGCCAGGCTATATATTTTGCTTCTTATTTATTAAATATGGGCAACTGATTGATAAAACATTGATCAAAATTAAGATACAATTTATACAAAACAAAATCTTTTAAAAGAGTTTTCTATAAAACAAAACTTAATGAAGTCGTCAAAATCATATTTTATCAAAAACAGGCTGTTGCTCCCATGCAGTCTTCTTTGCCTCCTCCATCTCTATGCAGACTGAGCTTCGTAAGCATCTTCATGACCAGTTATTCAGCCAATAAAGTGTAGGCTATGTATTTCAAAAATCATCCGACCCAAATATCATTAAAATATTTTTGAGTGACTCGTAACCAGCAGGCACCAGCTCATTTTGGATCACTGACTTCGCACTGCAGATTTCATTTGCTCTGTTAACAAAACCAGATGCGGCGTGCTCAGATCATAGACTGTATATAAGGCTCAGATATATGCTGCCTTACAGCGTGTTTCCTCTCGCTCGACCTGTGTCCTGTGCACTCACAACTCTCTCTGTGCTCATCGCTAAGATATTAAATCTTTTAGCACCTTTCTATTTATAACCTTTTCTGTTCTCGTCTTTTTACTTGTGTGCAGTGTGAAGCGTTCTGTTCCGTTAACATGGGCTCGAAAAAAAAGGCTACGATCACAGTCAGAGTGTGTGAACCTGGAGTTAGGCATATGCCCAGTCTGCTCTCAGTGCTCTGTTCTCCAGCTCCACTCGTATGGCTGCATCCTGATTGGTTCAGATAACATACTGCAGGAGGTCAGGGCTACAGAAAATCGTGCCATAAAGCGTTTCAGTAGCGGACTGCAAAAGCACAATGCAGGCATATCACTGCAGGCAGATTATGTGAACGGGCATTAGAGCCAAAAGAGGAGCCTGGTCTGTTGTTTGAGGTTTTGGTTTCCAAAATTCGCGTCGACCAAACATCCATTTTAAGCAAGTGCTGTCGGGCTAAAATTGTCACCAAAGGAGGCAACACGATCAATTTAGCTCCAGCACCTTAGCCACAAGCAGCCGTCTTGGAATATCAACAAGCAGAAATTGCATTGTACACCTGATTATGCATGAAAATAAAAACAACGTCTAAAACCGGTATAATTTTGACAAAAAGTGATATACATTTTTGGTAAAACCGCTAGCAAGTTACAACCAAGTGATGATATCTCAGATCATTATTTAGTTCTGTGTAAACTTCATATAGCCAAAATTGTAAATTCTACTTCTTGTTACAAGTATGGAAGAACCATCACTTCTACCACAAAAGACTGCTTTTTTAAGTTATCTTCCTGATGTATCCAAATTCCTTAGCATATCAAAACCTCAGAACAACTGATGATGTAACAGAAACTATGGACTCTTCTCTTTCTAGACTTTAAATACAGTTGCTCCTTTACGCTTAAGGAAGGTTAAGGAAAACAGTTTGACACCATGGTATAATGAGCATACTGCATCCCTAAAGAGAGCAGCCCGAAAAAATGGAGCGCAGCTGGAGGAAAACAAAACTAGAGGTATTTCAGTATTGCTTGGCGGGAAAGTAACCTATCCTACAGAAAACCATTAAAACTGCTAGATCCGATTACTTTTAGAAAACAAACATAACCCCAGGTATTTATTCAATACAGTGGCTAAATTAGCGAGATAATAAAGCCTCAACAAGTGTTGACATTTCCCAACACCACAGCAATACGACTTTATGAACTACTTTACTTCTAAAATCGATACTATTAGAGATAAAATTGCAACCATTCAGCCGTCAGCTACAGTATCACATCAGACGTGCACTATAGACCCCCTGAGGGAACAGTTCCACTCATTCTCTACTATAGGAGAGGGAAGAATTGTATAAACTTGTTAAATCATCTAAACCAACAACATGTATGTTAGACCCTATACCATCTAAGCTCCTATAAGAGAGTTCCTGTAGCTCAACTGGTAGAGCACTGCTGCAAACAAGCAAGCGCATGGTTGGGGTTTGATTCCCAGGGAACACAGTCACTTTGGATAAAGTGTCTGCTAAAAGCATATATTTTTTTTTTAATATATATATATATATGGATAAAAGATAAATGTTTTCATTTCATTTTCATTTCGAATCATTCTTAGTTTAAAGAAAATCTTCAGGTTCCAGAGTGAAATGAGAAAGGTCCAGCATTTAGCAATATTGTGTGTGTGTGTGTGTGTGTGTGTGTGTATATACAGTATTGTTCAAAATAATAGCAGTACAATGTGACTAACCAGAATAATCAAGGTTTTTAGTATATTTTTTATTGCTACGTGGCAAACAAGTTACCAGTAGGTTCAGTAGATTGTCAGAAAACAAACAAGACCCAGCATTCATGATATGCACGCTCTTAAGGCTGTGCAATTGGCAATTAGTTGAAAGGGGTGTGTTCAAAAAAATAGCAGTGTCTACCTTTGACTGTACAAACTCAAAACTATTTTGTACAAACATTTTTTTTCTGGGATTTAGCAATCCTGTGAATCACTAAACTAATATTTAGTTATCGACCACAGTTTTTAAAACTGCTTGACATCTGTGTGGCATGGAGTCAACCAACTTGTGCACCTCTCAGCTGTTATTCCACTCCATGATTCTTTAACAACATTCCACAATTCATTCACATTTCTTGGTTTTGCTTCAGAAACAGCATTTTTGATATCACCCACAGTTCTCAATTGGATTAAGGTCTGGAGATTGGGCTGGCCACTCCATAACATTAATTTTGTTGGTTTTGGAACCAAGACTTTGCCCGTTTACTAGTGTGTTTTGGGTCATTGTCTTGTTGAAACAACCATTTCAAGGGCATGTCCTCTTCAGCATAGGGCAACATGACCTCTTCAAGTATTTTAACATATGCAAATTGATCCATGATCCCTGGTATGCGATAAATAGGCCCAACACCATAGTAGGAGAAACATGCCCATATCATGATGCTTGCACCTCCATGCTTCCCAGATAGCATACATATCCGGGCCTCATCTGGGCCAACTATGGCACATCTGAGCTCAGTTCTGGCGGCAGAGGTTATATAAGGCCATCTCTGGCCCACACACATCAAGCGGTTATAGTTTGAGTTGTGGCATGCTGTTTCTGGGCCAGATCTGGCCCGTGTGCAACAAACCGGCTTTAATTTGAGTGTGGCTTTGCTGTGTGTGGCCAGATCTGGCCCGTGTGCAACAAACCGGCTTTAATTTGAGTGCGATGGCTTGCTGTGGGCCAGATCTGGCCCGTGTGACAAACCGGTTTTAGGTTGAGTTCTGGCTTATTGTATGTGGGCCAGATCTGGCCTGTGTGCAACAAACCGGCTTTAATTTGAGTAGTGGCTTTGCTGTGTGGGGCCAGATCTGGCCGTGTCGCTTAAAACCGGCTTTAGTTTGAGTCGTGGCTTGCTGTGTTGGGCCAGATCTGGCCCGTGTCAACAAACCGGCTTTAGTTTGAGTCGTGGCTTGCTGTGTGTGGGCCAGATCTGGCCCGTGCACTAAACCGGCTTTGGTTTGAGTGATGGCTTGACTGTGTGTGGGCCAGATTTGGCCTGTAGTCGACTAACCGATTGTTGTGTGTGGGCCAGATATGATATTTAGTATGATATTAATTCATGGTTATTAAGTTTTAAAATGTAAGAAGGAAAGGCTGACTTTTTTTCTTTTCCCTTCTGTCTAAGATCTGATAAAGAATCATTTGATTAAGTCATCCTTTCTTTTCATAATCCAACAGATTTGTCTGTCTAATTAAGATAATATTCTGTTCTTTAACTTTGACACTGAACTTGAGGAATTCTAAGTAATAGCAGACAGTCATTCTGGTCATTCATTAGTAATCAGTAACCTATATATGAATAAGCGTATTCTAGATTGCCAAGGGCATGTTGTTTATATGTTAATTTATATATTGGATAATGATGGAAATAAACTAGGATACTGACATTTGCAATGTAGCCTTATGAAGAGCAGCAATCAATCAAGATCAAAAGTAATCAGAAAAAAAAAATTCAGTCACCTGCAACATCTGCAAATCAGTCAATACTTTTTTTTGGACTGTAGTTTGCACATGCACACAGATTATCTGTTGTCTTTGTGGGGACTCTCAATAGACATCTGTAAAGGTGCAGTCTGTAAGAATGTCTGTTAGCTAGTGGTGGAAATAGGTACTGCAGTCCAAATTCAAGTTATGGGAGATTGTTGTTAACCCCGCACCTTCTCCTCAGACTCGACCCTCATGCAGGCTGCCAGTTTAAGGTCACACAACAGGAATGAGTGCAACTGACAATGGAAGCTGAGGAGACTTACTCATAAGTTGATGAGTTGATTTATCCATGTTATTATATGCTCTTGTTTATACCCTAACAATGACCTGGGGTCTGCCAGCGTTTTTTTAGGGGAGCACTAAGTCAGCGGCTTGATATGATTGGACCTAAACCGGAACTTCCGCCAATAGCTTTTGAATTATGAATAGGTTCCTCCAGTCGAAAGCCCCTAATGCGTTTGTATACCAGTTAAAGGCAGCAATGTACTAATCTGTGCATCATGTGCAGAAAAAAACAGAAGAACAAATAACAACCTTTAAAGGTTAGAGCATCGACACAGACTTTGCTTAAAGGGACACTTCAGCCAAAATGCATTAAGCTTTGTATTGTTAGAAACCCAGTCATATTTTTGAATGCTCCTGTATTATTCCCTAATTTGCCCATGAGAAGGTAGAAATAAGGATTTCATTGTTCCAGTTCCTGCTTATAATGACATAAAATCATAATTTTGCGTCATTCTAAGCAGGAAGTCCCATGAGACTTTAAAATGGAACTTTATGACAAAAGATTGCCGACCCTGTTGTTTAACAATTTTAAAATAGTTTGCAATGTCATTAATTTGTGTGTGTATTTGTAAATGTGATGAATGGAACCTTTTTAATCAATTTCTAATGTATGTGTAAAGTGCTTAAGTGGAGAAAAACATATTTTAAGGAAATCAGTTTGCATTGTTTTAACAAGATGTTAAATACAACTGAAATTGCAAGTTGCAGGAAATATTACATCATTTAGCTCAACTACACCACTAAATATGCATTTGTTACAGCATTATATTCTTCCATTTGACTAAGTTAAAGGCTATCACTTTGCATGATTTTTTTGAGGGAGCTTAACAAATTGCAATTTACTGTGTAAAAGAGTTTGAAAGCACAGAATAAAATAAAAAATTGGAGATGGGCTTATTGACAAACAAAAAACAAAGTTAAATACAAATAGGCTGAATGTAAAAATTGATTGTGTGGAACAGACATTAACCAACAACACAGCATGTTCTTCCCATAAATTCCATGACTTTCTTCTGTTATGTACAAAATTGAAAAATTACCAGCAATATTATCTGATTTTACAGGCAATCTCCTCTTGGCATGTATTTGATGTTCACACAACTTTTCACCTCATAAATATTTTATTTGGAATAACTGTAATATTTTATATGTAATATGTAACTGTCTATATTTTTCAGAATTGGTTTGATAAAATATCTTGTTAGTCAATTAATCAATTCTCAGGGTTGTTGTTTTCATATAAGGAGTTTTTTATATCACTTTCAATTTCCTGTTTCTCCCAAAGAATTTTCAATAGTTATGGGTTCAATCCCATCAGGTGCTCTTGAGAGAACTCAACCTCTAGTCTCTGTGAGTTTGGTAATACTCCTGTTGGCAAATTGTGCTTTGCTTCTCCCTGTAAAAACAATCTATCAGTCCGTTCACTTTTTTCAGCAAAACATTGTTACTTTACCATCTGTGACCACTTACTGGAATAATGCAGTTGGTAATATATGTTGGAAAAAAGTTTAGATGCTTCCACATCTTTTTCTTTAACCAATAAAGTAAAATAGATTTCTTCTAAAATAATTCATAAATACTGCTCTGCAAGTCACTACCTCAAAAAGTTCAAAAGGATATTTACTCCAGTTGTTCTTTTCTGTGACAACTCTGTGAAACTGTAGTTCATATTTCTTTTTTTTTTTTTATTTTCCATTTACCAATATGTTTTGGCAAGATTAGGATTTATTAGGTCTGAAATGTATAATGAATGTGTGTTGGAAGGATGGCTTTGTAGGTTATAATCAATCTGAAAAGGTCATTTTTAAGTAATTGATCTGATCTTGTTACTAGCAAAGGTTCATATTCATAAATCTAAATATTTAAATATGAAACTTACTTTCTTACATTTTGAAGAACTTGAAAAATATGTCTTTCAATTAAGTTGTCTGAGAGCAAAAGGCCTTAAAACATTATCTTTTTGTAATTATTTTCCTTTTTTCAGTGTCATGTAATTCTCATATGATTTATCAATATGTTTAATTTACATGATTCCCAGTTGTGATTTTAATTTTATTTATTTTTGTTCTCTGTTATTATCTGTAGCTATATTGTTTTAAGCATAAAATAATAATATAAAAAATCCTCTCAAGTCATCAAAAGTGGCCTCACACACTACTTCACTCCATAGTTCCACCTTGTGGAATAATAGAACCATATTAATTAACAGAAAGACACTATTTAAACAAGAATGAACGATAAAAATGTTCTACTCATTCTGGACTTGATGGATAAAAATGGCAGTCTGTTGCAGTTTAATTCCTTTGTCGATAAGTTTAATTTGAAATGCTCTTATAGAGAATTTAACCAAATCAGTAGAACTATTCCACTTGCTTTAAAATTCATGATTAAAATATCCTCACAAATTCAAATGTGACTGTTAAACTTCCTGAATTAAAAATTGGTGAATTGGAATTTGGAGAAAGAAAATGTAATAACAAAATACTTGGAAGTGTGTTTAAAGAAAAATTATTCTATGATATCAAAAAAGCCAACAAAAATAAAGATAACAGATAATCAAGTTACATTAACAAAGACTAGTTGTAGCTATCTTAATGGCCAATTTTACCCAAGGTAAAAGAAATTCAGTTCAAATTAATAAATAATATTTATCCTGCTGCTGAAACCCTAAGGAAAAGGTTTAATTTTGAAGTTAATCTGTGTGTTTTTGTATGACAGAACCGAAACAATTGAACACCTTTTTTCTCTTGTTCAGTCACAATGGGGTTTTGGAAGGATGTTTATCGATGGTTAAATATTGGGATCAATACTCTTTGTTTAACAAATTTCAAGTGATGATATATATGGATGGTATGTCAAAAGGTATCTAAAATGGTGAACATTATTTTCATGATGGGAAAGTATCATATACACAAAAATAGGTGGAATAACAGCAAGCCCAACATAAACTGTTTTAGAAGCGAAATTAAAAATTATATAGCATCTCTAAAGGTGTTATCGGAAGAAAACCAGTCCATAAAGCGAGTTATATGAAACAATGTCAGAGTCTCTTGCTCTTTGAGTTTACAGTCCTATGTTCTTAAACAGCTTGAACATTTTATGTTGTTTTGTCAGCCCCTGTAATTATTTGTATTTTATTTGTATTTGTATTTTTTATTTTTCTTACTTGATATGATGTGAGTTTGTACTTGTTTTAAATCAGCACATCTTTATTTATTTTTTTCCTCAAACGAGTTGTTGATGTAAATTTAAGATCAAGTTTATATGACATATTGTAAATTTGAAAAGTTAATAAAAAAAGAAAAAAGAAAAAGTGGCCTCACAAAATGGCGATTTTACCCATCAACCACCGAGCTAGAGGCCACGCGTGAAGCTCTATTAACCAAACACAGCAGTTTTATTATTATTAATAATTGAATGCCAGTATGATTTAATGAGGTATGTTTGGTGATGTATAAATATTAGAATTTAGACTCACGTGCGGAAACAAACCCGCTGAAAAGCGGAAGTCTGGCCAATCAGAGGAGCGTGCAAAGCCGTAAAAGCGGAAGTCTGGCCAGTCAGAGCCAGCGCTGACACTACTGTCTACTCCTGCTGGAAGGACTGATAATTACTTGGGTAAGTACTTTAATGTATTGAATACTCTCAAATTATAACTACAATTATCAATGGCGAAAACATGAACTAATAAATTATACAACTATTAATGAGGCAAACAACCTATTGCTGTTAAAATCTGTTACGTTACTGGCGTGCGTTCTTTCATGTTACGCTTGGCCCTACATTAATAATAATACAATAAAAATATGTAAAAATAGGAACATCCCCAGACCGAAGGGACTGAATTGAAGACTCCTGAGGCTGCCACTTCTTTTTTAGATGGATGTAGACACTGCTCAACACCCACAGAAATGGCACAGCTCACTGGAAAATCGACCTGGTCAAACCAGCCGCACCCAGAAAAAACATCAAGCCAGCCGCGGAAGTGAATTTATATCGGTTATTCTTAATTACGGCAATACGGAACAACAGAAGGACGGCTTTCAGAGCTTTTCATCTTTTAGTTGATCTATAACCTTTTTTAACATCTGCTCCTAATATTAGTGAACTTATTGTTTCCTTGATCTTCTGTATTACATAAATTTTCAGCCTTTCAAAGCTATACAATTAAGAGAAACGAGCATAGGGACATTCATGATTTAGAAGCACTTTTATGATGAGAAAGAAGCAATTAAGGTCAGTTCTTAAAGAAGACATCCAGTACATATCCATATCTCACATAAAACAATTTACTGAGACTTTAGAGATATGGATACATATTACACTTTACAAGGATCTTTAGATCCCATTTCTCTAATCAAGTAGAAAAAAACAATGGTCAGTTCTTATAAGGGACTTCGCATACTTATATCAACTTAATATCAAACCATTGTACAACAGCATTTTGAGATATGGGACATTAACACTTAAAGGGTTAAAGATCACTATTCTTAATAAATAGAAAAAACAATGGTCAGTTCTTATCAGGCGTCCATACTATATACACAAAATCATTTGCTAAAACATTTTTGAGATATGGTCCATAGGCGATTAGAGGGGCTATAAGACCCTATAGCGAGTACCTAAAACTATCCACAGGAAGAAGTAGGAAAAAATCAATCAAAAGGCTTTTAGATACAAAATAAACCTACAAAACACTGCTACAGCCCTTTAGATGGCGCTTAAACACAAATAAAAACCAAGTACAAAGTAAAATCAACAGCTGGCCCTCTCGGATTGTTCACTTACAAATTACCCCCTCTTTGTATCCTTCATCTCCCACGGCGGGACAGCGAGCCAGTGAGTGGAGCAGCTCGCCATTCTAATCACTCCACTGGCCTCATTCCTTCATGGTCATGGCCTAGTCCCCACTCATCACAACCCTATTTTAATAAGTGAAAAAACAAAGTCAGTTCATATAAGGACATCCCAAACTATATGCAAACCTCATATCAAACCATTCTACTGCAGATTTTTGAGATATGCGCCTAGCTCGCTTGATTTAGAGAGACTATAAAGTCAACATTTCTAATAAGTAGAAAAAACAAAGGTCAGTTCTTATCAGGGACATCACATACTATTTGCACCCTTCTTATGAACCATTTTACTGCAGCATTTTGAGATATGGGACATACAATGATTTAGAGGCTATAAAGACACCATTTCTAATAAGTAGAAAAAACAATAGTCAGTTCTTATCAGGGACATCCATACTATATGCAACCTTCATATGAAACCATTTTACTGCAGCATTTTATATATGGGACAATAAGATTTAAAGGGCTATAAAGACACATTTCTAATAAGTAGAAAAAAACAATAGTCTGTTCTATAAAGGATTCCCATATATATGCACACCATATCAAACCTTTTACTGCAGCATTTTTGAATATGGGTCAAATGATTTATGGCTATAAAGACACATTATAATAAGTAGAAAAAAACAATGGTCAGTTCTTATAAGCACTCCATACTATATGCACACACCTCATATCAAACATTTTACTGCAGCATGTTTGAGATATGGGTCCAATGAATAGAGTGCTATAAAGATCCCATTTCTAATAGAGAAAAAATGTCAGATTCTATAAGGACATTCCATACTATATGCAAATCATATCAAAACCATTTTACTGCACATTTTTGAGATATGGGTCCATGTGGCAATTTAGAGGCTATAAAGACAACATTTCTAATAAGTAGAAAAACAATAGTCAGTTCTTATCAGAGGACGCCCATACTATATGCACCCTTCATATGAAACCATTATGCAGCATTTTTAGATCATGAGGCATACACTTAAAGGGCTGTAAAGATCCCATTTCTAATAAGTAGAAAAAAACAAAGTCAGTTCTTATCAGGGACATCCATACTATATGCACACCTCATATCAAACCATTTTACTGCAGAATTTTCGAGATATGGGACATTATTATATTTTAAAGGGGCTATAAAGATCCCATTTCTAATAAGTAAGAAAAAAACGAAGTCAGTTCTTATCAGGGACATCCATAGTTATGCACACCTCATATCAAATTATTTTACTGCAGCATTTTCGGAATATGGGACATTATTACACTTTAAATGGCTGTAAAGATCCCATTTCTAATAGAGTAGAAAACACAAGTTCTTATGCTGGGATGTCCATACTATATGCACACTCATTTCAAACCATTTTACTGCGCATTTTTCAGATATGGGACAATATATGATTTAGGGGCTATAAGACACCATTTCTAATAAGTGAAAAAACAATAGTCAGTTCTTATCAGGGACGTCCCATACTATATGCACACCATTATCAAACCATTTTACTGCACTTTTCAAGATATGGGACATTATTACACTTTAAATGGCTGTAAAGATCCCATTTCTAATAAGTGAAAAAAACAATGTCAGTTCTTATCGGGATGTCCCATACTATTGCACACCTCATATCAAACCATTTTACTGCAGCATTTTCGAGATATGGGAAATTATTACACTTTAAATGGCTGTAAAGATCCCATTTCTACTAAGTAGAAAAACAACAGTCATGTTCTTACATCAGGGATGTCCCATACTATATGCACACCCTCATTTCAAACCATTTTACTGCAGCATTTTCAGATATGGGACATTACTATGATTTAGAGGGCTATAAAGACACCATTTCTAATAAGTAGAAAAAACAATAGTCAGTTCTTATCAGGGAGTCCATACTATATGCACACCTCATATTCAAATTTTACTGCAGCATTTTCAAGATATGGGACATTATTCACTTTAAATGGCTGTAAAGATCCATTTCTAATAGTAGAAAAAACAATGTCAGTTCTTATCAGGGATGTCCCATACTATATGCACACCTCTTAATCAAACCATTTTCACTGCAGCATTTTGGAAGAATGGGACATTATTACATTTAAATGGCTGTAAAGATCCCATTTCTAATAAGTAGAAAAAACAACAGTCAGTTCTTATCAGGGATGTCCCATACTATATGCACACCTCATATCAAACCATTTTACTGCAGCATTTTCAGAGATATGGGACATTATTACATTTAAATGGTCATAAGATCCCATTTCTAATAAGTAGAAAAAAACAAAATCAGTTCTTATCAGGGACATCCATACTATATGCATCATATAGAAACCATTTTACTGCAGCATTTTAAGATAGGACATTTTACACTTTAAAGGGCTGTAAAGATCCCATTTCAATAATAGAAAAAACAAAAGTCAGTTCTTATCAGGGACATCCCATACTATATACACCCTTCATATCGAAACCATTTTACTGCAGCATTTTTAAGATATGGACATTTTACTATTTAAAGGGCTAAAGATCCCATTTCTAATAAGTGAAAAAAGCAAAGTCAGTTCTTATCAGGGACATCCCATATATATGCACACCTCATATCAAATATTTTACTGCACATTTTAAGATATGGGATTATTACACTTTAAAGGCTTAAAGATCCCATTTCTAATAAGTAGAAAAAACAACAGTCGTTCTTATCGGGATGTCCCATACCTATATGCACACCTCATTTCAAATTCATTTTACTGCAGCATTTTTCAGATATGGGACATTCTATGATTTAGAGAGGCTTAAAGACACCATTTCTAATAAGTAAAAAACAATAGCCAGTTCTTATCAGGGAGTCCCATACTATATGCACACCTCATATCAAACCATTTTACTGCAGCATTTTCAAGATAATGGGACATATTACACTTTAAATGGCTGTAAGATCCCATTTCTAATAAGTAGAAAAAACAATGGTCAGTTCTTATCAGGGATGTCCCATACTATATGCACCTCATATCAAACCATTTTACTGCAGCATTTTTGATAGGGAATTATTACACTTTAAATGGCTGTAAAGATCCATTTCTAATAGAGTAGAAAAAACAAAGTCAGTTCTTATCTGGGATGTCCCTTACTATACACACCTCATTTCAAACCATTTTACTGCAGCATTTTTAGATATGGGAAATACTATATTTAAATGGTAAGATCACCATTTCTAATAAGTAGGAAAAAAGCAATAGTCAGTTCTTATCAGGGATCCCATACTCATATGCGCACCTCATCAAACCATTTTACTGCAGCATTTTCAATAAGATAATACATTATTACATTTAAATGGCTGTAAAGATCCCATTTCTAATAAGTAGAAAAACAATGGTCAGTTCTTATCAGGGATGTCATACTATATGCAACCTCATATCAAACCATTTTACTGCAGCATTTTGAGATATGGGACATTATTACATTTTAAATGGCTGTAAAATCCCATTTCTAATAAGTAGAAAAAACAACGTCAGTTCTTATCAGGGATGTCCCATACTATACTGCACACTCAATCAAACCATTTTACTGCAGCATTTTCTAAGATATGGGACATTATTCAATTTAGGTCAAAAGATCCATTTCAATAAGTGAAAACAAAATCAGTTCTTATCAGGGACATCCCATACTATATGCACACCTCATATCAAACCATTTTACTGCAGCATTTTTGAGATATGGGACATTGTTACATTTTAAATGCGTAAAGATCCCATTTCTAATAAGTAGAAAAAAGCAACAGTCGTTCTTATCAGGGATGTCCCATACATATGCACACCTCATATCAAACCATTTTACTGCAGCATTTTCAAGATATGGGACATTATTACAATTTAAGGGTCATAAAGATCCCATTTCTAATAAGTAAAAAACAAAGTCAGTTCTTATCAGGGACATCCATCTATATGCACACCTAATATCAAACCATTTTACTGCAGCATTTTAGAGATATGGGACATTATTACACTTTAAATGGCTGAAAGATCCCATTTCTAATAAGTAGAAAAAAGCAACAGTCAGTTCTTATCAGGGATGTCCTTTACTATATGCACACTCATATCAAACCATTTTACTACAGCATTTTCAAGATATGGGACATTATTACACTTTAAGGGCTATAAAGATCCCATTTCTAAAGTGAAAAAAACAAAAGTCAGTTCTTATCAGGGACATCCCATACTATATGCACACCTCATATCAAACCATTTTGCAGCATTTTGAGATATGGGTCCAAATGGTGATTTGGAGGGCTATAAAGACATAATTTCAATACGTAGAAAAACAATGGTCAGTTCTTATAAGGACATGCCATACTATATGCACACCTCATATCAAACCATTTTACTGCAGCATTTTCAGATATGGGACATTATTGCACTTTAAATGGCTGTAAAGATCCCATTTCTAATAAGTAGAAAAAAAAACAATGGTCTGTTCCTTAAGGGATGTCCCATACTATTTGCACACTCATATCAAACCATTTTACTGCAGCATTTTTAAGATCATGGGACATTATTACACTAAAGGGCTGTAAAGATCCCATTTCTAATAAGTAGAAAAACAAAAGTCAGTTCTTATCTGGACATCCCATACTATGCACACCTCTTATCAAACCACTTTACTGCATTTTAGAGATGGGACATTATTACACTTTAAAGGGCTATAAAGACCCCATTTCTAATAAGTAGAAAAAACAATGTAGTTCTTATAAAGGATATGCCATACTATATGCACACCTCATATCAAACAATTTTACTGCAGCATTTTGAGATATGGTCCAAATAGGTGATTTGGAGGGCTATAAAGACATAATTTCTAATAAGTAGAAAAAAACAATGGTCAGTTCTTATAAGGACATGCCATACTATATACACCTCATATCAAACCATTTACTGCGCATTTTAGAATATGGGACATTATTGCACTTTAAATGGCTGTAAAGATCCCATTTCTAATAAGTAGAAAAAACAATGGTCTGTTCTATAAGGGATGTCCCATACTTTTGCACACCCTATATCAAACCATTTTACTGCAGCATTTTTAAGATCTGGGACATTATTACATATAAAGGGCTGTAAAGATCCCATTTCTAATAAGTAGAAAAAAACAAAGTCAGTTCTTATCATGGACATCCCATACTATATGCACACTCTTATCAAACCACTTTACTGCAGCATTTTCAGATATGGGACATTATTACACTTTTAAATTGCTGTAAAGATCCCATTTCTAATAAGTGAAAAAACAACAGTCAGTTCTTATAGGGACGTCCCATACTATATGCACACCTCATATCAAACCATTTTACTGAGCATTTTCAAGATACGGGACATTATTACACTTTAAATGGCTTAAAGATCCCATTTCTAATAAGTAGAAAAAAAACAAGTCAGTTCTTATCTGGGATGTCCCATACTATATGCACACCTCATATCAAACCATTTTACTGCAGCATTTTTCAGATATGGGACAATACAATGATTTAGGGCTATAAAGACACCATTTCTAATAAGAAAAAAACAATAGTCAGTTCTTATCAGGGATGTCCCTACTATATGCACACCTCATATCAAACCATTTTACTGCAGCATTTTCAGATATGGGACATTATTACACTTTAAAGGGGCTATAAAGATCCCATTTGTAATAAGTGAAAAAAGAATAGTCAATTCTTATCAGGGACCTCCATACTATATGCACACCTCATATCAAACCATTTTACTTGCAGCATTTTGAGATATGGGTCCAAATGGTGATTTGGAGGGCTATAAAGGCGTAATTTCTAATAAGTGAAAAAACAATGGTCAGTTCTTATCAGGGGCGTCCATACTATATACACCTCATATCAAACCATTTATGCAGGACTTTGAGAATGGGACATTATTACACTTTAGACTTTAAAGATCCCATTTCTAATAAGTGAAAAAACAATGGTCAGTTCTCATAGGGACATCCCATACTATATGCACACATAATGGTTTGATATAAACCCAGTCTACTACAACATTAATGAGATATGGACCTATATTGTGCTTTTAGGGGCTATAAAGATAAAGGGTATATTCACTTCAGAGTCATAGAGATGTAATGTTTTCTGTGTGTAAAATGTAATGTAATGTTTGTCAAAGGGACATCACCAAATATGTGCAGCCATTATAAAAACATTTCAGTTTACCAATCTGGAACTGCATGCATTCAGAGTCAGTTCTGAGACTTTGCATAACCTTGAGACATGTAGAAATGTCAGCTTATAAAGTAGAGGAAAAGCGATGCCCATTTCATGCAAGGCACCTCCTACTTTATTAGCACAGCTAAAATAAAATCTGGGTACCTTTGGCAGTTTGGACTTACATGTATTCCTAATTCAACAAAATGCTATTTAACTACATAGTAGGAACACTTACTATTTTTAAAAGGCACTACAATAATACTACCTTGCAGAGTTCAGTGTCAATCCTGCTCCAGCAAACCTTTCTGTAACTATGAATTGTTCCTGACTCTTAATTAGATTAGGGTTGGAACTGAACTTTAAGTGAGATTTCCAGAAACAAGACTGGGATACGCTTATGATCCATTCATCCATTGAATGAAGCTACTCTAAACTTTCACAGAGCAAAGACTCCATATTTGGTGTTTAGAAATGTGTGAAGTATAGTGTGACAGACAAGTGTGTGTGACTTCATATTGCTGAAAGAATAGGGGTGCCTTGCATCAAAGGCCATTATTTTATCTACTGTATGTATTTAACCTGATGTTTATATAAACCTCAAAACTGGGGAAAAATATCAGTCTATAATATATATATAAGGCATATTTATCAGCACAGATAGTCTGAAGTCTGATATATATATATATATATTATATATATATATATATATATATATATATATATATATATTTAAATTTGGATGTATGCAACAAACTGCCAAAGTACACAGACTTCAGATTATCGCTATAGAATATAAGCTACTTTGTAAGAAAAGGCCATTTATTTTAAGTATTTGAAAAACATTTCTATGGTTGCAAAAAATTTGGAAATATTAAAATGTATTTGATGTTTTGTTCTATATGAATGCATGTTCACAAACCACAGTACACAGACTTCACATTAGGTTGTGCTTAAAATGTAGGAGGAACTTTAGAAGGAATAGCCTTTTTTAAACTTATTTGAAATAGTTCTCAAAACTGGAGTTTCTGAGGATTTTCTTGATTTTTAACCCCAAATTGCTATAGTAAAATATCTTTATACACCAAATACTTCAGTAAAATAGTTTTATATAAGGTGTGCTTGTGGATGTCCCATGTACTAACTGATCATTGTATTTCTTCTACTTATTAGAAATGGTCTTTCTGAGGCCTCTGAACAGAATACATTTCAGAAAACAGAAAACATCTTTGCAAAATGCTAGAATGCAGTAAAACTTTTATATAAGTGTGAATATAGTATGGCACCTCAATATACAAACTAAATATTGTTTTTTTTCAACTTATTAGAAATGGGGGTTCCACTTTATATTGTCCCTAATACCTGTACTTAGTAATTAGATGTGTATGTAGTATGTAACCACAGTGTAAGTACACATTGATTTCTATAGTATCTATAGCTCTAATGTTTGTGTAACTCATATTTGTAATAACCATTGAATGGTAGTGTAGTACAAATGTGCAACAGGACATTGGTGATAAAATTTATTGGTAAGAAAGTACAAATGTGTAACTAGGACTATAGCAATATTCAATTTATTATGTAATTACCCTATGTTACACTGCAGTGGCAAGTAAATTAGGCTTTACATATAAAATGTGGTTGGTGTCCAAATGTTGCACTTTAAAGTAATTGACAGTTCCTGAGGGTTACCATGTAAGTACGGGTATTAAAGTGGTGCACCAACTCCTCCCACTTTACAGAACCCTAAACCCATCTCCACCACCTGGATCAAATGGTTCAAATTACTCTTATTTGAGTAATTAATTATTAGATATATTAATTATTTAACTTGTTGTTACAAAATGTAGATTTACATGTCCTGTTATACATTTGTACTTGCACAAACCATTCTGAGGGTTGCTACAAAAATATTATAGCCATGGATACTATATACCAATGTATACTTACACTGTGTTATATGCATTACACATGTAGTTACATTGTATATACACAGGTATTAGAACACTTAAGATAATGTGGGAGAGACATGGATATTTATAGCCAAAGAATCACCATATAGTCCCATATCTGAAAATGCTGCTGTAAAATGGTTTGATATGAGGTGTGCATATAGTATGGGACATCCCTTAAAGGAGCTGACATTTGTTTTCAACTTATTAGAAATGTGGTCTCTAAATTACCATATGGATCCATATCTCAAAATGCTGCAGTAAAATGGTTGATATGAGTGTGCATATAGTAAGGGCGTCCCTGATAAGAACTGACTATTCTTTTTCTACTTATTAGAAATTGGATCTTTATAGCCCTTTAAAGTGTAATAATGTACCATATCTCGAAAATGCTGCAGTAAAATGGTTTGATAAGAGGTGTGCATATAGTATGGGATGTCCATGATAAGAACTGACTTTTGTTTTTTCTACTTATTAGAAATGGGATCTTTACAGCCCTTTATGGTGTAATAATGTCCATATCTTAAAAATGCTGCAGTAAAATGGTTTGATGAGGTATTAAATAGTATGGGACATCCCTTATAGGAACAGACCATTGTTTTTTTTTACTTATTAGAATGGGATCTTTACAGCCATTTAAAGTGTAATAATGTCCCATATCTCAAAATGCTGCAGTAAATGGTTTGATATGAGGTGTGCATATAGTATGGATGTCTTTCTAAGAACTGACCATCGTTTTTCTACTTATTAGAAATTATGTCTTTATAGCCAACCGATCACCATTTGGACCCATATGTCAAAAATGCTGCAGTAAAGGTTTTGATATGAGGTGTGCATATAGTATGGAAACCCTTAGAACAGACTATTGTTTTTTTTCTCACTTATTAGAAATGTGTCTTATAGCCCTTTAAATCATTGTATTGTCCCATATATTAAAAATGCTGCAGTAAAATGGTTTCATATGAAGTGTGCATATAGTATGGATGTCCCTGATAAGAACTGACTATTGTTTTTTCTACTTATTAGAAATGGTGTCTTATCAGCCCTCTAAATCATTGTATTGTCCCATATCTCAAAAATGCTAGTAAAATGGTTTCATATGAAGGGTGCAAATAGTATGGATGTCCCTGATAAGAACTGACCTTTGTTTTTTCCTACTTATTAGAAATGTTGACTTTATAGCCCTCTAAATCTGTAGATGAGGAGCATATCTCAAAAATCTGCAGTAAAATGGTTTGATATGAGGTTTGCATATAGTTTGGGATGTCCCTTATGAACTGACCTTTGTTTTTTTCTACTTATTAGAAATAGGGTTGTGATGAGTGGCGGGGCGCGCAAAGCCAGAAACGGAATGAAGCCAGTGGGTGACTGGAATGCGCCTACTCCACTCCCGGTCTGGCGACCCACTGGTGAAGGGAAATACAAGGGTGCTGAAGCGAACACGAGAGAGGGCCGAGCAGGCCATGATTTTAGTTTGTGTTTGGTTTTGTTTGTGCGACAGTCGTCCGTGAAGGGCTGTGCGAGTGTTTAGTGTTTATTTTGTTATTAAAGCCTGATGATTGATGGCGGTCGCCTCCTTCTTCCTGTGGATAAAAGTTTTGTACTCCGCTATAGGGTCTTTGCCAGCTCTTAATGCATATATGGACCCATATCTCAAAATGCTTTAACAAAATGATTTTTTTGTGTATATAGTATGGGGACGTCCCTGATAAGAACTGACCATTGTTTTTTCTATTTATTAGAAATATGATCTTTATAACCCTTTAAAGTGTAATAATGTCCCATATCTCAAAATGCTGTTGTACAATGGTTTGATATGAAGTTTGCATATAGTATGCAGAGTCCCTTATAAGAACTGACCATTGTTTTTTTCTACTTGTTAGAAATGGGATCTTTAAAGACTTGTAAAGTGTAATATTATCCTATATCTCTAAAGTCTCCAGTAAAATTGTTTTATGTGAGGTATGGATATAGTATGGGATGTCTTCTTTAAGAACTGACCTTTAATTGCTTCTTTCTCATCATAAAAAAAGTGTCTTCTAAATCAATGAATGTCCCATATCTCGTTTTCTACTAATAATTGTAATGCTTTGAAAGGCTGAAAATTATAGTAATACAGAGCAGTCAAGGAAAACAATAAGTTACACAATATTAGAGCAGATGGGAAAAAGTGTCATAGATCAAATCTGAGCGTATAGATGAAAAGCGCTCTGAAGCGTTGCCTCCTCTTTGTTCCTGCTATTGCCGTAATTATAGTAATACACGCATATAAATTTCACTTCGCGGCTGGCTGCGGTGTTTTTCTAAAGTCTGCTGGCTTGACCGCGGTAAAAATCGATATTCTCTTTAACCCTCACAGCGGTTCTCGGCAAGTGTGTGGCTGAAAAATTAATATATGTGCCCATGTTATTGTTATATCTGCCTGAGAAGTTTTCCATTGTAGCTTAAATTATTTTTTAGGCCATTTTGTCCTGTAGCGTTAAAAATCAGGACTCTTCAGAGATAACCAAATGTTTGGCGTTTTCATCGTGTTCAGCAGAACAAAGAAACTCATTCAGGTTTGGAACAACTTGAGTTGTGAGTAAATGATGACAAAATTTTTATTTTTTGGTTAACTAAAAACATGGTGCTGTCTGTCATTAATGTTAATTAAACAACCAAAGTAAACACCGGTATTCTATGAACTGCTATACAGTCTAGCATAACAAGAATTTCTCCTTCAATAAGCAAAAAGCCCCAGCAGTGTTCATGACTCAGGCAGTTTGTTCTTCGGTTAATTGTGGCCAACACACCACTAAAAGAAAGATAAACAAGGGAGAAATACAACTATCAATAACTACACAGAATTCTCAATCAAAATAAATGAAAACACAATTCCAACAGCTTCCCTTTCACCCTCGTGCGTCTTTTCCAGCTGTTAAAGACAATCTCCGTGACCAGGCACCATTAAGCTCTGGCACGCACCAATTAGGGTGGAACAACCATGAGAAATGGGACAGGAGGGGAGACAGTGGACACAATGGAGGGAGAGAAGCACACACCCCTTCTTTTTCTTTTCTTTTTTTTTTCTGCATTCCAAGTAATATCAATCAGCAGCTGGGTTTTGATTACGTAATAACTCAAAGTTCACCGAAAGTGTGTGTGTGTTATATATATATATATATATATATATATATATATATATATATATATATATATATATATATATATATATATATATATATATATAATTGATGAAAAATTAAATCTGTTCAGTATCTGGTCAGTCATGTTTTTATTTTTCTCCATCTTGCTTTTGTGTCAACAGCAGCTAAATGACCCCAAAAGCTCTTTTAAGAGCTCTTTCAACCATTAAGCATCTTTATCCATGTAAGTATATTTTTGAGGGACCTCAGTTAGCATTTGGGCTTATATTCTTTAAAGCTACATCATCAGCTTGAGATGTTTCCCTTATTTGCACTTTATTTTAGCTGTCCATGTTAATGTTTATTTAATCTGCCTTTACCAGTTCCAAATTGTGACTGATTGAAAATTATCTGAAAAGATTAGAAACATGGGCATAATTAATGCAGTTTATCGTGTTACCATAATATTTTGCTAGTCAATAAATTAAAATCAATATGATCTTTTGTGTTTTTTACCACAATTTGATTAATCAATTCATTTCTTTGACTACTGCACGCCTATAAATACAGACCTAGGTCATATTTGATATTACAGGAGTCTTCTTATTTTACCCAAACAGATAATTGTGATTGTGGGTGAGCAGGTGAGAATGAGAGAACGGAGGCTGGTGAGTGATTGATAATGAGCAACGTACAGGTGTCACTCATCAGTAATCACACTGGCCTCCAGCTATTCTCTCAAAGCCCCTCAGCCTCGCCTGCTCGCCAGTCATCCTTTGCTGTAAGATGTTTTTAAGCACATTCTTAGTTTCACTTTAGATGTATTTTATATATTCATATTAGATTAATTTGCGATACACCTCATTCAACATTTTGGACTACTGTAGTAGTTACCTGTTTGGGGTGGGCATATCTCGATTTAAAATATATCGAGATATTTTTTAAACACTTATATGGATTTTGACATATCAGTATATATCGATATATTGTTTATATTTAATTCTGATTTCGCCACTTTGTCTGTCTACTTTATCTGTGCTGTGCTTGCCCCGCTTCACTCAGCCCATCCTGTTCGGACGACGCCATGAATGCCGAAAGTTGGTGCCAACCAAAGCTTCTAAGCGCAGCATGTGTTTTCAGCGTTCGAGACCGCCTCTGAGAGCGTCGCTCACGCAGCCAGTCTGCAAGCTCTAACCTATTAACATGGGAGCCGAATTTAAAATGGACCATCGCAGCAGCTGAGACGCTTAGCACACAGCCAGTGTGGTTTTTGAAGAATGGGTGCACCCAAACACTGCAGTGTGCTTTACTTTTCTTCGTAAATAAATCTTGTAGCAGAGTTACAGCAAGGGTTTTTCGTGGTGGAAATCCATTGCTGAAATTTCCTTGTTGTATGGGAGATCGCGAGCTGATGGTTGCTTAGCAACGTCGGACTCTCAGGAGCCTGAACTGCCCGAGCTTTGAAAAGGAGAAAGCGAGCGTGCCTTTTCCATGCGCGTTTTAGGTGCGACATGTGAGACGGGCCTCTAAGGATCCCGCCACAAACCCACTAGCTCTGCAACACTCCACACACTACAAACACTACACAGATAACAAGATAAAGAAGGCAATATGTATTATTTTATTTTACAGTTAAATTATTGTTTATGTAATCAAGGATTTTTATCTTAAATGTCGAGAAGCTACTTTGTTCCTACATGAACTGCCTACCTCTTTTGCACTTCAGTAAAAAACCACTTTGGCCTTTTTTTTTTGCAGTAGTTTTGAGGGGTTATTTTTCCTGTAAAGATATCGAGATTATATATCGTATATCAAGATATATTTTTTGCTCCATATTGCCTCAGCCCTATTACCTGTAATATATTCTTTTATTGTTTCTTTTTTTTAGATTTTGCATCCTCTTTTCTTTTTTTTCTCTTCTAACCATCCCTTATTTCAACAAGGTAAGTTCTCTTTTTTTAAGCATCACTTAATAAAGGTGTTGTTTGAAGTTATTTTCTCCTTTAGTGTAAATTAATTTATTATATTAAACAGAACTTTTAACTAGGTGAATTAGACAGATGATATGGTATGCCTGTGTTTTAACACAAAAGGTCTTTAGATTTCCACTTCTAGAATGAATGCTTAATTTGGTTATTATTTTTAATGAAAACAACTCAACAATAAAAAAGTACAATGCTAAATTTGCTTACTGTATTTCTAACATTAAAGGGATACTTCAGGATTTGGCATTTTAAGCTTTGTATTAGTAGAAAACCAAAAAAGATTACTTTTGTTTTAGTATCATAATTATTAAACCGTAATGAATTAAATGATCGCTACACTACACGGAAAGCCAGCTAAAATTATTTGACAGATGTGTAAAGAATCACTGCAGGAAAAGGAGAAGAAAAAAAAAACTAGATTCAGTCCACTATAGCACATCCACTATAGTCACTATGACACATGATCAGACATTGTTTTTGCTACTTTTATTTTAAATGTATGGATGTATACTGTTCTACCAAACTCTTGTCTCTTTTGACCTGTCTGTAAATACCTGTAATACAGAATAATACTCTTGACTTGTGTATTGTTTTATCATTGTCATTTAATGTTTATTTGTTGATTGTAAAGGGTGACAGAATTTTACTGTGAACTATCCCTTTAATTTATTAACTTGCTCTCCTAATCTGCTGTTTCTCTCTCATTATAGGGTAGTGAACATCCTGAGCTTGAACTCATTAGGGATATTCCATGCACATTTTATTTGTGACTCTGTATTGTGTTCACTAGTGATGAATTACAATGAAGCAGCAATCTTAGGAAAAGGGCCCTCAAAAGAGTTGACACTTTTCTTAAATCAGTGGCTCATGAGGTGTATGACCATACTGATAATCTTAACAACTCTCCTGTTAGCATTCTTCCTGGTGGCATTCCCTCTGTCTGCAGACCTTCAGATTTGAATCCTACATGCATCTCTGTTAGTGACAAACAGTAGCCATGATTGTAGCAGTACTGGTGAAACAAATTATGAAAGTGATCTCAGAAGGAGCATTACTGACTGGGCACTTGTTTTGGTGTATCTCTCATTGCACTCTCTGCTTTATTGGCAATTCTTAGAGTGCATTTACCATTCCTGCCAAAAGATGGAAGGTCACTGTTAAAACGAAAATGGAGTACAATGTGAGATGATTGCCGTGGATCTTTCCACTATTTTGGTATTGTCAATGCTTTCAGAAACACTTTGAGAAGCGTATGTTCTTGTTTTACAGGACGGGCACACATTTAACATGCAACTAAATTTTGCGAATCCCACTTTTCAAAAGTTCTTCAGTTCAACTTTGGCCTATTCTTGGCATGTTCAAAGGTCTATCTAAGAAACCTGTTGTCGTAGGGTTGTTTTGTGGGACCACTAAGCCAAAAATCTTTCTGACTATCTCAGTCACTTAGTTTGTGAGTTGCAAAATTTAAGAAGAGGTTTTGTTTTTGTGGCAAGACTTTCTTTGTCAAGGTAACGTCCTATCATGTGTGATGCTCCACGCGAGCCTTTATCAAAGGTATAAAATCTCATACAGGATACTATGGCTGTGACAAATGTCAGCAGAAAGGTTCCATGTGAAACACCGCATGACATTTCCTGAGAACGATGCCTCCTGTAGAACAGATGAAGCTTTTCGACTGGGATAAGATGAGGAACACCATCTAACACCCTGTCCTCTTCTAGAAACTGACATTGACATGGTAACTGGTTTTCCTCATGATTACATGCACCTTGTGTGTTTGGGTGTAGTGAGACATCTAACGGATATGTGGTGTGGTTCAGTGGGCCCCCTGCGCATCAAGGCTTCGAGCATTCAGGTCTTGGGTATCTCTGAGAGACTGGTAGCATTAAAGGAATTCATTCCAGCGTTTCAGAGTTTGCCAGAAAGCCTAGGGCTCTCAGTGAGAGACTTCGTTGGAAGGCAACTGAATTCGACAACTGTTGCTGTACACAGGCCCTGTTGTTTTAAAGAGTGTGTTGCCTCGCCAGGTTTATGATAACTTTAGGCTGTTGTCTGTTGCCATCTACATTTTGGCAAATTCAAACTATTGTATCGAAATGAATGATTTGGCTCACTCCTTTTTGGTATCATTTGTTGAGCATTATGGCTTGTTGTATGGAAAAGAGATGGTGGTATACAACATTCATGGCTTGGTACATCTTGCTAGTGATGTTAAAGTGCATGGTCCTTTAGATGGCATATCTGGCTTCCCCATGAAAATTATCTTGGTGAGCTTAAGAGATTGGTAAGGAAGCCTCACAATCCACTTGCACAGATTATCCCAAGAGGTTGTCAGAGCATGAGGAAAGGAACTATTATTCCACTGATGAAATTTCACCAATGTGCCCCATAAAATGGACCCATACCACAAACTCTGACAGAAGAAGTACATCAGTTCAGACAGCTTACTGTTGATGGTGTCATGCTCTAAATATCGAGCAGAGATGATTGCATTGCTATTCATGGCAAAGTGATTTCAGTAAAAAACA
Source organism: allo-octoploid hybrid of Carassius auratus x Cyprinus carpio (assembly GCA_024542945.1). Lineage (NCBI taxonomy): Eukaryota > Metazoa > Chordata > Actinopteri > Cypriniformes > allo-octoploid hybrid of Carassius auratus x Cyprinus carpio. The sequence goes on along the minus strand of CM045073.1, from coordinate 30,652,232 downwards.
TAATTGCTTATGGGGTAAAGAGTATGTTATGTTTCAAGAGTATAGAGAGAAAGAGGCCTTATACACTTACCCTCTTGACTCCAGAAACATGGGAGTATTCATCGTGTCCAAGTTGTCAACAGTGATGCACTTTACTGAGCTCACAAAGCCCTGGCAGAAGTGTGTGAGGTTGCCTCTGGGAGACAAATTTGCAGTCTTCCTCTGACTCACACATCTTAATAATATCACCAATTAATGTACATAGTTCTTGAGAAGCAGCAACACCATTTCTGGATTATATTGTGGGACATGCTTTTGTAGAGTGGCATTTATACAATTTAATGAATCTAAATTAAGTCTAAAATTAATTACAACTCTTGTTTTTTTGGGGTTTTTTCAGCCAATGTATCATATCGTAATCTTTGAAACCACAAATGAAGTCGAGGTTGTCCCCATAATTGGGTAAGGGACAATGTTTGTATTGGCCTCCATACAGATATGAAGATAGAGTTAAAGCCATAAAATCAATGGTAAAGCCAGGACCATCCTGGACCCCTTCAAAATCCGGATTATTTTTACTAGAGGTACATATAACCTTAGCTTCCGTGGGTCAGATTTACTAACAGGTTGCACCAGCATAAACTGTCTTTGGTGTCGGGATTTATTAAAGACACTAAAAAGGCGTGAACAGTTATTTTTTGCGGCTGACCTTGTTGCATTTGTGTTTTTAAGAGTTTTCCTTTCAGACTCATGCAGAATCATTCAGATTAATTTAGATGAATCATGCAAGGCGATTAACTAAGGTTTTGCTAGTTATTTTCCTGGTATTTGCACCATTGTTTACCTCTCCCAAAAAGAGATTATGCCCATTTAGTAAATCTGGCCCATATATATATATATATATATATATATATATATATATATATATATATATATATATATATATATAATATTTTTCTCATATTATTTATTCATAATTTCTCTTTAATGTATTTTTAGTTTGCTTCACAGAAACCTTGTTGTTTATCTATACAGAAACATATGAAGAAGCTCGCCAAAACTACAGAGGCAGAAATAAACACAGACCTTACAGCGTGGACTCAGCCCATGAGAAGAAAAAGACACATGTAAATACAGCACATACAGAGCAGAGTATGGCTGCTGAATCAGGACAATAAATTGAATAATTTGTTTATTTTTTCTTCAGTAAAGGGACGCTTTTTCGATGATAGTGAAACTGAGGATGAAGCAAACTTTCCACTTCCTGCAGCACCAGCAATGCAAATCAACCCCATCAGGAAATGTAAGATTGGCCAATTGCAACAGTTATAGTTTTATTAATTTAACACATTTGTTTTTTGTGAATTCATTTGAGGAATGCTTTCATCAGTTCTGGAAATACACTTTTGCCTTTGAATTTAGTAGGTACTTTTTTTTTGTAATCCGTTATTATGCTTTGCTTGCATGCTCTAATATATTTATATTTTATTGTGGGCCTATTTTATGTCCAATTTTTGTTAATTTAAAATAATTGTGGCTATTTTAGTTTATTGACTTGTTTTTTTTTAATTCAGGAAAATGTATTCTTTTGCCAAGTTCATCCAGAAGTTTTGTTTGCCCAGAATTTTAATTTCGATTGGATCCCTAATTAAAATACATATGTAAAACAATGAGGCATACAATTGGTTTAAATAAAGCAGGGCTTGACATTAAGCCTTGTCATGTGCTTGTCCTTGGACAAATAAATCGATCATTCATTTTGATTTTGTTTGTATTGTAAATATAATTTATTTGAAGCAATATTCTCATCAATGTCAAATCAGCTTTGATGAATGTAAATCTGCATATTTTACATCATTATTAAAAGGACGATGGAGCACACATTTAAATTCTTACATTTGAACAATTACTTTTTGAATGAGACCCTATAGGGATTTTATAAATTAAGCGTATGTTTACTGAGTTTCTATGTGTGTTGCACTCATTTGGTTTGATTTCTGAGAGGTTGGGCAAGCCTCAACAGCAAACCTTGCTGACAGTACATTATCATCATACTCTTTCAATCGCTCCACACACTAAATTATTGTAGAATCATTCTCCCTCTTGTTTTCCTCTACAGGTACCAGCAGAGCAGGGAATTACTCTCAACCACAGGCCAGAGAGGGGCCTAGAGACTATGAATTGTGAGTATTTGAGGAAAACACTGGGCATGTAATCGTCCAGTCATTTTATGAAAAAAGGTAGGACAAATTGCAACAAAATCAAATTTAACTAATTTTTGTATCCTGAATATGTCTTGAGAAAGGGGAAAAAAGCCCAGAAGAATCCCTTTAGGGGAAAGTTTAGAAAGACCCAAATATAGCCTATTCCAGGGTGTCCATGGGGTTGTAAAAGTATTAAAAGGTAGTAAATGAAATTAGCCTAAATTAAGGGCATTAAAAGTATTAAAGTAATATCGTCATCTGATCGAGGTATTACATTTTCAAATCCCTATCCAACTTGGCCTATGAGTTTCAATTTGTGTTAAGTGCAGGCCTTCTAAAATTCAAATTGCATAGATTTATTTATGTTGCGACTCTTCAGAGTAGGACCTGAGCTGATATCATGTGGACGTGGTGTTCGTTGCACGTGTGCTGAAACAAATTGGGCTGACTTGGTGTCAAACCTGTTTGTGAGTTTGCTTCTATGTGAGTTTGCTTTTATTTCAGTCATTTAAGAGACATCAGGGTTTTCCTGCATTGAAAGTTTTTTGGCAGCCACAAAGCCTTATTTGATCGGTGAGTAGCCTAATGTAGATGACATACATGTAGATGAGCTGCTTCGTGACAGGGTGCATGTTAACTGAAAGAAGCGAGCAGAGAGCAGGGGTATCCAGCGGGGTCATAAAAGTCATAAAATGTCATAAATTTAACAATAAGAATTTAAGGCCATAAAAGTCATAAAAAGCGTCTGGTTTTCCATACAAGGTCATAAAAACATTTAGCACTTCTTAAATTTGATATGCTAGTCCATTAATTTGTTCTTCCATCAAAATCTTCGCAGCGAGCAATGGCATTCATTAGTTTCACCTGTTGTAGTTCTGTATGAGGAATCTGGGTGATATCACAGCGTTCGAACTACTAGGTCCATACAGCAACATACAGACTCGTCAGAAGGACTTTCACAGAAACCCGCAACTCGAACATACTGTATCATACTGAGTCACTGCTTAGATTAATTTAAATCATCCTGGCTATCACAATGGGAAAATGTACCTTTAACGATCTATGGCTCGAAGATGGTGCATTTAGTAGCTGGCTCAAGCTTGTCAGCTAACAATCGGTATCAAGCATCCAAACACAAGATGCGGAAAGCTGAACTGAGTAACTTAGCTGGTTACTCGCGACTGCAGCGCTCTGTGTTCGGTGTGGAAACAGAGAGCAGCGTGTCACGGACAGTCCCTCTGCACATGAACGAACAAATACTAATCGCAGTTTTGAAAAAAACAAAAGGGCGTGAAAGAGCCCGATTCATTACGCGGTGTTCAGGTGTTCAGGGCTCACGCTGAGAAAGGCATCTTAAAATGCTTTTACACCGAATTTGCTTCATTTTGCTCTTGTGCCGACAAATACATACAAAATATGTCAAAATACCAGCTTGGAAAGTATGCTCGAAAAAAACTTATTTATTTGTCAGTTATTTCTAAAGTGAAAGTAAAGTTGAGGAAAAGATCGTTCATCGTCTCTTAAAGTGACCAGCGCCTAATTTAGCTACTGGCTGCTGTAATGTTAATCCAAGAAAATGAAAGAAAAATCACTCACTGCTCTTGACTTCATTACTTTGTAGTTTTAACAAGAATTTATGTACAGTCAAACCAAAAATTATCCAGACTCAGATATAATTTTTGATATACATATTTTACTAGTAGGTAAAGGACACTAATACAGATATGTAAGCATGTATAAACAAACTGTGACATATTATACCCAAAGAATCTTCATACAGTGAACTATTAGTGAAATAGATATAAATGTTTTATCTATCTATCTATATATAAAACTGGGAACAAAATTATTCAGCACCTTATAAAGCACCATGCATTGCTTATGTGTTTTTTTTTTTTTTTCTGAATTGCTAATGAAACTTTTCACACCACAGTCTGAACAAAATGAAGCATTGCTTGGTAATTGGTCAACAAAGTATTGATAGTTGTGTAAATATTGTCATAATAACAGTTGTCTGTAGTTTTGGTTGATTACTAGATTTCAAAGTTAGGACATTATCAAGACAAATTTGTTGGGACAGAGTTTAACTCTAAGTTGGTTCATATTTTATAACCATTTTAGAAGCAATAGCAAATAAACTAATAATGTGAGAAATGTTCAAGGTGTCTGATTTGATTGTATATTTCATTTTTACATTGAAGACTATCCCGTGCTATTTTATATTTAATTATGCAGTTTCTGTACCTTGACACCTACAAACTTGAAAAAGCGTAAACCGTGTGTAAATAGCACTATAATAATATAAACTCCATAATCATCCGGAAGGAGCTGGGAACCGGCCGGACAATCAAAATGCACTTTAATAACAAAAATAAACACAAAACAGCGCTCAGCCCCTCACGGCGACTGAGGCGCACAAATAAAATCAAAACATAAAATAAGACCCATGCCTGGTCCTCTCTGTCCTTCACTATCGCGCTCCAGTTTTATATCCTTCCATCTCCTCTGTGGGACTCGAGACCTGTGGTGGGGCGAGGTGTCGTGGATTTCCCAATCACTCCGGCCTCAGCTTGTTCAGCACATCTCGGCCCGCCCCACTCGTCCACATACCCCCATCGCCCTGCGAGGCCGGAGGTACTCCCGAGACTGCGCTCCATTCCCAGGGAAAAAAATCTGGTTCCCAGGCGCACTGCTGCTCGGCCCTCCACCAGCTGGGTGATCTCCCTCAGCGGTGCCTGGCGGTGGCACTGGGCGGCCCTCGGGGACGGCCGACACTCCTCCACCGCCCGGTGGGCGGCGACGGCTCCTCCGGTTTTAGGCAGCCGGCAGGAGTGCCCCTCCAGATTCCTTCACCGAGGCAGGAGGCTCCCGCCCCTGGCGAGCGGCACCGACTCTTCCGCTCCCTCACGCGTGCGCAGCCCTCCATATCATGGGCGACCGGCAGTGAGCTCGCCGATCCCGGCAACTCACTCCAGCCCACAGCCTCGAGTGTCCATGGCGGCACACTTCCTCGCCAGCTCGATGGCACGCGGATTCACCACAGCGGTGAGGGATCTTCAGCAGCGTCCCTCCTTCTCCGGGCCGGCACCACTGTTATAATAAAACTCCATAATCATCCGGAAGGAGGAGGGAACCGGCGGACAATCAAAATGACACTTTAATAACAAAATAAACACAAAACAACACGTCAGCCCCTCACGGCAGTGCGCGCACAAATAAAATCCAAAACATTAAATAAGACCCAGGCCTGGTCCTCTTTCGTCCTTCACTATCGTTACTCCAGTTTTATATCCTTCCATCTCCTCTGTGGGACTCGAGACCGGCGTGGAGGCAGGTGTCGTGGATTTCCAATCACTACGCCTCGCTTCGTTCCCACATCTCGCCCTCGCCACTCGTCACAAGCACAAATAAATAAAAATGAGCGAACATACAAATTAAACCATTTTAAACAGGGCCCACTGGTAAAACCTTCACCGGGTCTCCGCTGACCCCAGCTACGTCCTGTGGGTGTTTAATACTGTGACTAAACACCAATAACACTTGTTATTTTGGAAAATAATGCCATAAAATAATTTTACTTTACAATGTTACAATTGTTAAGTGTTCCTGTGTTCTTGATACTCAAGAAAAAGGCTAAGGCTTCAGTTTCTTAATCTTAAGAAATAATAGAATAACTGTTTTAATAAAACTTGTTACTTTCAATGAAAGTCAATAATTAAAAAAAAAGACTTTTGAAAGGAATTTTAATGACTGAAGTTATTTATCAGTAATTAGTGTAGGTCATAAATTCAAATCCTAATGGTCATAAAAGGTCTTAAAAAGTCTTAAATTTGACTGATTAAACTCTGCAGAAACCCTGAGAGAGAGAGAGAAGAGAGAGAGCCCCAGTCACACACGAACATTCTCTCCACTCTTGCTCTCTCTCTCTCATATTAATCAAAATCTATTGACACGATGGTAAAAGATCGGAAGACCGAAGTTTCAAGTGGTGCATTCAGAGATTTATTTATTGAATTACCGCTGGGTGTGAATTGTGCTAAAATACACAGCCTTATCTTCTCTGAAAAGCGTTCGCACATTTAGCTGACACAAACCACACTTTCAATAAACAAAAAAAAACTATCCAGTGATGCGTGTTCTGTGTTTAGACAAATCTTGCGATGTCCTAAACTGCTGGGATAATCTCAACGCGTACACATCCGCTAATGGCGCTCGGCAATTTGCGAATTTCACTTTAATGAATGGTTAAAACTGATCTGTCCAACACGGAACTCACGAGACATCTGAATCGGAGTTTAACAAATCTGTAACACTTTACAATATGGTTCCATTTATTAAACTCTAGTCAACTACATTAATTAACATTAACTAACACTTCTACAGCATTAATCTTTTTCAATGTTAATTTCACAATTTACTAGTAGCCTACATTATTGAAATTTAATTTGCTAACATTAGTTAATGCACTGTGAAGTAATATGAAAAACTATTCACGTATTCATGTATGTTAACTCATAGTATTATCAGGTTATTTATATGAGGTGTAGAAACATTACCAAAAAAATCATTTAGTTTAGACTGGAGTGATGTGAAACCAGAAAAAAAGTACAAAGCAAGTTATTGGTTATTGTTATCTAGCAGCAATTTTTTTTTTTCTTTTTTTTTTTTTTCTGGCAGCTAATTTTATTCAATTGTACAGTAAATGGTAGAAAATTAGACTATTAGTTAAACTTTTAATGCTACTTGTTTATTTTACTTTTGATATTGATGTGAGTATATGCCAATAATTATCAGGTCTAGCAAACAAGCATTTTCTCTTACAAAACTATGAAATCAATGGTAAAAAAAAATCTTTCACTTTACACAGCTACAGTTGCAGCTTGAAGTCATGCTGTTTTTTTTTTTTAATGTTAACATGGGCAAACGGTTGCATAATCTATGTATGTGCTAATTTTCACAAATACCACAACATATCTTAACATTGGGTATAGCCTAGGGCTGGAAAATCACAGGGTACTTCACGATCCGATACTGCGATTAATATATTATCAGTAATAACTCACAACATATCATGTTTTAAGAAATAAAATATATATTTTTAATTAGGAAAATTAATCTCCATTTATCTTTTGGATGAAACCCAATAACAAAACAACTTGTGTCTTATCAGTTGCAACAAAGTCACAGACACTATTTTTGTTTAGCTGCAGATGATTTTTTTTCACTCGGGAGAAATCGAGTGGAATTGGTGAAGCTCGCATGGTCGCGGCTTGCAGCGTGTGAGAGGAATTACAAGCCGTTACGAGGACCTCCCGATAATTGAAACATGCTTTTTTCACCAGCTGTCCCCTATTGCAAAATCATACTCAACTACGTGGATGGCATACAGCGTGCGCATTCACTGTCACACACACACACTTTCTCTCTCTCCCATTCGCAACTTCACGGTCTCTGTGTTTAACGCAAAGCCCACGTGATTGCTGCCGGCTCTGAATAAAATTCATGCAGGACAGTCGTGCCATGTACCAGCTGCTTTGACCCGATTATCAGTTAAACTGACTCGCAACGTGTGCAATATCTCACGACCTCCCGAGTGTCCGAACTTGCACAGTGTACGCCGCCCTAACGGCTGTGATTCCTTCGGGGAACGCGCTGAATCTGACTGCAGTAAATGTGAAAGATATGAAGAAAAATGAAGTTAATTCGGCCAGTGCTCATATCTGTATTTACATCCTGTTTTCAGTTGAAGTCCAAAGTAATCGATTGTCGAATTCACGCGCATATGTTTAGTTACCTATGATCACCCGAGTAAACTCGACAATCGACTACTATGGACTTCGACCGAAAACAGGATGTAATCAGATGAGCACTAGCTATGAAAGCTCTTTTAACATTTATTCTAAAAGCTGTACTAGTATCTTTTTTCATGTTACTAGTACTTATTTTTTAGACACTAGTATCTTTTCCATTAAGTACTAGTACTTATTCATTAGGTACTAGTGCTTATTAGTTAACTACTAGTGCTTATTCTTTGGTACTAGTGCTTATTCTCTAGGTACTAGTGTCTTTTGTAAAGTTACTAGTACTTATTCATTAGATACTAGTACTTAATCATTAGATACTAGTACTTATTCCAATAGTGACTAGTATTTAATTAAACTTCCGTGTTAACAAAAAATAGAACTAGTACTTATTTTTTTAGTTACTAGTGACTTTTAGACCAGAGATATCCTGAAATTAATAGATACTAGTACTTTTAAATTTGCATTTCTGCCCAGTATGGTAATTGTATGTTGAATATTAATGAGCCAACAACATATAGGAGAGAGATTAATCAGGAAACAGAAACAAGGAGATGGATATACTTTTTTTTAGAAAACCAAATAGAAAAGAAACAATTATTTTTTTACACAAGCACATTGAAACGTATTTTTGTCCGTTTTTTAACTGTAATTTCATAAATATAGTAGCCTAATGTGTTTAATGGTCTTTGAGTGACCTCTGCTGGCAGGATGTAGATACTGACACCAATTGTATTAGCTGTTATTTTCCTATTTTCCTCAGTAAAACAATAAATATCATACACAAGCTGTATGTTAATTTTTTTTTTTTATATACAGTCATGCCCAAAAATATGGACACCCTTGGTAAACATGATCAAAGAAGCCTGTGAAAATTAATCTGCATTGTTAATCTTTTTGATCTTTTATTTTAAAAATTCACAAAATCTAACCTTTCTTTGGATAATAATAATTTAAAATGGGGAAATATCATTATGATATAAATGTTTTCTACAATACACACTGGCCACAATTAAGAACACCCTTAGAAATTCTTATGAGTAAAATAACTCTAAAGTATATTCCCAGTCATATTCACAATTTTGAGCACTCCAGAGTGATTATGAACATGAAATTATCCAGCCATTGCTTCCTGTTTAGCATAAATATAAAGAAGAGGAAAACAAAGCCCAAATGCCCTTAATCATCCATCACAATGAGAAAAACCAAAGAATATATATCTGATGTGCAGCAAAAGATGATTGAGCTTCACAAATTTGAAAGTGACTGCAGATGTGATTAACAAATGAGCTAGAGCAGTGAAAATCCCCATTTCCAACATCAGGGCAATAATTAAGAATTTCTAATCAATAGAAAATGTTACAAAACTGCCTGGAAGAGGATGTGTGTCTTTATCATCCTAATGCATGGTGAGGAGGTCAGTTTGAGTGGCTAAAGACTCTCCAGGGATCACAGCTGTTATTGCAGAAAATAGTTGAGTCTCGGGCTCAGAAAACCTTTGTCAAACAAAATTGTCAAACAGCACCTACATCACCACATGTTGTTTGGGATGGTTACAATAAAATTATCCTAGCACATCCAAAACAAACTAAAAGCATATTAATTTATCAGACATGACTGGAACTTCAAATGGGACTGGCTTCTATGGTCAGATGAAACTAAAAAAAATAGCTTTTAGCAGCAAACACTCAAGATGGGTTTGGTGAACACAGAGATAAAAAGTAAACCAAATGTACAATGAAATATACTGCTCTATTTTTGATGTTGTGTGCCTATATTTCTGCTGGAGGTCCTGGACATCTTGTTTAGACACATGGCATCTTTGATTATATCAAATACCAACAGAGAAAAACAACAAAAGTGACTGACTCTGTTAGAAATCTTATAATGACCATGTTTGGATCACAATCAAACACAAACCTCAAAAACAACACAATAATGGGTCACTGAGCACAAAACCAAGCTTCTGCTATAGCCTTTTCCAGTCCTCTGACCTGAACCCTACAGAAAATGAACTGAGAGAAGACACACCAACATGGAGATGGGAATCTGAAGGGTCTGGAGTGATTCTGGATGAAGGAATGGTCTCTGATCTCTAGTCAGGTGTTCTCCTAACCTCATCAGGCATTATGGGAGAAAATGTAGAGCTGTTAAACTGGCAAATGGAGGTTTAAGAGAATAATTCAATAAAAGAGGTGTCCTTAATTTTGGCCAATGTGCATTAGAGAAAAATATATTTATTTTATAATAATATTTCCCCATTTTAAATTCTTATTATTCAATGAAAGGTTAGAATTTGTAGATTTTTTTTATAAAAGATCAAAAGGATTAACAATGCAGATTAATTTTCACAGCCTTCTTTATCATCATATATACCAAAGCTGTCCATATTTTTGGGCATGTCTGTAGCACTGGTGCTGCAGACAATGAATTTTTACATTAATATTCTGTACAGGGCACCCAAAATCTGTGACGATTAGGTGCAGTGCAATTACTGTGAAGACAGGCCCAGACTAGAGGAATTCTAGTGCCTATGGTGAAGTGCCTAAGGGGAAGTGAGCCCACTAGTGGACACCCAGGGAAACAGAGACTAGACAGTGTGACAAAATCCAAACCTTGTGGTTTTCAGACAAACATTTTCTTTATTTGAAAAGAAGGCCAAAAGGTATTAATAAAATTATAATAATAAAACACCAGGTTTGCTGTCTTGAAGGACTGCACAATCTTTGCCAATGTTTTATTTTTTTTTAGTATATATATATATATATATATATATATATATATATATATATATATATATATATATATATATATATATATCAATAATAATGGTTATGGTTATTAATTCTAAATAAAAACACTAAACAAAATAAGGAACATTACTTTTGTGATAACACTATTTTACTATAATATACAAAATTTAGAAGACCTATACAAGACTAAATATAAATATAGCTGCAAAAAAAATGCACACTTCTATAGTAGAGCGTTCTTAATTATTTTAGCTATTTTTACTCAAATTAGGATTTTGCAAGCAATAATGAGTACTCAATGAATTTATTTTTAATTCATACTGAGCGAGGGTCACAGGAAACTCTACAAGTGAGACTCACTGATGAAGTTCCAGGAAACTCAGCTTTGCTGTAGATGTAGCTGAATAACATTCAGATAGAGCGTTTTACTGATGAAACTTGATGAAAATAAACAATTACTGTGACAATATATGCTTTTATCTCTGCTCTTCAAACCATCGCGTATTTTTATGAGAATAAAGTTTAAAAGCAATCCTAATGCAAATTTATTCTGGTTGCATTACCATGTGGACTCTGATTGGACGGTGGAGAGGTACTCATGTTTATGTAATGACCTGTTTAAATGAAGATATCTCCAAATGCATTCTTACTAGTTCTTAATGAGGTTGAAGATATCTCCAAACAAAGGGACTTCGGAGTTATTCTGTTTTTGATATCATCTTTTAATTTCTGACTAGGAATTATTGCAATTGTATCTAGTATCTATTTAAATATTACTAGTAAGTATTCATTAGATACTAGTACTTATGTTTTAGATACTGGTGCTTATTCATTAGATACTAGTTCTTATTTAATAGATACTAGTAGTTATTCATTGAGGTACCAGTTCTTATTCTTTAGACACTAGTACCTTTTTTAATCACTACTAGTAACTATTCTTATCTTACTAGTCAGATCTGCCTTTTCACTCTCTTATGTTATGACTAGTCCAAATGGCTACAGTAGAGTTCAACAAAAAAAAATTACTAGTAAAATAAAAAATCATACTAGTAACATTTAGAATGAGTACTAGTATCTAATAAATGTGTACTAGTATCTATTAAATAAGTACTAGTATTTATTTAATAGGTACTAGTATCAATGAATGACAACTAGTTTTTAATAAATAAGCACTAGTACCTAATTAATAAGTACTAGTATCTAAAAAATAAGTACTAGTATCTAATTGATAAGAACTAGTATCTAATAATAAGTACTAGTATCTAATGAATAAGTACTAGTGTCTATTTAATAGGTACTAGTATCTAATGAATGAGTACTAGTATCAAAAATACACACTAGTACCTAATGAATAACTACTGTACATACAAATTAAGTACTAGTCACTAGTGGAATACATACTAGTCAAAACTCAATAGTTGATATCTCAAATGCCGGATCCCCATAGAAGTCAATAGCAAAATGTAAATTTGTTACTAGTAACAATATAAAGTTACTAGTCACTATTGAATTAAGTACTAGTATCTAATGAATAAGTACTAGTGCTAATAAATAAATACTAGTATCTAATAAATAAGTATTAGTATTTAATCAATAAGTACTAGTATCTAATTAATAAATACTAGTACCCTAATAAATAAGTACTAGTATCTAATGAATAAGTACTAGTACCCAATGAATAAGCACTAGTATCAAATGAATAAGTACTAGTATCTCATGATTGAGTACTAGTATCTAATGATTAAGTACTAGTAACTTTACAAAGACACTAGTGCCTAAAGAATAAGCACTAGTACCGAAAGAATAAGCACTAGTACCTAATGAATAAGTACTAGTACTTAATGGAAAGATACTAGTATCTAAAAATATGTACTAGTAACTTGGAAAAGATACTAGTACAGCTTAAAGAATAAATGTCAAAAAGGCTTTCCATAGCTGGCGAATTAACTTCATTTTTCTTCATATCTCATACCCAGCCCCAAACCCCATCTCTGCAAAGATATTTAATAAAGGCTGGTTTAAAGTTTAAAGTTGAGTTTGCTTCTGTTGCAATTTGTCCTAAGTTGACCTCATTTTGGCTTAAAATGATTTTATATAAATATATATATAATTAATTTTTTAAGCTTAGAATGTTTATAGCGGTGTCTGAAACCGTCACTCATTCCCTCAATTCCTTTATAATAGTGTATGGCGTTAAGTGCACTATATCTGCAAGGAGTGAACGAAAAAGAGTGAATTCGACGCTTGACGCGTTTACACTGCTGCCGGAGAGCTGGAGCTGTCGGAGTAAAGGCTTCACACGCGGATGAAACTCCTATTACCTTACATGTTACTTATAATATATAATAAATAATATTAACAACAGTCATTGACGCTTTTGCATATACCTCTGTGCCAGCTTTGTAGTTTCATCAATTGAAATTGTTTACTCCTGCTCACAGATGACAGGGTCATTGAGCCTCAGGCACCATTATGATTGCATTCGAATGATAGATGATCAACGTAATATTTTCAAATCATCCACCAAATTATCATAAATTCCTTAGTTTAAAAGTTAAAACGCATTGTTTTAATGCCTAAATAATATTTTAATAAATTAACTTAACAATATTTCAGAATGTCAAATATATAATCTCAATATTTTAATCGCTTTATTCAATAAATAAATAAATGGTAAAAATAAGGATTAAATGTTAAAGCAGAAATAAGATAGCTGTAAAGTAATCTCTGGTTTAAGCTCACTCGCTACTGCACTTTCATGCATGCTCAGTCCTCTACGCATTGGATTGTGAGAAATTGTGCTTTAAGTTTTTATGTAGGGAATGATGTTGTTCAATCAGAATTCGGACACCACTACAAAATGGCGACACCTAAATAGTGCACTATATAGTGGATAGGAGCATTTCAGACACAGCTTATATCTTTGTGTTTTGTGTTAATATCTAATGTTAGCCAAATTCAGGGATGACATTATTTATGGCTTGTTTTGATGCCATCAGGGCACCAAAACAAATTCACAGCAACCAAAGGAGGACATCAACACCATTGAAACAGACATCAGTAACCCGTAAATTTACGATAAAACCTTTCTTCCCATTTAACCCATACCCATATTTTACCCATATAACGTGCTAAACTCTACTGTTAAACTTTGGCCTTTCCCACTAATTAGCCTTGACAGCAAGGAATCGCACCCACACTTTAGACATGGAGAGCAGAGGTCTTATCGCTTTAAGTAATACTGTGTCAGTTCACTAACACTGCATTCAAAATTACAGGTTTACCCATATATCCAAAATACTGTTACACAACATGCGCTTATCTTTCACAACAATTTAAGTTCTAAAACTGACCGTGTTTAACTCATTAACCTATTAAACTAAATTTTGTACAACCAAAAGTAAAGTAAAGTTTTTCTTCCTTCTGTCATTTAACATGTTCAAACTAATATATTGTTGTGGTGTTCCTTCTTTAGCATCATCCCACACTGGTTTCAGTGAAGGTTGGTACAGACTTTTTTTTTTATGCTGTTTTTTTTAACACAGTAATGCATTTTTTTCATAGCTTTTTCTTTTTTTATAGCTTGATACAAAATTCTTGCAAACCAAGAAATGATCAAAGAACAGATGGGAACATTGTTAAATTATTCACGACCTCAAAAAATTATCAACTACAGAAGACAGCCCAACATTAAACACAGACTGTTTTCCACTGTCAAGTTTTCAACAACTTCAAGTCATGGAGGGCAGCTGCAGCAGGAAGACTATAAAACGGCTGTGGTAAGATTTCATATTTCAATAGAACAATTTAACTGCTCAATTAACTGTGTCAGTGTTTTCATCTTTTGTTCATTGTACATGGTACAGAAGGTAGTCAACCACATGTTAAAATCATATCTGTACTGGCTGGGCCGGTTCGACATGGAATGGTTAAGCAACAAGAGAGGTTTGGCTTGGTGAAGAAGCAGCAATTTTACTCTCTAACTGATTTGCTCAAGTCAAAATGTGTATGGTAATAGTTGGTACCTAACCAATGAGATTGATTGTTGTAATAAGTTCCTCCTACTGCTGAAGGAACTGAAATGAATGTAAATTAGCAAATGATTTACTCACCCTCAAGTCATCCTAGGTGTATATGAAATTATTCTTTCAGACAAATACAATCAGTTATATATAAAAATAATGTCCTGGCTCTTCCAAGCTTTATAATGGCAGTGATTGGCTGTATATTCCAGGGCCTGTCTGCTGGAAGCTATCTATTTTTCTAATTCTAAAGCAACCATTCACTTCAATGAGCCTTTGTTAAAGGACAATTCCGTGAAAATGAACCTAGGGTAATTAACACATGGTTACCGAGTCAATCGTTCCCTGGGATGCGCTTTGCATTATAATCGAATGTAAAGAGTTATATCTCTAAAAACAGATTAGCTCATAACGCTAGTATATGGGGCTCAGAGTAAGTAAAAGTAAATCGCTAGTTAATACCACTAACTAGGCTCAAAATAGCCTCACACTAGCACAGTAGCATAATGAGGGTCCCTAAATGCAAACCGAAGCATTGAGAACTTTGTAAGTGTACAGACAGTTTAATAAGAAGATATTTTATAAATAGACAGTACATTACGCTTACAGGCATTCGTCATCTTGGAAAACAGTCTAGACTAGTCGAGCCACGAACGCAGTGCTATGTTAGATTTCATAACGTAATTCCTATCGACCCCACAGAGATGTGTGGAGCACTTTATGATGGATGGACCCACTTTTGCACTTTAAAACAGAAACGGTTATTCTACTATCCTTTATAGGCTAAACAATTTCAAATTAACTGTTATATTGAACTGTAAAGCCCACCCTGTTTTTGAACATTCTAATCAAGTATGATGTTTGCTTGTTCATTTATTTTTACAGATAAACACGTTAGCCTTGAGGGGAGGCACAACAGTAAAGGAAAGTGTATGGGATTCTGAGCTTCCTTCTATCAAATGAAATGGCCCGCAAATGAACTGGAGGGGAATCAATGGAAAAGCAGCATTCAAAGACACCTCTCTGAAAACTATAATTAATGGTATGGCTTTCTGAAATTAACTACTGTTTTATTTGTGTTTGGTGTCAGCTAAAAACAATTCCTATAAATGTTAGATTTCATAATACTTAATAATAATTTGGTTATTTACTGTTGGTCATGTGTCATTGTAGCTTCAGTCAGAAGAAACCGCTTTGACTTCCACTGCAACAGACCAGGAAGTAGAAAACTGGATAAAGAGATGGCTGCAGCTTTCTGCAGACAGGGATGGAGGCCGTCGGGCAAGACAAAAAATTGACTGTTTCCTGGTTCTGACACTTTTTCAACGGACTGCTGTTTTGAACTATAGATCGGATACTCCACTTGTTCATTAAATATTATAAATAACCTTGTTCATAATATGTAGACCTTGTCTAATGTTTTCTTTGACTGATTTCTGGCAGTCCTCCTTTCTGGACCCTCTGCCTGTTTAATTGTATGTATTTATTATATTTATTGTTTCCTTTTTGTTTTGTTTGGACTACCTTCTTGGTTTCTTGCAGTCCTCCCTTCTGGACCCTGCCTGTTTTATTTTATATTTGTTATTTATATAATATGTATTTAGAATATGTATTGTTTCCTGTTTTGATTACTATTTATACATTTAAATGCATTCATGAAATATTTTATATTTATTAAATCACTTTTGACTGGTTATTTGAGTATTTTCTTTAATATATGATAATTAGATCTGGGCCAGATGTGGCTCCATGCCATTTTTGAGATTTGGCCCAGATGTGGCCCATGTCTGGCCCAGTTGTGGCCCATGCCTTGTCTGAGATGTGGTCCATGTCTGGCCAGTTGTGCCCATGCCTTGTCTGAGATGTGGCCCATGTCTGGCCAGTTGTGGCCCATGCCTTGTCTGAGATGTGGCCCATGTCTGGCCCAGTTGTGGCCCATGCCATGTCTGAGATGTGGCCCATGTCTGGCCCAGTGTGGCCCATGCCATGTCTGAGATGTGGCCCATGTCTGGACCAGTTGTGGCCCATGCCATGTCTGAGATGTGGCCCATGTCTGGCCCAGTTGTGGCCCATGCCATGTCTGAGATGTGGCCCATGTCTGGACCAGTGTGGCCCATGCCATGTCTGAGATGTGGCCCATGTCTGGCTCGGTTGTGGCTGACTTCTAGCTGCCACACTCAGGTTGAGTCATCGCCATTCCGCTGTATGTGGGCCAGAAGAATATGGGAGATGTGGGCCAGAACTGGGCCACATGTCATTTGCTATCTGGGTTCACTGTCTTCACTGTGTACTGTGGCTTGAATTCAGAGTTTGGGGTCGCCTCACAAACTGCCTGTGGCCCTTGGACCCAAAAGAACAATTTTACTCTCATCAGTCCACAAAATGTTCCTCCATTTCTCTTTAGGCCAGTTGATGTGTTCTTTGGCAAATTGTAACCTCTTCTGCACATGCCTTTTTTTTAACAGAGGGACTTTATGGGGATTCTTGAAAATAGATTAGCTTCACACAGACGCCTTCTAACTGTCACAGTACTTACAGGTAACTCAGACTGTCTTTGATCATCCTGGAGGTGATCATTGGCTGAGCCTTTGCCATTCTGGTTATTCTTCTATCCATTTTGATGGTTGTCTTCCGCTTTCTTCCATCGCCTCTCTGGTTTTGCTCTCCATTTTAAGGCATTGGAGATCATTTTAGCTGAACAGCCTATCATTTTTTGCACCTCTTTATAGGTTTTCCCTCTCTAATCAACTTTTAATCAAAGTACGCTTGTTCTTCTGAACAATGTCTTGAACGCACCCATTTTCCTCAGCTTTCAAATGCATGTTCAACAAGTGTTGGTTCATCCTTAAATAGGGCCACCTGATTCACACCTGTTTCTTCACAAAATTGATGACCTCAGTGATTGAATGCCACACTGCTATTTTTTGAACACACCCCTTCCAACTAATTCAACTAATTGCCCAATTGCACAGCCTTAAGAGCTGCATATCATGAATGCTGGGTCTCATTTGTTTTCTGAGAATCTACTGAACCTACTGGTAACTTGTTTGCCAGAGCAATAAAAAAATATACCTAAAAACCTTGATTATTCTGGTTAGTCACTTTGTACTGCTATTATTTTGAACAATACTGTGTGTATATATATATATAAATGTATATATAAAATGTATATATATAATATATATATATATATATATATATATATATATATATATATATATATATATATAATAATATATATATATATAATATATATATATTATACACACATACACACACATACATACATAATATAATATTATAATTATATTACTATTAATATAAAATTATATATTTATAAATATGTATATATATAATAATATATATATATATATATTATAATAATAATATATATAAATAATTATATTATAATATAGTATATATATATAATATATCTATATATTGATATATAAATATATATATAATATATTATATATATATTATTATTATATATAAATATATATGTAATAATATATATACATATATATTAATATAATATTAATATATATATCATATAATATTATATATTATTATATATATTATATATTATATATATAATTATGTGCGTAAGTATATATATATATATTATATATATGTATATATATATAATATTATATATATGATATAATATATATTATATATACACTACATATATATATATATATTAATATATATATATATATATATATATATATATACTATATATATTATATACATTGATATATGTATATTAATAATAATGTTATTAAAATTTTATCGAACATATTTCAGTCTTTAAACATTTTATCATGCATGAATAGATACATAAATATCTGATGTCCTTTAATTACTTTTATGGGTTAATGACATTTTATCAGATTTATTTCATTATTTTTGGAGGTGGGCTACTGAACTATTGAAAATATCAGAAAATAGTAAAGGAAACCGTTCAAGTACAACTTCTTACATCTATTTGACGCTCTGCACCCGACAATTCAATCGTTCAGGCAGACATAAAAAAAATGGGCGATTATCGTTATTTCAACATGACTAGCATTGACCGCAGTGATTATTCGACATCACGTTAAAACAGCATTAGCAGCACAGATAAATTACATCTTTATTGTGTCTGTTTGTGCTAAATATTTCTGCAATACATATAGGATTTACGCTGCAGATTACGGACACTGAAGACCATAAGCATATGTGACTAACGTATGTAAAATATGTAGGCCTATGTATTATAACTGCACTGATATTTAAGCATCAATAACTATTAGTAGATTTAGTACAGTGTTCCATAAGAATGAGTCTTAGTTACAACTCCTAACTGATTATGCTTGACTTTAACAAAGCTGGTCATTGTTTCAAAACCTGCTGTTATATTTGTAAAATGTTATCTGTTTTACGTGTAACGCTAATTCAAATAATGTAATGCAATTTAAACATTTTGTTTAATTACCAAATTCATTTTTCAATAACAGTGGATGATATATGAAGATAACTGCAGTGTCCACTACCATGCATTACATATCAACAGTAGCCTATAAGGTGTAAAATTAATTTTGTCATTGTAGTAAACACCAACAAACAAAACTTTGGTTCTCATTCATGAAACACGAGCAGAACGAATTTTGTGTAAATCAGCGTAAAGTGGTTTTGCGTAAATTTTCGATTCATTAAAACGCTTCAGATTTTCCAAATGTTAGTTGGTACGAAAGAAATCTACACCTGCTCCCAGTCACGCGTAAATAGTGCGTTAACGCTGAACGCTTTTGCTCATTAATACAGCTGCATTTTAATTCACCTCAATCGGTACATATTTACACAGCATTTTGAAAAAATATTATATATATTAATTACATACATGGTTTTTCTTTTTAACTTTTATTATGAGAGCCAGTTATAGGATCTGTAATATGCTGCCAAAATTCCTTTTAGGACCTCATATGCCACTAGTACGCTTTGAAAATTAAATGTGGCGCTTTTGAATGAACTCTGATAATAAAACTTCAATTTCTGCAGCTGAGAAATGTTTCTTTTCAGTCGCTTTTGACAAGACATGTTGAAATCCTTCGTTGGTGTCATAATATGATGCTCATATATAGTTGTCAGTCGGATTTAATGGGCGGGTTTATGGTAATTGAGAGAGAGCTGCACGCGTCCCATTTACTACTGATTGGAATTTATTAACACACACACACACATTTCACTATCACATCTGGACGTTCTAAGTTTTGTGAATCAGGAGAAGAGTTTTCGGAAGTTCTCTTTACACCAAATCACTCAGATATTTACTCGTATATTTACTGTAATGTTTTATGAATGAGACCCATTATGTGTAAACTTTGTGTTACAGAAAGTTCAAGTCTGGTGGCTAGAAGTTACATTTCAATTACCTGGTTACCGCTTCTCTGCAAACACAAAGGATCACTTTCATGATTTTTTGTTCTTTCACCATTTTTTGTTCTTTCTATGCATCAAGATGTGTAATTTATTGTGTCTGAAGAATTTTGACTAATGTGTGTGTGTATGTAGGTCTTGTGTAGGTCTCCAAAACTATACAGTAGAAATATTTGAAAATTAATATATCAATGGTAAGAGTGACTGTGAATAGGAATCCACTGAAAGAAAGAGCAAACCCATGAAGCAAAGATTTTTATGAGTGTATGAAAATGGGTAACTAACGTGTCAGGTGCTAAAATGCACTTTTCTGGAGTTATTTTGCCATTAATTTTCTCCAACGCTATACAGTAAAATAACTTAAAAAATTAATTCAGTAATATTCTGGGTCACTGTTAAAAGTTATCAATTGGAAAAAGGAGCAAACCTTTAAGGAAAGCATTTTATGAGCAAGTGCTTTTTATGAGAAAAGAGTGAAAATGCACATTGACTTTGGAGTGATTTGCCTTTAAATTGTACAAAAATTGTATAATAGTTTTAACTTGAAAAAAATACAGCAATAGTCAGGATCACTATTAGTTGAAAGGTATACACACACAAACAACACACACTAAGATTACATATTGTATCAATGTTGATAAAATGTATATATAAAATATATATATATATATATATATATATAATATATATATATATAATATATATATATTATACACACACAACACACACACACACACACATATTTTGTGGATAAATTATGTTCATACTTTTAAAGGTGGACATTTGCAACAGCCTTGTCCCTAAAATTGCTCCAGGGTATGGTGAGAGACTGTCCTAAATGACAAATGTTGGAATTTAAATGACATTACATTCTGTGGACGCCTCACTGTACTTTCATTAATGTTAGAATTGTACTTTTAGTTAATGTTAACTTGTCAACAGTGAATTATTTTAGGATGTCATTGGACTGAATGTTTAGTGAGTAATGACACTTCTTTCCAGTAAAAATATAATCCATAGCCTTGGAGTGAAAGCAGCAGCAAAGTGTTCCAATGCTGATACAAATCAAGCTGGTTAAAACCTCAGATTCCTTAAATATCTATTCTACCGGACAGTATGGGGTTGGACAGATTTTGTAATGGTTTTGAAGTCTGATGCTCACCAGGCCTTCATTTATTTGTTCAGAAATGCAGTAAAAACAGTCATATTGTAAATTGTAATAATATTTTAAAATAACTCTTTTCATTTGAGGCAGCAGTGGATCTACTCCAATCATCATTAACGGGACCCCAGTGGAGAGAGTGAGCATCTTCAATACCTTCAAATGCCCTGCAAAGAGTAGCTGAACATCTCCAGAACATCTCTCCCTCTCTGCAAGACATCCACACCAGGAGATGTAAATCTAGGGCTGTTAAGATCCTTAAAGACCCCACCAACCCATCTGCTACAGTCAGGGCAGAGCTTCTGCAGTCTGATGGCAAAACAGAGAGGCTCAGGAGGAGTTTCTTCCCTCATGCTATCAGACTACTAAACATGGACATTAAACACACTGAACTTTATAGACTGGTTGTTTAGGGCTACCCAATAACTCTCTGCACACTGTGCTTTTGACACAACCCAACTATGCAACTCATCCTCACTGCACATTGTTTACATCTCTGCACATCATCTGTGTAGCAGTTTCTGTGTAGCATCTCTACAAATCATCTGTGTAGTAGTTTAATAGTTTAATATTGTGTATATTTCATTATTTGTATTTAATTATCTCCCCAAAAACTTTTTATTTTTTTCCTGTTGTTTCATTATTTGTATTTACATTTTCTCTTATTTTTGCACAGTCTAAAAGAGTATGCCAGACCTACATTTCACTGCTTTTTTGCATGTCATATAACAAATAAAACTTGAATTTTTAATGGTGTGGAGCTGCTACCTGTGATTGAGTTGGTGATAAAAGGAGATGGAGAAAAGAGTGTCTTAAATTGGACTTTAGTACCATTAATATTTTCCTCTTAAGTCTTGAATGCTTTTTTTTATTATTAGTTCTCAGATACTATTTAGATTTTTTTTTTTTTTAAATTAAATGTTTATTTGTCAAATTTACTCCATGTGTGGCCTTTTAATGTTGCTTTACCTAGAGCCAAGGGGTTGTAACAATCTAAACAATATAATTCTCCCTCATATTTCAAACTTGCATTAAAGAAAAACATTAACATACAGTAAACATTTTATTGCTTTAAATTACTCATTCATTTTCTTGAAACTGATGTAATTATGAAATGAATATCATTTAATATACTTGAATGTTTGCAGTTGTCACAAAATTAAATAACAACCTCTTGTTAATAAATTTAAACTACAATGAAAAACAATAAATCTGTTTTCATTAGTATCGCTACTTTATGCCATCCTCATTCAGCACCTCGGCAATGACACAATTTGAAATTTCTGTAAACCCCACTCCATTTGTAAAGTCCCACCACTAGGGGCAAAAGTTCCTCCCACTTGAGGTCTCCGGCTGCAGCATACCTACTTGAGATATGCTGCCATCAAAGACTCTCAGTGAGTACACTACAGTCCTTAATAAAACATCTTTTAAATTTTAAGTTTCAAATTACAGCACTTTTCTGTTTCTTGTTTGCTCTACATTTGATGCAGATCTTTGTGGTTGAGCAGGTGACAGCAGCATCTGTGGAAAAACCTGAAAGAAAAATCTAAAGTAAGATCATTCTGTAACTTCTAATACAGAAATGAAACGACACTGTGCTGTTAAAATGACTGCTTTTGTTTTGTGCTTGTGTATCTTTATAGGATCTGAATGTCTGCAGACTGCTGTGTGCTCTGAGGATGGAGAAGATGGAGAGTCATGGATGAAATGCTCCATCACTGCATCTCCTCTTGTTTTCTCATCAGGACCAGATGATGCTGTGGTCTCTTCATCTTCAGTGACCCCAGAGCCAGCGAGAACATCTAGAGAAAGACCAAAAGACACTGAGGATGTGAGATTGGTCAAGTTTGTTCTGCTGGTTACTGTTCATACAACATCAGTCAATAAAAGCTGAGTTTCAGAAGTTTCTAAAGCATCATCAAATAATGTCCTGAAGAATCTGAAAGTCATGCTCCATTGACTCGACTGTATGAACACAAACCAGCAGGAGAAACCTGACCAACATCACCTTTATGTTCAGGCAAAGGATTGAACAGAATGGAGGCAAGTCATTAATGACTGAATTTATATGTTTAGATGACCTGACCCTTTAAAACCCCAAATAGAAACTGTATTAAATGTATGCATGCATTAATATTATAGTAGAACATTGAAGAAAAGCAGCTTTAAGAAATAAGCAGCTTTATTAAGCATTTTTCTGCCCAAGACACAAAAAAAGCATTCACAAAATTCACATTTACATGTATTAATTTGCCAGACACTTTTATCGGAAGTGACTTACAGTGCTGTTATTACAGGACCTCAATCCTGTATTTATTGTGACGGTTACTTTTATTTATTATTTTACTTGTTTATTCATGTCTCCTGTTGTTAGTAAATAAAATATAGCCTAATTGTTTCATTAACACATACATTAATTCAGTACTTGACTGAATATTTAGATGTATTCATCTTAGCTGCATTTGTCTAGTGTGAAGTCATGCATAGATATGAAAAAAAAACAATTACAATTTGTTTTACAAAAAATATATATAATTATTAGTCACCATTTATCATTATTATTGTTGATAAGTGTTGGGTTGGGCTAGAAATGCTTTCTGAGGTAATCTTAATTTTAAGTAGTAATACTTACATTTTTCAAGTGTAAAATCAACATTCTTCTCCAAAGCCGAGATCTTCAAGCACTTGATCAACGCCTTATTTGTGCAGATATGACAAATACTGCAAAAGCTGAGGAAAAACCGATCGAGGTAGGGTTGTGAAGTTACTGATGCTATGAAGGGTTTAATCTTCAAGGATTAAACTGTGGGTCATTTCAATAGAGTTAAAACATAAAAACAACACAAATATATTGGTTAAACTACAATAACAATAAAGGGCATTTGTGTATTCAACAAGACTGACCACAAAAGGAGCAAATTGCATCAACATCAAAATATTTAGGTAGTAAATATTAAACCTGTAGCAGTCAGTCATATATTTGAAGTTGTTATAATGTCATAGTTCACATGATAACGTAAACATGGCGGAATTCATTCATACTCAACGAGATTTGGCTGTAGAGTACGCATCTTTAGCCAGTAAAGTAAGTACTTCTTGAAATTTAGTACCTACTCGTAAGTATGCCGATTTCGGACGAGCAAGAGATTTGTGGCCAGGGTAAAAGCTTATGGGTCAAAGCTTATGGGTATGTCAAGTGAGGAGCACTGAAAACCCGAAAGACTCAAGAGATGAACTAATCAATTCTCTTCCGCTCCCACTGCATTGACTGAAACAGGTGAACTAGACTAATTCCTGTACAGAAACTATAGAATTTTGCGATCGCCGACTGAACGAATCACTCCCAGAGACGACTCGTCTTACCGAAGTCACATTAAAGATTCGCTTAAAATGACCAATCGCTTCAAAACGACCGTCACTTACTTGTATCAGACAAAACACCAAAGTGAAAGACACACGCTTGTTATCCATTTTTATTTTATTTTTGATATTAGCACAAATTTGAAAATCGGAAAACGAAGCTTTTCCGCTTTTTTTTGTCATTTTGGTTTTGGAAACAGATTTAAAAAAAAACAAGTAGTTTTTTATTTTTCCATTTTTGGTTTCAATTAGAAAAACGAAAGAACAATGATACACGATTCTGCACTGATATTTTTAGTTACATTCGCTTTGCACGCTTGTTTCAAAGACATGCCCACAATAAGGGAACTAATGAATATTCATGTAACTGCACCTACGGAGACAGTTTTCACGGAACCGAATATTACACAACACCGAATTCTACAACAAGAAGAAGGAGAACCAAGAAGAAGAAAACGCTGCAGTCGCCATTAACGGATTCTGATTTTCGATGTTTTCTGTCAGATTGCTAAAATTTTCATTTAAGAATTATTGTTCAGCTGCATAAAAATAATAAATTAGATATACTGGCTAGCCACAAGCAGTATAAAAATATATTAATCTTTATTTGGTTTAAGTAACATTATTTTTGCGGTCACTGGAGGACATAGAAATCGGATTTGTCTGGAATCTACAACAAAATGAAGAAAACTTTCAAGCCCGCTCTGTTTGTATTACTGATGTGTGGTAAGTGTGTGATTTCTGATTATTATTTAACACTTCGGTTTCACTTTTGACAACATGAACAGAAGTAGCTACGCTTTATGCTTCCCTCATATAGGAGTCATAGCTGCACATGACTGGACTCTCAACTCGTATGTAGGATAGTGATGTCCGATTCCGAACAATCATTCAATTTAACCGGTTCTTCTTAGTGAACCGGTTGAACCAGTTCACCAAATCGAACTGAATCGCTTTGAAACGGTTCGTGTCTCCAATAGCATTAATCCACAAATGACTTAAACTGTTAACTTTTTTAATGTGGCTGACAGTCCTCTGAGTTCAAACAAACCAATATCCCGGAGTAATTCATTTACTCAAACAGTACACTGAATGAAATGCTGTGAAGACCGAACTGAAGATGAACACCGAGCCGAAGCCAGATAAAGAACGAACACGCCCAGTGCTGGAGCTGATTCTTGGAGAAGAGTCTGGCTGCAGACTTGCACTTGCACTCTCAAGGTGCGTCCATTCGACCGTAAGTGTACTCGCGAAGTGGACTTCACAGGGTATTCCGCCATCTTAAGTGAGATTCCAATCCGAAGGAGCGTAACATGTTCAGTTCGAAGGGCACCGCGCACGCACAGGGAATAAGGGAACATCGATACATCACTTCACTGGAAGTGGAGAGCGATTAGCGCAGTAAAGTTAGCTTTAGGTACGATATTCACCAGACATTTGTTTTCGGTGCCACTGCTCTAAAGAGTCGACAGTCCTAGAAAGATACCACTATCACAATTAGTTTGAACAATATGCCACAACTTTATATCTATATGAAAATATTATTTAAAACCGCCTGAGTGTATTGTAGCACTAAATTTAAACAGGAGAAAGCTTTGAGCGGTTATAGCGCTTGATGCGTAAGGGACCGCCTGACAGTTCCACGATTGGTTTAAACGCTCAATGTATTTTAACTAACGTAAACATTGCCACATGGGTAGGTTTGTCTCAGCTTTGGTGGGGACATCCCATGACCCCCACGGAATTCTTTTGTTGTAAGATACCAGTGATTTAATGTTGATTTCCTTTTATTTCAGACTGATGGCAATACAGAATATCCCAACACAGAAGTTAATCTACTTCATCTCATTGTATCCTGACCCCAATATACCATCCTGTATACTGTCCCTAAAGAGCTAGTATAACTGTATAATCTCAAAATGCACTCTATATGACTACAGTAAAATGCATATATGCACATTGTACATCCCTGTACATCTTAATATTTAAGACTACAGTTTACACTCATGCACATTATTTTAGCTCTATATTTAATTCTACAATATACATTTTTTATATTTTATTCTTATATTTTTATTGTTTACTTTTATTTCATTCTTACATAGCTTTATTTATGTATATTTTAATCTGTGTTGTTTTCTTTAATAATTGCACTGTCCATGGAGCGGACCTGACTCACATTTCACTGCTGGTTATATATGCTATATATAATTTTGTATGTGACAATATAAATCTTGAAATCTTGAAATAAAAAAAAAAAAAAAACTGAGACTGTGTAATGCTGAACAACCAAATGTTTTATTAACATAAATTATCATGTACATTAGTATTTACACTAACAAAAAATACTCTGCCACGAGAAAACAAATCTAAATAAATAAATATAATAACCTTTTGCTATTATAAACACTATTTACCCTCCAGTACACTCATGTTTATGTTGACTGCAAGGGTACAGGCTAATTGACATTCAGTTACTTGCTAACGTAGCATTTTATCATCCTGGGTAATACTATCACCAGTTAATACTATTTTCCACAGTAGAATCTGCATTTGAAAGCCTGGTCAGTCACTACTGCTAGTTTATTTGTGTGGCTAGCTAGTTATTTTGCCTACTTACACTCTGACTCTGCTTTATGAAAAGCTTCTTATGTCCCCTTTCTTCTTCTTGGGTGGCATCTACAAAGTACAAAAGGGCAAACCGGAATATTAAAATGTTTTACTCTGGCCTTTGTATGTGGCAGAGAGGCAGAGAGAGAGCGTTTCAACATAGCCACGCCAGACACACACACCACCCACTCACTGCTAGTGCAAACACAAAAGTAGTCCCGCCCGCTGGTAGCTCGTCAGATACCCCGCCAATCAAATTACGGCGCTTCTTGTACTGTCGCCTGGCCCGTCTAGAATAGATCCAAATAGCAGTTCAAAGGAGCTTGCTAAATATTGGTGGGTCGGGACAAATTTGTAATCTCAAAATATTGATAGGGACTAGTACCTAGTGCCCCCAACCCTATGCCCATTCATTGCCAAACTGTGGCTGTATAACTCATATTAATTTACTACAGGTGGGATTTTGCCAATACCTTCCTTCATATATGAAGTACAGTACACAATTATGTTCATAAAAACTACTGTAAGTACCCAAACTGCTGTTCAAGGTGACTACATTCCTAGTGTCCAGACTGACTTACTACAGGTGAGATTTTGCCAATATCTCCCTTACTGTACGCATAGTACATCATTTTTCACAGCAAACAATTAATGTATTTCACTAAATTAATTTTTTTATGTTCCAAAGATTGAAGTATCTTTTAGTTACAAGACTGACTTACTACAGGTGAGATTATGCCACTATAACCCTTACTGTACATACAGTACATAATTGTTCTTAGAAAACAATTACTGTAATTCACCAAAATACTGTTTTAATGTCCCGACTTACTATAGATGAGATTTTGCCAATATCTCCCTTACAGTACATACAGTACATAATTATTCTTAAAAAAGCAATTACTATAAATCATCAAAAGGGTTTTTTCCTGTTCCAAAGGTTGTAGTATGTTTGTAGTTACAAGACTTACTTACTACAGGTGAAATTATGTACAGTACATAATTATTCTTAAAAAAACAATTACTGTAAATCACCAAAATGGTTTTCCTAAGGGAGATCTTGCCAATATCTCCCTTACTGTATGTACACAACATAATAGTTATTTAAAAACTATTACTTTAAATCACCAAAGGGTTTTTTCATATTCCAAAGGTTGTAGTAAGTTTGTATTTGTAAAACTGACTTACTACTGGTGAAATTTTCCCAATATCTCACTTACTGTGCATACAGTAGGGTGTCACGATTCTCCATATCCTCGATTCGATTGCATTTTCGATCCTAAGGTCACGGTTCGATTCGATTCTCGATTTTTACATTGAGACAGTCATGAAGCTCTGTGTTGCTCTGGATGTCCAGCATTCTGTAGTCAAGGCAACTAAATGTGCACTGCTCAGACCTTCAATAACTTTCTCTTTACATTATTGTACATGGAGGGAATCACCGTATCTGTGAGATCGTTCTACTTGGATTTCATAGCTGGCTCTAGCACGCTAATTAAATGCCTAAAACCGGAGTTTTCCACCACGAATAAGGTCGCATGTCCGCTATGAATACTCCTACCGCACGCGTAATTGCATTTGACTGACTTGAGTTGCTTGGAAGTTTAATTCCAAATGAAGACGGAAGAGTAGTTTGTGTAGTTGTTGGTTTAACAGATAAATCTATGTTTTGTGGTGCTCTGGAGATGCCCTGCCATGTTAGTCATACTGCCAGTGAGAGAATATGGTACAGCTAATAGCGCAGCTTGCAAACTGTTGTTTTTTGTTGAAAATGCTACGTTGTCAACATAACTCACTGGAAATCCAAAATACTTCCACACCAGTGACTTCAGTGAAAGAGGAGGGATTCGAGTTCTGTCGATGGGTCTCCTGCATATGCAGTTGCCATGCTATCTTTTGAGTGGCTGTTAAAGGAGGTTGACTCACAGCACTTCAACAACACATGTGTTTTTTTTCCGCTTGGCAAGTAACCAGACACAACATGGGGCTGGCAGCATCGACGATTCCATTTTTTTATTTCAAGTTTGAGACTGTGACTTATTTTGATCGATTTCGATTTAAAATCAAATCGTGACACCCCTAGCATACAGTGAATAATTATTCTTAGAAAACAATTACTGTAATTCACCATTAGGGTTTTTCATGTCCCAAACGTTGTAGTAAGTTTGTAGTTACAAGACTGACTTGTTACAGGTGAGATTATGCCAATGTAGCTCCTTACTGTACATAAAGTACATAAATATTCTTATAAAACAATTACTGTAATTCACCAAAATAGTTTTTTTCATATTCCAAAGGTTGTAGTAAGTTTATATATACAAGACTGACTTACTACAGGTGAAATTTTGCCAATATCTTACTGTACATACAGTACATAATTATTCTTAAAATTAAAATTTTAATTGAAATTGTATATAGTTGTTCTTTTAAGCTGTGAATATTTCAATTCAAAATATTTCACACACCTTATCATAATTTAAAAATCAATAATTCATATTCACGCTCCAGAATTCACTTCCAAAATATTAAATCGGTTAAAAAATACGATGTATAATATTCGACAGGCAAATTTCGGTCCATTTTATTTCACTTTCCAAATTGCTCCACAAGTTCAGTGGTTAAAATTGCAGGAATAGCAGTAGAGCACAGAGGCATGATCTCCATCTGCTGTCAGTCGCCTCCCAGCAGGTGGTGCAAGCGGCTGTTAAATAAGGCCAAAGCAACAGGTGGATTAAGTAATACAGTTACAAAAACTGATCTGCAGAAATTAAGCAAGGCTAAGCAGAAGTTTTGATTATGGGCTTGTGGAAAAGCTGATTGTAGCGTAGGGTTTATTTCAACATCTTTGCTGTTACCAAGTAAGCAGCATTCAAAGGAGATTATAATGGTGTTTTACCCAATGCTGAAGTACAGAACTAACATTACATCTAAGGAAGACATATATTGCTTTCGGTTGTTTAGTTTCCGTAACTTTGTGTCATGGCTTGTGCTGTAATACTGGGGATCCCCTCAGGTCACAGTCCAGGATTCCCCAATGACGAGTAACACTTCTCAATCAATTAATACTGTGATCAGCTTTGGGTCGTTCTGATCACCTTCTGGTTCATCTTATACCGTCCTACAGGCAGAAACTAAAATCAGCTAAACCTGTATCAAGGACAGTAAAGATGGACTAATGAAGCAGAGCAGGATTTACAATCTTGTTTTGACCTCACTGATTGGAGTGTTTTGAAGCTGCTGCCACCGATCTGGATGAACTCACAGAGACCGTAACATCATATATCACTTTCTGTGAGGATATGTGTATTCCTACAAAGACTCAACTAATTTACAATAATGACAAACCGTGGTTCACTGCAAAACTCAGACAGTCTCACAGGCCAAAGAAGATGCTTACTGAAGGGGACAATGTCTTGTATAAACAGGCTAAATACACATTGGAAAAGGAGATCAAAGTGGCAAAGAGGAATTATTCTGAAAAATAAGGACTCCGTTCACTTCCAACGACTCAGCATCAGTGTGGAAAAGTCTAAAGAAGATCACCAATTACAAGACACCACCCCAGCACTGTAGAGAATCAACGACTGGCAGACGATCTGAACGAGTTTTACTGCAGGTTTGAAAGAACACCCATCACCTGCCCTGAACGCCTCCCCACAAAAACATTCACACCCTTCACAACTCCTGCAACCAGCCCTGAATGCCTCTCCAAACTACCGCTCACACCATTAACAGCTCCTGCAACCCATCCTGAACACCTCTCCAATCAAGCACTCTCACCATTCACTTCTCCTGCATCCACCCTCTCCCCACACCTGCAATTCAGATCAGCAGGGATGCGGTCGCCAGGTCTCTCGGAAGCAGAAAAGGAAAAAAGCACCAGGCCCAGATTGTGTTACACCAGCCTGTCTGAAATCCTGTGCTGACCAGCTGGCCCCCATCTTCACACAGATCTTCAACAGATCGCTGGAGCTGTGCAAGTCCCTTCATGCCTCAAGCGTTCCACCATCATCCCCATCCCTAAGAAACCCAAAATTACGGGACTAAATGACTACAGGCCTGTGGCTCTAACGTCTGTAGTCATGAAGTCATTTGAGAAACTGGTGCTGGCCCACCTGAAGGACATCACTGGGCCCTTGCTGGATCCTCTTCAGTTTGCCTACAGAGCAAACAGGTCTGTGGACGATGCAGTAAACATTGGACTGCATTATGTTCTGCAACACCTAGACAGACCGGGACTTATGTGAGGATCCTGTTTGTGGACTTCAGCTCGCCTTCAACACGATCATCCCAAACCTCCTCCTGCCCAAACTAAATCAGCTCTCCGTGCCCACCTCCGTCTGTCAGTGGATCAACAGCTTCCTGACAGACAGGCAGCACTAGTGAGGTTGGGAAAATACACATCCAGCACCGCATAATCAGCACCGGAGCTCCCCAGGGCTGCGTTCTCTCCCACTGCTCTTCTCCCTGTACACTAACGATTGCACATCTAAGGACCCTCTGTCAAGCTCCTGAAGTTTGCAGATGACACCACACTCATCGGCCTCATTCAGGACGGTGACGAGTCTGCTTACAGACAGGAGGTTAAAGAGCTGGCTGTCTGGTGCAGTCTCAACAACCTGGAGCTTAACACGCTCAAAACAGTGGAGATGATCGTGGACTTCAGGAGAAACCCCCTGCACCTCCCCCCACTCACCATCATGAACAGCACTGTGACTGCAGTGGAGTCATTCAGGTTCCTGGGCACCACTATCTCTCAGGACCTGAAGTGGGACATTCACATTGACTCCATTGTGAAAAGGCCCAGCAGAGGTTGTAATTCCTTCTCCAGCTGAGGAAGTTTAACCTGCCACAAGAGCTGCTGAAACAGTTCTGCTCCACCATCATTGAATCCATCCTCTGCACTTCAGTAACTGTCTGGTTCAGCTCAGCTTCTAAATCTGACCTCAGAAGACTACAGAGAGTAGTCCGGACTGCTGAGCAAATCATCGGTTCAACTCTCCCATCTATTCAAGAACTGTACTTATCCAGAGTGAGAAAAGGGCTGTCAAAATCACTCTGGACCCTCACATCCAGCACACTCCCTTTGAACTGTTGCCATCTGTCGAGCTACAGAGCACTGAGCACTAGAACACTCAGACATCAGGGACCAGTTTCTTCCCTCAGGCAATCCATCTTATGAACAACTGATAATAACTGCAACACACTAGACTTTATATTTATATACACATACACTTATCTAACACACATACTTAGTATACACTTAAATTTTGCACATAATATACATGTACATACATAACTGCATTTTGTAATATACCTGCCTACAATTGTCAATTTGTATATTGTCATTGACTATTTACTTATTTGTATTTTTTATTCTTTTATTATGTGTTTTATGTTCTGTCGCTGTCATTCTGTTGTACTGTGGAGCTTCTGTCACGTAAAACAAATTCCTCGTATGTGTAAACATACCTGGCAATAAAGCTCATTCTGATTCTGATTCTGATAACGCTGGTATTTTGGAGACGATTATCATACCGTGAAAATCTCATACCGTTATAACCCTATTCACCTGTAGTAAGTCAGTCTTGCAACTAGGAATATACTACAGACTTTTGAACATAAAAAATATGGAGTAAAATAATGACTTATGTCTTTGAAACAAAAAAGCATGCTGAATAGCACTATCTGAGAAAATAATGCATTGAATTAACAGTACTTGCATTTTAATAATGCCTTGTATTTACAGGGCTTCCATCTTTAGGTCCTGAAATTTAATATAGTTGTTAGTTTAAGCTGTGAATAATTCAAATAAAAATATTTCACACACTTTTTCATAATTAAAAATCAATAATTCATATTCACGTTCCAGAATTCACTTCCAAAATATTAAATCGGTTAAAAAATACGATGTATAATATTCGACAGGCAAATTTCAGTCCAGCGGCTTCTGATGAAGACCAAAGAAATAGGTAGATTTAGTAATACAGTTACAAAACTGATCTGCAGAAATTAAGCAAGCCTAAGTAGAAGTTTTGATTATCGGGCATGTGGAAAAGCTGATTGTGCGATATGTTTATTTAAAATCTTTGCTGTTACCAAGAAGCAGCATTCAAAGGAGATTATAATGGTGTTTTACCCAACGCTGAATTACAGAACTAACATTACATCTAAGGAAGATGTTTATATATTGCTTTGGTTGTTTAGTTTCCGTAACTTTGTGTCATGGCTTGTGCGTCGCTGTGCTGTAATACTGGGGATCCCCTCACATCACACTCCAGGATTCCCCAATGACGCAGTAATGCTTCTCAATCAATTAATACTGTGATATAAAACCTCAGATCTCAGAATACATTTTATTGATGATTATGCAAACTATATAGACAGTTAAGCAGATGTAAAATATGACGGAGCTCAAGGTTTCACGGTTTCCCTCAGAAATCTGTTAAAGAAAAGAAACACATTACGTGGCTCAGAGCACTAACAGTGACAGCGATTAAAAGACAAAACTCAAATCTTACTGATGATGCAAACTATATACAGACAGATGAGGATATGAACACAAGTTACGGAAAAAGAAAAACTGCATGTTATACAGTATTGTTCAAAATAATAGCAGTACAATGTGACTAACCAGAATAATCAAGGTTTTAGTATATTTTTTATTGCTACGGGCAAACAAGTTACCAGTAGGTTCAGTAGATTGTCAGAAAACAAACAAGACCCAGCATTCATGATATGCACGCTCTTAAGGCTGTGCAATTGGGCAATTAGTTGAAAGGGGTGTGTTCAAAAAAATAGCAGTGTCTACCTTTGACTGTACAAACTCAAAACTATTTTGTACAAACATTTTTTTTCTGGGATTTAGCAATCCTGTGAATCAGTAAACTAATATTTAGTTGTATGACCACAGTTTTTAAAACTGCTTGACATCTGTGTGGCATGGAGTCAACCAACTTGTGGCACCTCTCAGCTGTTATTCCACTCCATGATTCTTTAACAACATTCCACAATTCATTCACATTTCTTGGTTTTGCTTCTGAAACAGCATTTTTGATATCACCCCACAAGTTCTCAATTGGATTAAGGTCTGGAGATTGGGCTGGCACTCCATAACATTAATTTTGTTGGTTTGGAACCAAGACTTTGCCCGTTTACTAGTGTGTTTTGGGTCATTGTCTTGTTGAAACAACCATTTCAAGGGCATGTCCTCTTCAGCATAGGGCAACATGACCTCTTCAAGTATTTTAACATATGCAAACTGATCCATGATCCCTGGTATGCGATAAATAGGCCCAACACCATAGTAGGAGAAACATGCCCATATCATGATGCTTGCACCTCCATGCTTCACTGTCTTCACTGTGTACTGTGGCTTGAATTCAGAGTTTGGGGGTCGTCTCACAAACTGCCTGTGGCCCTTGGACCCAAAAGAACAATTTTACTCTCATCAGTCCACAAAATGTTCCTCCATTTCTCTTTAGGCCAGTTGATGTGTTCTTTGGCAAATTGTAACCTCTTCTGCACATGCCTTTTTTTTAACAGAGGGACTTTTGGGGATTCTTGAAAATAGATTAGCTTCACACAGGCGTCTTCTAACTGTCACAGTACTTACAGGTAACTCCAGACTGTCTTTGATCATCCTGGAGCTGATCATTGGCTGAGCCTTTGCCATTCTGGTTATTCTTCTATCCATTTTGATGGTTGTCTTCCGCTTTCTTCCCGTCTCTCTGGTTTTGCTCTCCATTTTAAGGCATGGGAGATCATTTTAGCTGAACAGCCTATCATTTTTGCACCTCTTTATAGGTTTTCCCTCTCTAATCAACTTTTAATCAAAGTACGCTGTTCTTCTGAACAATGTCTTGAACGACCCATTTTCCTCAGCTTTCAAATGCATGTTCAACAAGTGTTGGCTTCATCCTTAAATAGGGGCCACCTGATTCACACCTGTTTCTTCACAAAATTGATGACCTCAGTGATTGAATGCCACACTGCTATTTTTTTGAACACACCCTTTCAACTAATTCAACTAATTGCCCAATTGCACAGCCTTAAGAGCGTGCATATCATGAATGCTGGGTCTCATTTGTTTTCTGAGAATCTACTGAACCTACTGGTAACTTGTTTGCCACTTAGCAATAAAAAAATATACTAAAAACCTTGATTATTCTGGTTAGTCACATTGTACTGCTATTATTTTGAACAATACTGTATATTAATATTTAAGAATACAGTAAAATGCATAAATGCACATTGTACATCCCTGTACATCTTAATATTTAAGACTACAGTTTACATTCATGCACATTATTTTAGTTCCATATTTTTAATTCTTTTTATATTTTATTCTTATATTTTTATTGTTTACTTTTATTTCATTCTTACATAGCTATATTTATTTATATTTTCATCTGTGTTGTTTTCTTTAATAATTGCACTGTCCATGGAGCGGACCTGACTCACATTTCACTGCTGGTTATATATGCTATATATAATTTTGTGTGTGACGAATAAAAATCTTGAATCTTGAAATGTACACGGTATGATAATCGTACATGTTTATATCGCGATATATTGTCATACCGGTATATCGTTACAAACCTACAGGTGAAACTTTGTCAATATCTCCATTACTGTTCAAACAGTGCATAATTATTCTTAGAAAAAAATACTGAAGTTTACCAAGTGTTTTTTTTAAAAGGTTGCTGTACATTAGTAGTGACCAGACTGACTTACTAAAGGTTACATTTTCACAATACCACATTTACTGCTTGTACAGCACACAAATTTTTCATTAAAACTAATTACTTTTTTCATGTTCTAAATGTTGTAGTACGCTCTTGTTTTTTTAATTCTACAGCAGATTATTTATATTTATATTAATATTTATTCATTTATTATTTGCTTATTTATTTGTGTGTGTACTGGTATATATATATATATGTGTGTGTGTGTGTGTGTTGATGTGTGTGTGTGTGTGTGTGTATGTATAATGTCATGGGTAGTACAGTATAAACATGGGTTATGTCCCAGTAAAACAAAAGGCTTAAAAAAAATAACAAAATTGTGTTTTCTGAAATTCAAAAGTTGCCATTAGCCATTAGGGGTAGGTTTAGGTGTAGCGTTGGTATAGGGTGATATAAAATATAGTTTATATAGTATAAAACTATTACACCTATGGAGAGTCCCATAAACCACAAATTGTTTTCAAAGAATAATTATCTACTATGCATCAGTAAGATAGAAATTGGCAAAATTGTACCTATAGTAAATCAGTCTATTAACTACAAATGTACAACAGGCTTTGGGACATTAAAACCCTTTTGGTGAACTACAGTATTTTTTTCCTAAGAATTATGTACTGTATGTACAGTAAGGAAGATATTGGCAAAATCGTACCTATAGTAACTGTCTCATAACTACAAATGTACTACAGCCTTGGGAACATGAGAAAATCATTTTGGTCGATTACAGTAATGGGTTTTGAAAAAGAATTATATACTGCATGTAGAGTAAGGATGATATTTGCAACCTTGCACCTGTAGTAAATCAGTCTTGTAATTACAAATGTATTACAACCTTTGGAACATAAAAAAACCATTATGGTGAATTACAGTAATTGCTTTCTATGAATAACTATGTACTGTATGTACAGTAAAGGAGAGGTTGGCAAAATTTCACTTGTAGTAAGGCTGTGTTCACACCAAATCGAATAGAGCGTCAAATTGCGATATCAGCGTCTAGTTTGCCGCTTGACCATTTTGGGATCATTAGCTTCATTAGATGCGTGAAATTAACTTCACAACAGAGCGAATTGGCCATGGGGGCTTCTGCATGCGAATCACGCAGCATTTTCAACCGCCGTTTTATTCAGATAATTTTCAAAATATTACTGTTATTGTGTCATGAAATGTAGTTTTAAAAGTATTTCAGTGCAGAATGTAGTTGTTTTAAACTCAAATATGTGGTTTATTTATAATGACATCGTCTATTTAAAAATGTGTTTCACATCTGGAGATGAGCTCCATGCGATCAGCGGAGCTCAGTCATCATGTGTCCCAGCAGAGCAAGCCTCACCTCGGCTAGATCTTCTGACATTTGCCGCTGGCTCTGATGTCTCTTTAGTGGTTCAAGATAAAACATAATTTGTTTGGGGTAAAATAAAAGCGTTCTTAATTTGGCTTTTATTCAGTTTATCTATTAATATGTTTTATATATATATATATATAGGTCATTTTATTCCTGTCTCTATAGAAATATGAACTTTTGTCATATAGCTCCGGTTGACTGCTCACTGACAACATCAGTCGTTCCTCCTTGTTGAATGAGTGCAGAAGGGTATTCCTGCACAACCGGAGGCTGCAGGAACATACTGTTGAATGAGTGACTCCTGGCAGGCTCCTGATTGGTTAACGCTGGCGAATCGACGCCTAAAGTTCAAATTTTTCAACTCAGGCAGAGCGAATTGCGTCAACGGTAAATGCACAAAAGCACCATTCAGCTTAACGCAACTAGACGCTGAATGAGGCTAATTTGCATTGACTTAACATTGAAATCATTCGCCAGAGCGCTCTATTCGCTTTGGTGTGAACACAGCATAAGTCAGTCTTTAACTACAAACTAACTAGAAACTTTGAAACATGAAAAACCCTTATGGTGATTTACAATAATTGTTTTATGAGAATAATTATGTACTGTGCATATAGTAAGGGAGATTATTGGCAAACTTTCACCTGTAGTTATTCAGTCTGGCCACTAGGAATGTACTACAACCTTTGGAACATAAAAAACCTGTTGGTGAATTACAGTAATTGTTTTAATACAATAATTATGTACTGTATGTACAGTAAGGGAGATTTTGGCAAACTTTCACCTCTAGTGAGTCACTCTTGTAGCTACAAACATACTACAACCTTTGAAACATGAAAAAAACATTTTGGTCAATTACAGTAATTGTTTTGATGATTTATTATGTATTGTACATACAGTAAGGGATATATTGGCACACTTTCACCTGCAGTAAGTTAGTCTTGTAACTAGTGATGTACTACAACATTTGGAACAAAAAACCCTTTGGTCAATTACAGTAATTGTTTTCTAAGATTATTTATGTACTGTACATACAGTAAAAGAGATATCGCACATTTTCACCGTAAAAGTCAGTCTTGTAACTACAAACTAACTACAACCTTTGAAACATGAAAAACCCTTATGGTGAATTAAAGTAAGTGTTTTCTAAGAATAATAATTTACTGTACATACAGTAAGGGAGATATTGGCAGAATTTCACCTGTAAGTAAGTCTTGTAACTACAATCAGTAATACAACCTTTAGAACAGGAAAAACGCTTTTGGTGATTTACAGTAATTGTTTTTAAGAATAATTATGTACTGTACCTAACAGTAAGGGAGATATTGGCAGAATTTCACCTGTAGTAAGTAAGTCTTGTAAATACAAACTTTCTACAACCTTTGGAATATGAAAAACCCTTTGGTGATTTACAGTAATTGTTTTAAAATAATTATTATGTACTGTATGTACAGTAAGGGAGATATTGGCAAAATTTCACCTGTAGTAAGTAGGTCTTGTAACTACAAACGTAATACAACCTTTGGAACAGGAAAACCCTTTGGTGATTTACAGTAATTGTTTTTAAGAATAATTACGCAGTAAGGGAAATATTGGCAAAATTTCACCTGTAGTAAGACAGTCTTGTAAATACAAACTTACTACAACCTTTGGAATATGAAAAAAACCCTTTGGTGATTTACAATAACTGTTTTAAATAATTATTATGTACTGTATGTACAGTAAGGGAGATATTGAAAAAATTTCAAATGTAGTAAGTCTTGTAACTACAAACGTAATACAACCTTTAGAATAGGAAAAACCCTTTTGGTGATTTACAGTAATTGTTTTTTAAGAATTATTATGTACTGTATGTACAGTAAGGGAGATATTGGCAGAATTTCACCTGTAGTAAGTCAGTTTTGTAAATAAAATTTACTACAACCTTTGGAACCACCTGAGAGGAAAGTGACTCTCGCGCAAAGTGAGTCGCGGCTGGGTGAGGAAAGGGAATCGCTCGCTCAACTCGCTGGGTGAGGACAGTGTATCGCTCAGCTGAGGAAAGTGAGTCGCTGCTGTCGGACTCGTGAGGAAAGTGAGTCGTCACTCGAGAGGAAAGTGACTCCCGCGGAAAGTGAGTCTCCTGCTGCAAGTGGGTGTCCGGCTGCGCAAAGTGAGTCACCGCTGCGGAGGTAAGTGAGTCGTCGCTAAGGAAAGTGAGTTGTTGCTGTGTGAGGAAAGTGAATCGCTCAGCTGAGGAAAGTGAGTCGCTCAGCTGATTGAGGAAAGTGAGTTGTTCGCTGAGGAAAGTGAGTCGCTTAGCTGATTGGCTTATAAGTAAACAATCCCCACGGGGTGCATTCTTGTGATTGGCTCAAACAAGGGAGATATCTGATTGGTTGCAGATCATTCCCTGTTTAAAAAAAGGCATTTGTGTGTCAAGCCAAGTCAGAGGAGTCTCAAAATTCACAAACAAATGCAGTGAAGTTCACAGACCGAAGCAGTTTGTAAATCAAGATATATGTGTGTGTGCATCAGAAATACATTTCTGAATCTTGTCCTGTGCATTTGTGAATCTTGTCCTGTGCATTTGTGAATCTTGAGTGCATTTGTAAATGTTGTTTGCATTTCTGAATTGTGTGCATTTCTGAATTTTGTGTGCATTTCTGAATTTTGTAAGCATTTGTGAATCTTCTGTACTTTTTAAATTTTGTGTGTGCATTTGTGAATTTTTTGTGCATTTGTGTATCCTGTGTGTGTATTTATGAATTATGTGTGTGCATGTATGAATCCTATGTGTGCATATGTGAATGTAGTGTGTGCATTTATCTTTATTGATACTCTTTTGGCTCCATACAAGACGCTGTGGTGGTTATTAAACGATTAAAACTAAATAAATTTACAGGGTCCTGCAAGAAAAAAGACAAGACCGGCAAATCCTGGCAGAACAGCAGAATATGAATGCAATGCATAGTCTTCGTTAAGCGTTTCCTCCTGTAGAAAAAACCAACACTTAATATGGCATAATGTATTAAGATTCATTAAGCTCAATTAAAAGACATATTCGATATGTAGTTATTATTTAATGTACTACAAGGCAATGAACACAATCGCAAACTTTGTCCTCCCATACAGCAAAACGCTTAATGTGGCCTAATAATATAATGTGATAAAGACAATTCAGTAGGCCTAGCCTATATGTCTTGTTGTTGACTCAACGTATATACAGACCAGCAAATATGAACATGCATTATGAAATGCATTAAGTGATTTTAAAAGGATCAACTTGCATAGGCAAGCAGATGAATACAGAACACAGTGCGTAAATTGTAGAGTAAACGTTTCCTCCTATAGAAAATAATTATAAATAAAACACATAATTTAGCTTAATGGACTAAGACAGTGAAAGGAAATGTGAGGAAAATACTACATACATATTCATTAAAATAATGAACTGTATATTTAATTTGATATTTTAATATCATCTTAATACATTAAGCCATGTTAAGTGTTTATGTTTTTCTATGGAGGAAAACGCTTAGCTAGAGACTTTAGCAAAGCGTCATATTCTGGTGTTCTGGCCACGGATATGCCAGTTTTGTCTTTTCTTGCAGGGCCCTGTACATTATAGTTCTAAATTAGGTTTAATCATTTAATCACCACCACACGCTCTTGTCTCCATTGGCAACAGGACATTTGTGTTGATTGCAAGTGACGCCACAGGTAGCGGAGAGTGCAAGTAGCAATTGCAAGTGACAGTGTAATTTAGTTTACTTTTTCTTATCTTGCCACCTGGCTACTGTTATAAAATGTTGGGAAATTCAGACAACAAGTAATAAAAAATTCAACTAAATAAAAAATAAAGACTGCAAGTGACATCGCTAGCGGAAGTGCAAGTGTCTGAGAGTGCAAGTCTGAGAATGCAAGTGCAAGTCTGCAGCCAGACCCTTGTGGATTCTCGTTCTCGAGTCAAGAACCGATTGCATCGGTTTTCGGATCACCAGTACACTGAACCGAGAACCGTCTTTCAGTACGTGTCCGATTTGAGAACCGATGAACTGATGATACTGAACATGTGCTAATTTTTCAAGTATTTTGTTAAACATCGGAAACTATATTTTATTTTGCTTTTTTTTAGATTAATGTTTCTAATCTGTATATTGTAGATTATGTATAGGCCAAAACGGGTTTTCAGGGAAGTTGCACAGGAATTAAGACTCTAAAGACTGTATGTTTAATAGGAATAAGGGATGATTAATGAATATCTGTACTGTATTTATAGTTACTAATGTTTGTAGTAAACAGAACATGAACACGAGTAGAGCCGCTGATGAAACTGAACTGCAGCACATGCCGGTTAGAGCGATTCTCATTCTCGAGTCAAGAACCGGTTGCATCGGTTTGGATCATCAGTACACTGAACCG
The DNA here is from genome assembly GCA_024542945.1 of allo-octoploid hybrid of Carassius auratus x Cyprinus carpio. NCBI lineage: Eukaryota > Metazoa > Chordata > Actinopteri > Cypriniformes > allo-octoploid hybrid of Carassius auratus x Cyprinus carpio. The sequence goes on along the minus strand of CM045073.1, from coordinate 30,610,424 downwards.
AAAACTGTTTCTTTCGGATGCGTCGCGATTCGAGAACAGAGGAGCTGATACTGCGCATGTGGATTCAGCGTGAAGCAGATTGACACACAGAGCTCTGAACCGAACTGGGCCCGGTTCCCAAAACGCTTCTTATCGCTAAGTAGTTCTTAACCTATTCCTTAACCTCTCTTAACCTTATGGCACGATTCCGACATCGCTTCATACACTAAGTATATCTTCTGTAAGTCACACTTTCGTAAGGTTGGTCTGGACCATTCGTAGCTCTCTTAGCGTTATTTGAGCTCATGACGCTACTGTACAGCAGTCTTTAGAAATCAGCGAGGCAGTACAAGTCAATCTATGTTATGTTGACAATTTTGTGGCTCAACAATGATTTTCTGTTATTTTTAAGACTCATAATAAATTATTTTCGAATGGATACAGGCCTATTTATGAAGTTGACTTTATGTGGTTACAGAACTAATATGGTGGTAATTAGCCTAGGCTTTTTCAGTAATGTAATTAAACAATTGGCAATATTTTTTTTGATAATTAAAATCTGGCAAACAATTTGGCTCTAAATGGCTAAGATCTATAAATGGGTAAACATGGTGGTGTCCATTAGCGACCAACTATGGCAGTGATCCAACATGTCCTTGTATTGAATCAAAGACGGAGCCGGACTCGGAGCCATTTAGTCCATGTCAGTTTTTTATTCGCAAAACTTAAGCCCTTTTGACATTTTGCCTGACGTGCTATATAAAAAAAATCCCTCCCAAGACAACTCATTGTGGAGCAGCTGGACCTTCCCAGACCTGCGCTGGCCAGGCTAACGCGGAATTCTGCTTTAAGCCCTGAAGCCCAGCCTCACGCTTTTTTTTTTTTTTTAATTTATTTTGCTACAGAGAGATTCATCGAGGTCGTGGGAGAGGGCTACGGCCTAATCAAGACCTCGGTGTGGAGGTGTGTCCACACAGTCACCAACGCCTTCAGCGCCATGCCGGGATTACATCCTGGTGGATGGCACACTCATCCCTATCGCCAATCCATCAGTGATTGATCGGAGGAAATATCGCGAAAGGGATACTGCGACCATAAACATGCAGGTTATAGTGGACCATAGGAGTGTGATCTTCGACTTGGTGGCAAGGTCCAGCAAAACTTCAAGTTCCCTGACGAGGCTTGGTGCCCTTGTTTACGCTTGCTTCCCAGCATATTTTGTATCTAATTCTCTCACTCTCTGTTCATTGTAGATAGGTTGTTTTTATTAAAACATAAACCAATTCAATCAATACCGCATTAAACAGAAGTAACTGCAGCTGCTTGCCAATCAATTCTGATTGTAAAGTACCTTACCATTAATATAAAAGTGTATTATATAATTTTCATAAGTCGTTAAACCCATGTCAAAAGCGCACAACGGGATAAGGAGGGTGGATGATTAGCGAGGGATACCCGGTTCGCCTAACCGTCACAACATAGCCTATCATGTAAACATATTACTGACCATTTGATAATTTAATTTATAGTCTACTGATAACTTAAACTATGTTAAAATAAATGTTACTGTAATAATTTGAGGAATGTTTCATTTGCATAGAACGTGTTGTCTTTCTTAACGCTGTAATGCACCTTCATGTGAAGTGGAAAATCGATTCATGAGCAATCGATGCCAACTAATTCAGCACCCTCACTTTGGACACGCTCTTGTAACGCGGACGTAAGAGGCAGCATGCTAAGAAGCTTCCTAAGGGACACTTCGGGAACACACTTAGAAACATAAACAACTTTGGTAAGATATATCTTTCGATGTCTTCTTAGCGCTAAGAGGTACGCTATCGGGGAACCGGGCCCTGATTCTTTTGGTTATTGATTCTGAACTGATTCTGTGCTAATGTTATGAGCGGGTAAACCGAAGGATTGGATGAAGGGCAATCTGCAAACGATCGTCATTTAATAACAAATACATCGCAATGGATTATGTATAGTAGGTGGATCATGGTTTCTGCCTGATGACACCTAATTTATTTACTTTATATCTTCAAGACTTAAATACTGGTATATTGCTGTTATTGTATTTGGGTGCGTTGTTGCAAAACTTTTAACTGACTAAAGTTATGATTACTGAGTTTATATATTTGAATGTTTGATAGGCATGACGCCATTACGCATCGCCAATGATGTCATTACGTCAGCGTAAAAGAACCGTGAACCGCTTTTTTCAACCAATTTATTGAATCGAACCGTCCGAAAGAACCGGTTCGAAAAGAATCAAACTTCCCATCACTAATGTAGGATTGAGAAACTCTGAGATAATTTTGATACCCAAGACTGAATTGGGTGGGCCATAAGCTTTAAAAATGGTGTTACGGTTTTACTGGTTAGCCTACCATGTTATCTGGTGACCAGCTTCCTGGTTCAAGTCTCCTGCAGATGTGCTGGAACGACGGCAGCAGATTTAGCATTCTGAAAGCACAAACTGACGCATATTAAGGGTTTAATAACGCAGACTTTCTCATTGCATGATTCTGATATTCTTGTAAAGATTACAAGTTATTTAGTCTAGATGGAAATAGGGGTCCACTGCACCCCCAGCTTTATTATGCAACCTGATTTTTTAAAATCCTTAAAGTGTCTATTTTCATAATCTGCCAGGTACCAAGCTGAAATAATGTCCCAAAGGGTTCTTTTTAACCCTTTGCTGCACCCTAACCGAACCCAAAAAATCAAAAAATGATATAGAAAGTGGCATAACATTAGAAGTAAACAACATACAGAGACAAATTAACACATTTTCCCATAAAATTCTGACCCTAGGAATTTAATGGAATAGTTATTTTGTCATTTGACAACATATTGACCTTATTTCTGGAATCCGTTATAATGGAAACAGGTCAATTTAGCTCAAAGGGAATCATATAAGATTTTAAAGGGAATTTGAACAGAATCACTGTTTCACGGCTTGATCACTGAGACGCTGATTCACTGAACAAGCCGCTTAACATCAAATCTGCTGGATATTAATATCCAAAGTATAGTGAAAACACTATCATTTAGCACAGTAACAAGACAGCAGTTTAAGACATTAACTTGTAAGCACAAAACACAAGATACTTCTCTTTCAATATGAATAAGGCTTTATTAGATAAATCTAAGACATATAAACTAATCTAACACATAAACGCAAGCATTCACAAAGTTGCAGGAAGATCGAAAGTTAGGAAAAGATGACTTTAAGAGAATGGAAATATGAAATCCCAAGTTTACAGCAATAGTAAATTGTATAGACATGAACAACCATCAATCACTTAATTAACGCCGCATTGAGTTCCTCAATGGGGTTAAAATTATATTAGATACACCAGCACAAATGTCTGAGGGTACATTGCCTTGGTTTCCCGTGAAAGGGAGTCCCGCAAGGGGTATCCCGGCCTTGATTCTGGAAGTCTCAGTAATCGCTGAAGATCGCCTTGGGAAGCCCGTGGTGTTGGCAGCTATGGTAAGATGGAGTTGTGTGTGGTTGGAGTTGAAACGCACACGACGAGGGCCTATCGCTAAAAAACCTAACCTTCGAACACCAAACTGTCAAACGCGAAAAGAAAAGAAATAAAGTTGACAAGGCTAGGTTGAGTGTTCCTTCATCGGGCTAAGTAGCAGCAGATAGGTCAAGCACGCTGAAACCGCTCCAAAGAACAGTGGATGACTAAACAGCATGAGCTATAGCAGAAGCTCAAGCTAAAGCTACAAGCGAAAAGCTTAAAGCAAACTAAAAGCGACATGGCTAATAGCAGAGCAAGGCTAGAACCTAAAAGCAAGATTTTATGGTGTCCTAAGTATTTAAACTGGCCTGTTGGCACACCTCAAATAGTTGTCTTGATCAATCAGATATTGTTCTTGGTCAGGGGTATCATAAATCATTTGTTTATCTTACCAAGCATGTGGTCCGAATTTTCCTGTTCTTGCAGGGTATAATTTTGGACATGATTCCTTTAACACGTATCATGATACATGTGACAAATAAATGATTGTCAGGGTTATTTCGAGCAAGCAGATTCAATCACACATACCAAACAATACATGAATCGTAAGCTATGCCATAGTTATTAAAAAAACATACACAATAAGTGATTATAAACATGATAGTCAAATGTGTGGTTACACATAAATGAATATGGAGTGAAGCGCATGGATGATCTATTTATAAGTCTTTTGAGTTCATTCTGGTCCATATATATGTACAAGAGAAAGTTTATTTGTCATTCTCTGACATAGGGATGTTCTGTGGAGACCACAAGTACAAGTCCCTCCCCTAGGAATTTCTCAGTCTGGTTCTGCTAGGTGGGGGAAGTCAATGGAAGTGTTTAACCTCGATCTCATGGGTTTACATGTGATGTCCAGCATTGATTTCCATCTTAACAACACATTTGACACCCAAATTTCTAATGCTAATTAAAATTGTCAATAATTGTTCTAGTGGTGTTAATGTTGAAAGCTGTTGTGTTAACAAGTTGGCTGGTCATCTTGTTTGGGACTTGTGGCACAGAATGTTTTATGACTCCTGAGGAATTCGCTCTGTTTCAGACACAGCTTTGATAGACTCTTTAATTTGTCTGGTTCACTCATTTCTGTTACATATCCCCTTCGACATGAAGGTTTAGGTGAAGACATCACGACGCGAGAAACAAAGGCAGAAGAAGCAGACAAACACAGCAAACAGCAAGACAACACCTCCATGACAGTATCTGTACATGCAGGCATCAGGTTATTTAGGTACACGTGGTTAGTTCAACTAGTCAATGTAGTTTAAGCACATTGAGGATAGTTTAGATCGCTTGAAATTGTTTTATTTTGATTCATCAATCAAACTTTGTGGTTAACTTTGTTTGGCTTCTTCAGGTTGTCTTACTTTACATTTTACATGTAGTTTTCTAGTGAATCCATTTTCAATGAAATTAATTGATCTATCATGAATGGAGCTCTCTAGCTCCATTCAGTTTAGAGTGGTGTGGATATTAGGTGCTGCGAAGTCAATCCAATATCAGACCTCACCATTGCAGGGTGTCTAGCGCTTCACCTGCTCAGGAAAGAGGGGAAGGAGAAGGATAGGTAAAGAAGAACAAAAACAAAACAAAGCTGCTGTGGGTTTTCCCTAGCATGTGTTACAACTACTATTGAGCTAGGGATGTCAGGTGCAGCTTAGTTTCGTCATGAACCCTCAACTTAGTGTCAGGTGTTCTACCCATTGTGAGGATGGCTGCACGCTTCTTCATGGTGGGTCTGTGTAACTTTGTTACGCTTAAAAGTTAGATATTCCACCTGTGGTAAGAATAATGCTTGTTGAATGTGTTATCAGTAGATGTGTTACCTCTGGGTGTAGGTAATGTTGTTTGTGTTAATGGTCTAGGATGTGTGGTCAGATCTGTTCAAGTCTGTGTTGTCTCCCCTTTCCTAGTATGTCACTGAGACTGGCTCCAGCATCCTTGGCTTGGATGAGGGCCTGTCCATGGTCTATGGGGGGTCAGTCCAGCAAGGCAGGAAGTTCTTTGGCAGACAGTCGGAGGCAGTTTGGCATGGCTGTGTAGCTGGGTTGCAAAACTTGTCTCCTATGTTGCATTCTTCTTGTGGTGCCTTCTGGCATGTAGCAGACTTTCTGACCTCTCTGTGCTCTGGTGGTTGCTGCTGACAGACAGCTAATGGTTCTGGGAGTTGGAGCACTTGACAGTTTGTTAATGACTGTGTTAGGTGACTGAGGTGATGTCCTTTAGTACCTCAGATTTGAGGTACCTTTGTGGTCATTTGCATGTAAATGGTCTTGAAGGAACTTCAGTTGATTCCAGACTTGTTCCATGTCTCTAATGGTAAGCTGGTCATGTTCTGTGCATACTCAGCACTGTGCATGTCTGAGTGGTGCTGAGGTGGGTTTTGTTGTCGCTTACCCACCCGAGGTTAGCTCTTTGGATGAGTCAGGTGATTACCTTTGATACCTGGTTAGGTTTCCAGATGTTCTTATCCTTTGGTTTTTCTTGAGAAGCTGTGGTCCCATGGATTTTTTCCAGCAGCTGGGCTGAAAACGGTCGTGGATAGGGTGTCACGCCTCTATGCTCTTGATGGAAGCTTCTGGCCGTGGATGCCACTGGTGTCAGCCCAGTTCAAGGCTTGAGTCTTTGTTGACAGAGTTCAAGAGTGTGGAGGTTCAGTTATTCTTCTTTGAGGCCATCTTCTGCTTGTTATAGGCCTTCTGTGTTAGGTCACAACTGTTGGATAGTCATGGAGTTCGACAGGCCATGACACCTAGATGGTGACTGACCCAGGGTGCAGATTCTTTAGGGAAGAGGGTTTTGAAGGTCAGGGTTGTTGTGTGCACCAAAGTAGGCTTGCTCGGAGTCGGGTTGTAGAAAGCTTGTGGAGTCTCTTGACACCTTGTTTGGTTTCCAAGGCAGTTAACAGTCCATGTTCAGACTCTGGGTCTGTAAACTCTTTAATCAGGACCTCACTAAGTCACTGGTAGTTTGACTTTGTTTGACTGGGCTGTCGATCTAGAAAATTTCTGCACTGACTGGACGGGCTCTAAGGAGGTATAACCAGTCTCTGTCAGTCACATGAGGTCTCCACTCCAGATGAAATCTGAGCATCTCGAGGGTAAGCTTGGATGTCGGGCTCTCTATGGAGTCCGGGTTGAACCTGCTGATGTTTTCAGACAGCTTGTTGAGGTCTTTGATTGTCATCCCGGTGCAGCTCCAAGGCTTGGACGGAGGTTTTCTTTTCATTGGCAGGAAAGGGTTGTGTGGCTAAGGCAGGTGAGGTTTTGGGTTGTGGCCCCTCGCTCCCTCTTCATCATATGCCAGTTCTGGACTGGGACTCTGCTCTGCTCAGCAGTGATGAGGCTAAGAGAGGTTTCTCTTCCCTTGGCTTCTTGTTTGTGCTTTGTAAGCATTTTGGAGTTCTTTCTGACCATGTAGAGCCATCGCTGGTATCGCCTAGTTGTTGGGTCAGATTGTCCGTTTCAGTTCTGTACCTTCAAGGTGGTCCTTCAAAGCACCTATTTTCAGAATTCTTGTTTCTGATGTTTATCTTGGCTTTCTCTAGTAGCTGTTCTGCATCACTGGAGTCTGTTTACTCAGGTCTTTCTGAGCAGCCGCTGCATGTTGCTGGTCGAGCTGAGCTGCTGCCAGGGCTGCTTGAGCTTCCATAACTTGTTCTGTTGTTTCCCTGCCCTTCCTCGCTGGGTGCTTTGAGTTGATCTTGAACTTTCACTTCCAGCTTGTTCATGCAACGCTGAGCACGGGTCAGCTCCTCTGAAGGTGGGTGATGTGCTTGTCGCCAGTTTCAGCTGGGTTGTGAAGGCATAGCTTAGGGGAGCCTCGCTGGATCTTGACTAGCTCCCTCGTGGTTGTTGTTCTGGCTTGAATCTTGTGTCAGGACTTTTCAGGGATTAGGATTATTATTAAAAATAATAACAGTTCAAATGTCTTGGAGTCAGGCTGTCTGTCATGCCTCTCAGCCAAATGTTCACATCTTCCCCATGGGCAATGGGGTCTGCAGTCTCAGTGCATGTTGGCACGCTTAGGGAGAAGAGAGACTGAAACAGATCTGGGAGGAGTAAAGGCCATGTGTGGGAGGGACAACTAAGTGTTGCATCAGTGATTGTGAACCACTAGTGAAATGTGGTGATGACTGTGTTGGTCTCAGGGTGTCTAAGTAGACAGAGATGCTAAGACTTTGTCACTCTAATGAGGAAGAGGAAACAGAGAAAGAGGTGAAAACAAATTCAATGACAAGCAAAATGTATGTTTTCAAATTAGGAAAATATTTTTTTTCCAATTAAATGTTATCAAAAGGTAAACAATATTATTATATTTCTTGTTTTGGACAAAATAATACAATAATACTTGATATCTCTTTTCTTAGTCTGACAGGATTGACACCATACACCTTACAGTTGGACCGCTCACCAGGGAGGCTGCGAGGGCTTACAGTTGTTCAACACGTATCTCTATTAAATTGATCTCAACGCTGGATGAGATGCTAAAACTTGGATATGCTTTCCAAATGTAGGGAGGTTAGGGAAGAACAAAGGAGAGGTTGGATTACAATCAAAAATTCCTAAGGATGATCTGGCGCCTTTGGCAACCATTGTGTATTTAATTCACTTAGAATTGATTGATGGTTCTTACATGTCCCTACAAATGTAAAAGAGAAGAGGAAAGTAAAGGAGAGAGGAGGGAGATGGTGAGTCTCAGTAGCTGTTATCTCTACTACAAGGAGAGCGCTAGGTTAGTTGCTGCACAACTCAATCAAACAAAATAAACTTTAAGTGAAAGAGAGTTGTCTTTCTAATTTATTTGAACTCGAGTGAGGGGATAACAATGTCTCCCTTTAGGGCTCAGGTGCTCGATCCCAAGCTAGGGTAAAGAAATGGTAAGAAAAAATTAAAAAAATAAAATAAATGGGCAAAATATGCAAAAATTAAATTAGAGGAAATCAATAAGTAAAACAATAGTGGTTAAGTGTATAACCAAAAACAGGAAGAGGGGTAAAACGCTAATCAAATAAGTAAAGGTCTGAATAGCATATATTCAGAATGGGTAATAAATAACTTAGGTAGAATAAGTTTACTTAACTTTCAAAGTTCAAGGCTTATTCATTCCTAAAAATAATTAGCCCCAAAGAGAATACTAGAAATAAAGGATCATATGAAATGATCTGAGAGGGAAATTTTGAATGATTCAAAATAAATTGAATGTTTCAATTAAATTTCAATTTGCCAATGAATAATTAGCAGTCAGTATTTCCATTTCTAGTAAAATAAAAAATAAGTGGTATAGTGAGAAAAGAGACCAATAAAAGAGAAAGAGACTAACAAGTGTTAGTTAGGATGTTTTAAAGGGTTAAATCACGCCTGCTGCTACAAACACACACTATTCAACATCTGGATTGTAATGCTAAGTGGCTAACCTTTGAGGCTAGTGGCTTTAGCTATAGACTTCAATGTAAATGCAACGGTTTCATTAGCTTAGCAACACCGCAGAGTTTGTTTACACTAGTGTCGGTGATGCGCGGACAGTTCAGAGTTGCCCGAAGTACGCTAAGGCTCCGGTCACGGTCATCACTATGGCAAACTAAAACACACTCAGTGGATTAACGTAGCATACATGAATCGCTGCAAAATACAGTTAAGCATGTTGCATGAATGTCGCATCATTTCAACACTGTACAAATAAAACAACGCCAAAAAAGGTTTCTTCGCTGTTGGTACACAGTTAAAATTTACTTGATCAAGCTTTTAAAACACTCCCATTCAAATTACTCGACACACGCTAGTGTCTGCGAGATTGCATTCACTTTGTGAACGGATACAAACGAAAGCAAACATTGTTCTCTAATGTTTAACGCTAACTTAGGGGAGTCAATATCAAATTTGATTCGCAGTGGAACACAGCAACTTGGCAATCAAAGTATATGAAATATGAATAGGAGGCTCTGATAAATAGATTGAGGAACCCGCCAAAACTATTCTTTATTGACCAATTTATATCCCTTTGAAACACTAACAGTTTAGCTCCATTCAGCAAACAATGACTGAGATAGCTTTTGAGAGGAACCTGGAACACTGAAAGTGAAATCAAATCGGCTATAAACAAGGCATTACAAAAAATGAGGAACACGCTCAATTTCTACCTTTATTGACGCATCTCAGATGTTTACTTTTAAGTTCACTTACGCTGTTAACACTGAAGAGACGGACTTGAGTTCTAGCTGCTTCATTCATTTGAGGGCGCTGCTTTAGGTGCCTGGGTCACACAGAACACACACGCCTCGCTAGCCTCTCATCTTTCATCCTTAGCAAAATCAAAGATTAAATCAACTTGGTTTATGCTCTACAATTTAGATTAAACTGCCCGATTATCTCCACCATTAAAGTGTAATGGAAACAGGTCAATTTATCTCAAAGGGGAATTATTTAAGATTTTCAAGGGAATTTGAACAGAATCACTGTTTCACAGGTGATCACTGAGACATCCTATGATTCACTGTGAACAAGCTGCTTAACTCAAATCTGTGCTGGATATTAATATCCAAAGTATAGTGAAGCACTATCATTACCACAGTACAAGATCGGGCAGTTTAAGACATTAACTTGTAAGCTGAAAAACACAAGATACTTCTTTTCAATATGAATAAGGCTTTATTAGATAAATCTAAGACATATAAAACAATCTAACACATAAACCCACTCACACATTCCACAAGTTGCAGGAAGACTGAAAGTTAGGAAAAGAGCAGTTTAAGAGAATGGAAAATGGAATCCCAAGTTACAGAATCTAAATTGATAGACATGAACAACCATCAATCACTTAATTAACGCCGCATTGAGTTCTCAATGGGGTTAAAATTATTTAGATACACCAGCACAAATGTCTGAGGGTACATTGCCTTGGTTTCCTGAAAGGGTCAAACGCTTGAAAGGGATATCCCTGTTGCCGGATTGTGGAGAGTTCCAGTAGTCGCCTGAAGTGATCGCCTTGGAAGTCCGCATTGTTGGCCTATTGAAGATGGATGAGTGGTGGTGGAGTGAAAGCGCCGCAGATGAGGTCCTACGGCTAGGTTGCTGTCCCTTCCTCGTGGCATAAGTGAGCAGGCAGGGTAAGGCACTGAACCCGCCAAAGAACAGTGATGACTCAAACGCATGGCAATAGCAGAAGCTCGGTAAAGCTACAAGCAAAAGCTTGAAGAAAACTAAAAGCAGACATGTGCTAATAGCAGCGCAAGGCTAGAACAAGCAAGATTTTATGGATGTCCTAAGTGATTTGAACTGGCCTGCTTACACACCTCAAATGTTGTCTCTGACCAATCAGATATTGTCTTGGTCTCGGGGTATCATAAATCATTTGTTTATCTTGACCAAGCATGTGGTCCCAATTTTCCTGCTCTTGCAGGGTATAATTTTGGACATGATTCCTTTAACACTAATATGATACATGTGACAAATAAATGATTGTCAGGGCTATTTCGAGCAAGCATTCAATCACACACATACCAAACATAATTATGAATCGTAAGCTATGCCATAGTTATTAAAAAACATACATCATAAATGAATATGGAGTGAAGCTATGGACTGATTCATTTATAAGTCTTTTGAGTTCATTCCGGTCCATATATATGTACAAGAGAGAGTTTCTTTTGTCATTCTCTGACATAGGCATGTTCTGTGGAGGACCAAAGGCTACAAGCCCCCAACCCTTAGGAATTTCAGTCTGGTTCTGCTAGGTGGGGGAAGTCAATGGAAGTGTTTTAACCTCGATCTCATGGGTTTATATGTGATGTCCAGCATTGATTTCCATTACACAACACATTTGACATCAAATTTCTTCGCTAATTAAAATTGTCAATAATGTGTCTAGTGGTGTTAATGTTGAAAGCTGTTGTGTACAAGTTGGCTGGTCATCTTGCTTGGGACTTGTGGCACAGAATGTTTTATGACTTCCTGAGGAATTGCGCCCGGTTTCCAGACACAGCTTGATAGACTCTTTAATTTGTCTGTCGACTCATTTTCTGTTACATCGCTTTCTGAAGCATAGGGTGATTTTTTTCCACAACCTGTTATTTCTTTTATCATTCAACTGTCTATTTTAAGATTAAATTGGGTACCAAGATGAAATAATGTCCAAAATGCTTTATTTTTAACCCTTGCACCAAACCCAAAAAATCGAAATATGATATAAAGTGGCATAACTTTTGATGTAAACAACTCACTGTGGCGAGTGGGGTCGAGAGGCGGAACGAGGAGTGAGGCCAGGTGTAGTGATTGAGATGAGCTACACCTGCCCCCACCGCTGATCGAGTCCCAGTAGGGAGATGGAAGGATATAAAACTGGAGGACGACCGGAAGGACGAGAGAGGACCAGGCCTGGGACATTTTATGTTTTGTTTTATTTGCCGCACTCAGTCGTCCAGAGGGCTGGTGCCCGCTTTGTATTTACTTTGAGTATTAAAATGTTTTTGATTGTGCGCTCGTTCCCGCTCTTCTTCCCGGATGAATATGGAGATTTGCTTATCGCTACAGTGGTGCCGGCCCGGAGAAGGAGGGACGCTGCTGAAGATCCCTCGCTGTGGTGAATCCGGTGCCCCTCGAAGCAGGCAGGTATGTGCCGCCAGGGATGCTCGAGGCGTGGGCTGGAGCGAGTGCCGGGACGGGCGAAGCCGCGCGACCGCCACGCACAAGGAGGGCGGCCGCGTCCGTGAGGGAGCGGAGGAGGGCAGGGAACGGGGACTCCTGCCGCTGCCCAAAATCGGAGGGAGCGCCCGCCCATCCGGGCGGGGAGGAGGTCGGCCGTCCCGAGGGGCGCCAGTGCCACCGCGGCACCGCGGAGGAGATCACCCAGCCGGTGGAGGGCCGAGCAGCAGTGCCTGGGAACCCTGAATTTTTTTTTTCCCCTCTCTCGCCTCTTGTCGCCTCCTTCCATCTCCTTTCTCTCAGCTGCCTGTCCACCCCCAGGTTCCTGCAGGTTCCTGGAGCGTCCCTCCGGAGGGAAGGGGAGGAGAGAGCGCAGTCTCGAGGGTACCCCGCCCGCAGGGGCCATGGGGGATGTGGCGAGTGGGGCGGGTCGAGAGGCGTGGGAACCAGGGAGTGAGGCCAGGTGTAGTGATTGAGATGAGCTACACCTGCCCCACCACCCGTGATTAGGGTCCCAACGTGAGGAGATGGAAGGATATAAAACTGGAGTGACGACGGAAGGACAGAGAGGACCAGGCCTGGGATATTATTTTATGTGTTTGCTTTTTATTTGTGCCAGTCGCCGTGAGGGGCTGACGCTGTTTTGTTTATCTTTTGAATTATTAAAATTATGTTTTGATTTGTGCCGTTCCTCCTCCTTCTTCCCCATGAATAGAAGTCTTTATCGTTACACTCACAGAGACAAATGGACACATTTTCAATACAATTCTGACCCCAGAAATTCATATTTGTCATGTTTTACAACATCTTGACCATCTGTGGTCAAAAAGAGCAAAAAAAAGTTCATTTGACAGCATTTTTATTATAATTAGCAGCCTGAAATAGGGTTTATTTTAACCTTTTACTTCACCTATCCTGAACCTGAAGATATTTAAAATAGTTTTACTTTTGAAGTAAACAAAACAAAGCAAATTAACTTAAATAAAAAAAAAAACTACAGAAAAAGGTCCATAAAGTTGACTGAGCATAAACGCAAGTTTTGATTTTGGGGTTTTGCAGTTGGTGGTCGCCGGTTCATATCTGCAGATCGCCATCTCCCACTGCTCTCTTTGGAAAAATTTGAGTGAGTATTTGAAACTATAATTAAGATATACCTTTGTAGTCATAACTTAAAGTGATTTTTCAACAGTTTTACTATAGTCACAGGCTTTCTGGAAATCCAATCTGTATTCTTGACTAGCAGTGTTGGTAGCTTAGTTGGTAGCTAAAGGTTTTATTTTCAGGCTCAATACTTCATACATACTTACCAAGGGGAAAATTAAACATTGTAACACAGCTGAAGTGCCTCCAAAGAGGATTCATTTCCTAACATGTATTTTACATGTATCTACTCTTTCTGAATATGGTAATGTTACCACACTCAACATATTTCAGGATTTTGTACTCATTGTCATGTTCAAGAAACCAATTTGAAATTATTCGAAGCTTTGTGACATGGTGCATTATCCTGTTGGAAGTAGCCATCATAGGATGGGTACATGGTGGTCATAAAGGGATTGACATGGTCAGAAACAATGCTCAGGTAAGCCGTGGCATTTAAATGATGCCCAATTGGCACCAAGGGGCCTAAAGTGTGCCAAGAAAACATCCCCCACCATTACACCACCACCAGCAGCCTGCACAGTGGTAACAAGGCATGATGGATCAATGGGATGGTGTTGGTGCAGTGGATAAGACACATGCCTTTGGTGTGAGAGACCGGTTCAATCCACTGTGAGACACCAATGTGTCCCTGAGCAAGACACTTAACCCCTAGTTGCTCCAGAGGCGGCAACCTCTGACATATATAAAGGCCAGATAAATGTAAATATTCTCATTCTGTTTACGCCAACTTCTGACTCTACCATCTGAAAGCAATTTTCTGTCTTTGTAACTCACAACCATCCTTTCACTAATAGGACACTCAGAAACATATGACTTCAGTATGAAACTTGAGACAGGAAAGACAGGAAAATTGCTTTTAGTAAATATCAAAATCAAATACCTGTATCAAAAAGAGTTCAGCATTGACAATGTAGGACCCTCAAAAGCAGTAAATTAACTTATAACTCACCTGTTTGTTTTAATAGAGGTTCAAGTGTAGCACATAGGAGGATGTGCTTTGGGTGTTTCCACTTGCTGTTAGTTGCTGCTCGACACACATCTTGTGTAATAGAATAGACCAGCCTCTGTCTCTTCTCACACTTTTCGCCATCAAGTGTCCCAGTCACCAATGAGCTCAGAAATTGTACAAGATGCTCTGGAAGAAGCACGCCCATCTTCACAGTATCTAGCTCCTGTGCTGTCGGGGCCATGGTAGCACCTTTGACTCCTTTGAATGGTCTTTATAATGTGAGAATGGAAGGTGAGTGCTGCTTCTTGAAGTTGGTCAGCTGTTCTAAGTTTGTATGCACATCCCACTGCTTCATCTACAGTAATGCTGAGCTGTATATGAGGTTCGACTTAATACATTCATGTTGTTGCACCTTGGAGAATGTGAGTTCATGAGAGATGTCTTTGTCTCCCTGTAAACTTCTTGTCAATTTCTCACTGCAGGTTTTCAGGATTAGGAAAACCATGATTTTCCAATGTCTTCATGTACAAGTTGCAGATGGATCTTAGCTGGACAACCCTTTGCCTTAACGAAAAGAGCCTCTTTCTTTAAATCCTGTGCCCTAGGTTCAATAAGTTTCCAGGCTGGTTCCTTGTGTTTCAAACTCTTAAACTTTGTAAGCTCTTCAGTCTTGCCCTTGAACTTGGATTTTCTTTGTCACAGAAAATGCACTGATTAGGAAACAAGAAGGAACACCTTCTTGGAGCTCCTTCAGATTGAACTGACAGTGATTTGACAGTGATCGAGAGTCCCTTTTCAATGATAATGATTCACCAGATGTACAAGCCTTTGACACTTGTAAATGATCTATTTTCCCTGTAAAGCTTTTATAGCAGTATTGGTGATAGCCAATTGTATCCAAAGACAAGTCCTCTAATTTCAATGGAATCTGTTCACAAATATCCCTCATGTGGTATGGTGAACTGACGCCTTCACAGAGTCTCATATCTCTTATCCCCACCCAACTAAGCTACCAACACTGCTAGTCAAGAATACAGATTCGATTTCCAAAGCCTGTGATTATAGTAAAACTGTTGAAAATCACTTTAAGTTATGACTACAAAGGTATATCTTAATTATAGTTTCAAATACTTATTGAAATTTTTCCAAAGAGAGAGCAGTGGGAGATGGCGATCTGCAGGTACCGAACCGACGACCACCAACTGCCAACTGCAAAGCCCCAAAAATCAAAACTTGCAGTTAATGCTCAGTCAACTTTATGGATCTTTTCTCTGTAGTTTTTTTTATTATTTAAGTTAATTTGCTTTGTTTTGTTAACTTCAAAAGTAAAACTATTTTAAATATCTTCAGGTTCAGGATAGGTGAAGTAAAAGGTTAAAATAAACCCTATTTCAGGCTGCTAAGTATAATAAAATGCTGTCAAATGAACTTTGTTTGCTCTTTTTGACCACAGATGGTCAAGATATTGTAAACCATGACAAATAACAATTTCTGGGGTCAGAATTGTATTGAAAAATGTGTCCATTTGTCTCTGTGAGTTGTTTACATCAAAGGTTATGCCACTTTATATCATATTTAGACTTTTCAGGTTTGGTGCAAATAAAGCATTTTGGACATTATTTCAGCTTGGTACCCAATTTAATCTTAAAATAGACAGTTGAATGATAAAGATATAACAGGTTGTGGAAATAAAATCACCCTATGAGCTTCAGAAAACAAAAAATAGTTGATCCTCTACACATCTTTGGCCATTTTTGTCCAGAAATAAGGTCAATATGTTGTCGAATAATGGGGCATTATTTCAGCTTGGCACCTGACAGATTATGAAAATAGACACTTTAAGGATTTAAAAAATCAGGTGGCATAAAAAAAGCCGGGTGTGTGTGTAGGGACCCCTATTTCCATCTAGACTAATTGGTATGATCGCCCATTGCGGCTGAACGTCCAGGGACCGGGTGAATCAACTTTGAATAACCTTCGATTTTGTAAATTGGATCAACTTTGATACACCATTGAAATTGGACACTGTTTCACCGCCTTACCTTACCAGTTATCCTTTTTATTTTTGAGACATTTTTGGAGACTAGTTCTGTAAACGCAAGGGGAGGGGGACAAAATCAAGGAGGCGGGTGAGCATAGCACAGAGAAGGCAAACAAGCAAAGTGGGGAATCAAAATTAAATAAACAATATATTGATATATATGATATGTCAAAATCCATATCGTTTTAAAAATAATCTCGATATATTTTAAATATCGAGATATCCCACCCCTACTAAATAATAATATAATAATACAAGCCTACAATACAAAGTATTTATAGCCTAGTTTGTTCATTTTAATCCAATTTTAAGTTTGCTTGTATAATAATTGCTTTTCCTAGGCAAACTTTACATTTTGGTCTAATACATGTAGAAGAAAATTGCTCAAAAAGGACATAATGACATAAATAACAAGCATATAACATTTTGAATCCTAAACAAGTAACATTACAGTTCTATAGTCTAATCTGAAGGGTGAACTCAAAAGACACAAATCAAGGTCATTTTGAAGATTAGAATCCACTGTAAAAATCTCTTCTTTATCAAAGTGATTTCAGCCATCATATGGACAAAATTTAAAGCATAACCAGTAATTCAATCAGGACCACTTCCGTCAAGTATATTTAATGACATTTATAATTGCATACAGTTAGTGTTGGCAGTATGGTTATGTTCTGGGCAACACTCCACATGCCTGTCCATGCAGCCATGCTTGGACAGAGCGGGAAAGCAGAAAGACAAACCCCTGGGGTACAGAACAGAACCATTATAAGCATACATCATTACAATTCTCAATTACATGAGTTGTAAACAAACGCATGGAGACTGCTTCCAATGAAGACACTGTAAAGAAAGAACAAGTTAGATCAGATTACAGGTTCAGTTGGTGGAGTTGGGGTTGGAGGAGGGAGTTAATTGCAAGCAGCAATGCAATGGAGAGACACTGAATAATGGGAATTTAAATAGACCGCAGGTTATAGGTGTCAAGACTGGATTGGTACACGCAGTGTGGACTGGGACAGTAAATCAGGCGGGAATTTGACTCCACCCCAGGCCACCTCTGTTGCTGCAGTCACCACCACCCAATTCATGTGTCCACCAGACTGCTAAACTCTTTGTCTCTTTCAGTTGTTTGAATTGGGTTATACTTGACGGTAAATTAATCAAATTAAGTATCAAGAAGTATTAAGGCATTCACTGTCTCTATCATCTTTCCCTTAATCCCCTCTCTCTCACTCTGCACATTTATGAAATAAGCACTTAAAATAATCTATATTAATTATGCAGCCATCAATTGTATGTCCCAATTTTCACAGTCCTACTACTGATGACCTAATAATTCATAACGGCACATATTGTTCTAAGAGTATAGCCAGCATGTTTACTTTTGCTTAAACTTTACTTGAAGGTTCGTGCTCTGACTCAAAACCTGAACTGTCCACCCTCTCTTGTTCAACAGAAGGAGCACTTGCAGCACTATTGCTACTGTTGCTTCCTTCTCACCTTCAAAATAAATAAGCATTGTACACTAGGTTACATATTGTAGGCTAGAAATGGAAAATCAATTTCTGGTCAATTTTGGCACTAAAAAAATACTGTATCCCCATATTTAAAATAGTGTGCTAGTTTGTAATTTTGTCATAAAATAACAAAATAAACTGACTTTCAGTTTTTTTAGGTAGGTCTTGCATTAGTTTTTAGGTACAGAAATTAAAGTAATCAAATGTAAAACAGCATTGCATTTTGGACTATAAATTAAAGATTATTCTTTATTAATGTAAAAAAGCTTTTTAATCAAGAGCAGTGAGTTATTTCTTTGCTGTTGCTGTTCGATTAATATAAAGACTGTCACTTTAAGAGAATGCACTAATATACTGTTCAGTATAAGTATTGAAAAAGGGTGAATGATTTGTAGAGGGTTTTTCATCGCTGTTGTTGTAATGTCTGGGAATCCAGAATGCGCTCCATCAGCAGAAACATATATTATTTGAACCCTGTTTGTTTTACGTGTTATTTATAGTAAACCATATTACAGATGCTTTGTCAGATTTAAGTTGAACAGCAGTCCAGCTGCGCAACCGGTGTGGTGAACTGAACGGTTCGTTTTTCAGTAAACCGTGCCATCCCTAGTTAATATAAATGTACTTTTGGCCGACCTGCTCCCTTACTGGCTGAACATGGCTGGATTTTGCAACATTTGCTGTGTCTGTGGCCAGGGCTTTTCTCCTTTTATACGTTCCTCTCTGCTCCTTCTTTGCGTTACGCTCCATTTTTTGGCTGATTTTCTAAGATAAAGCCTGGCTCTGGATATAGCCGATTAGGCAGTGCTTCGTGATGTTTGGTCATGTGGTGGTGTCATTTTCACACCGAGATCGCCTGATTCGTAGATTCATATGACCGTCAATTAATTCGCAGTTGCATACCAGCCTATTGCACGCCAGCCTGATCGACTGCACAGCAGCAGCGGAGGCTCAGAATGACCGCAGGCCACCGGAAATGTCCCGATGGCCAGTCCGCCTCTGGGTACATCGCAGGAACAGCTGACTGTCAGCTGATGCAAGCATGACTAACATGACCTGACTAAACTAACGCGATGCTCGATTTCAATTAGGACCACTTCGCAAGTATATTTAATGACAATTATAATTGCATACAGTTAGTGTTGGCGGTATGGTTATGTTCTGGGCAACACTCCACACGCCTGTCCATGCAGCCATGCTTGGACAGAGCTGGAAAAGCAAGACAAACCCCAAAACAACCATATGCCAAAACTCCCCAACACAACTGATGCAATTTGAATGGCCAGCAATGAGAAATGTTGTTTGAGACTATATTTATGGGGGACGATCCCTCAAACTCGGAGAGAAGCATACAACAAGCATGTTGCTTAGCTGCTTATGCAAAATATTTGAGAGAACTGTATGGGAAGCATACACCCTAGCAACAGCAGCAGCCTAATATAATGGAAGTTTGTATATCATTCAATTTAAGTATAACATGCTGAAAATCACATTAAGGGGAAAGCATGCACCCTAGCAGCAGCAGCAGCAGCAACCTAATACGATGGCAGTTTGTATATCATTCAAGTCTAAACATGCTGAAAAATCACATTAAGGGGAAGCATGCACCCCTAGCAGCAGCAGCAGAAGCCAAATCGATGGCAGTTTGTATATCATTCAATTTAAGTCTAACCATGCTGAAAAAAATCTAATTAAGGTAGGGGTTGGGCGCACCCAAAGGTAAGCAGTAGAGGATGTGCAACAAGTATGTTCTTAAAATGCTTAAGCAACTGTGATTGTAAGGGGAAGCATCGCCCTAGCAGCAGCAGTCTGATATGATGGCAGTATTATCCACTTTTATGTATCTACCATGCTGTAAAATCACAAGGGAAGCGCCACCCCAAGTTGAGCAACTGAGGATGTGCAACAAGCATGTTTCTTAAAATGCTTAAATCTCATGCCAATCCAGAGTACCCACAGAGCAGTATGAATCCCCATCTCCAAAAGTCCCCAGCCTGGTCATGTCTGCAAAACAAAAATACAGCTCGATTCTCTCTGGAAAACCAAGCTCCTGTAGGCATGTTGTGGTGAGCTATAATACTGATTTGTGTTGTTTCCATAACATATATTCACTTATGTGCTGATTTCCAACAAAAGACAGAATCTGATGCAGTTGTACTTACCTGACTGGGGTCTTCAGCCCTATTCGGACGGGACTAGTTTCACAGGGGGTGTTAGAGAAATCTGCGCGTTTCACAGGCGATCTTGGTGATTTTAATCCCGTCCGAATCTGCCACATCTGTGTTTTCTCACACAACCTCTGTGATAATTCCAGAGCAAATTACCTACCGCTTTTAAGCAATCTCAGTGATCCTCTGAGAAAACTAATCCCGTCCAATGCGAATGTCTGTGATTGCGGATTGCCGGTGATATTTTATTTCACAAGCTAGCTTCCTTGTGTGTTTTGGCCAACGCTGAATTACCGTAGATGCTCTACCGCTGGATGTTTGATATATTTGCTTAGCGGCAAATAGATATTAATAAAAAAAAATACAAATAATAAAATCAAGAGCAAGATCGCGTAAACTGTTAATACCGGCTATTATAATATCAGCATCAGGTAAGATTACTCACGCTTCATTTATGTACTCAGTTACATAATTTTTAATTACATTTAATAAAAAAAAGGAAAACACGTTAAACTAAAGGAACCACACATTAACATGGTTTTGCTATACTAGCCATTTAGTATTTATTGTGTAATAATACTAAGGCAATCATTCTGAATGAATGCAATGCACGCATAAAGAGCGTGGATCTCTGTGACGCCTAGATGCACAAATCAGACCCTCCCACCTCTGTAATAAACACGGAGATACTAGTCCCGTCCAATTGGTACATGAAAATCACAGACGCAGGTGGTAAGAATCGAAACTCAAACGTAGTTTAGAAAACTAGTCCGATCGAATAGTGCTTTCTACCATGTTTTAATAGCAAACGATGTGCAAATCCAGCGTCAGCCTGGTTTTGTTTATAAAACATTCATCACTGAAATGACGAAAACACTTGCTACACTCCATTGCTGCCCCAGAAAAGCAACTGCATCCACGGTCCATGTAGCCTAGGTTTTTGAGAAGCTGAACGTGGTAAACTTTCCCTCACATCCAACACACACTTATTTGAAGACATTCTCAAACAAATCCTATGCAGTGCTGCCAACGATTTCCTGATGAAGCGTGTTTACTGGGCGAGGTCTCACTCTCCTCTGGTCGAGATGTGCATGGGCTGCTTTCCCAACAGAAATGCTCATAAGGAGTTCCACCATCGCTCACGCCATAGATCCATCATCAAACTACCGAAACTTGTACCACACAGAAATAAGATTTCTCCACTCATCCGAATTGGCCATGTTTAGCATGAAAATCCATTTCTTTAACAATGAACAACTCTGAATCCATGAAACAGCATTGTAGCCCCTTTAAGCAAAGCGTGTGATACATACGCACCCCTTGCTGCATGAGGAACATGTAATATGCATTAATGCTGTAGATTGCTAAATGGAGGGTGGTAATCCAGCAGGGGAAGCATACACCCTTGAAACTTAGAATGGCGCCAGTATGAATGAAAATGCTCCATAGAAACACCTCCGTCAGAATAAAATGCCTAAACCAGATGGTAATCTGTTGAGAGGTAGGATAACCTTCTATAACCGAACTAAATTAAAATCCTGCCATGTAAACATGTTAAACTGATTACTTGTACCCATGTAATCGCATCAATAGTCGGTCATCAGAATGGGAACGTGATGTCAGCAACGCTGTGCATTCAGTTATTAGTAGACACTGACATTGCAGTAGAGACTGGGAAATCGTGGAAAAGTATAATAAAACTCCAGTTATACAATAACACACATTAGAATGGAATCTGGAATCTCATGACCAGAGCAGAAAGCTGATGTAGTAAGTGAAGCACAATTAACTGCTTTTCAGCTTAGAAACAACACTATGGCTGCATCTGAAAACTTAGGAGATGACTTGCTGCCTTGCTGTCTAATCATTCAATGACTTTGCAGGCAGCGTTTTTTCCAAAGGCACCTCATGCAACGGATTTCGGACAGGCTTCTGGCTGGGAGTAATGGTTTGATGATCTACATCAAAATATAGAGACTTTGGTTATAACTAAGTGGATATTTCATTACTGCAATATTAATTTCTCACTAGAAATTACATAAGTGGAAAACGTTGTTCAGAAACATGCATTTACACACAAACTGACCACCGACTGCAACTTTCAGACGCCATCTTTATTTCTTGGCTTAACTGTCACAGAATGGAACGCTACAGGATTGTGGAATATCAAATGCAGCTGAAGGATACATCTATGCTGCCTTCAAAACCGCCAGATGAATTCATCTCAGGAGACAGGAAATGAAGCTGACATTGATTTGGACGTGCCTTGAAGCCTTCCTACCTTGGAATGCGACCTCAAGGCAGCATTTTTCAGTTTTCGTATGCAGACTATGATAGTGAATAGCTCAATGAAAACACTTGACCAAAATTAGCCTGTTATTTTATGAATTATTACAGATTCATAAACCCATTTGTAAATGTTGTAAGATAGCTTTTGCAAGCACTCTTGTGACGGCTGGTGAAAGACAGTCCGAAACAAATGCGAAGTTAACAGGATTTAATGAGATGATGAGATATACTACAAAGACACACAAAAGCGATGAGACGATAACACTCCAGGGAGACAGTGGAAGGTGAGAAATCCAGCCGGTAGTGGAGTGTAGGTGAGGAGTCTGGGTCTTGACGGCTGAGGCAGCAGGAGAGAGTGGCACAGGAACTGCGGGGAACAGAGCGAAGGTAAATGTCCGTGGCTGAGTGATCGTGGGAGAGTGGATGAGGTTCTAGGGAAAACACAGACATCCAAACGCAAACTAACACAGAAGCCAGACGGGGATAACACAACTACATTAAACAAGCGGTCTCACAAACACCAGCGTGAGACAAGCCATTATATAGGAGATGAGTAATGAGTGCCAGCTGTTGCTGATACAATTAACGGAGACGCCACAACTAATCAGTGCAGCGCAGAACACACAGAATTCACCACAAAGTGTAAACAACCGAGATCACGGTTTACCAACCGTGACAGTAACCCACTCTAAGAACTCCTCCTGGAGTTCCCAGAAGGGCCTACCTGCTGATTGAATTCATCAATAAGGGAGTGATCCAATATGTCCCTAGCAGGTACCCAACCCTCTCCTCTGGACCGTAACCTTCCTAGTCCACCAGATACTGGAATCCTCGCATCCTCGCCGAGTCCAGAATACGATTAACGAATATGTTCGTTCCCCATCTACAAGAGCGGCGGGGAACCGGAGTAGGCGGATTAATCGCGCATAAAACACGGGTTTAATTTTGGACACATGAAAGGCGGGTGTATCCTCTTGTATGCAGGGAGCTAGTTTGAGGCGGACTCTCACCGGACTAATGATCTTGGTGATAGTGAAGCGGGCGATAAATTTGGGAGCTAATTTATTCGAACGGATCGCAATGGAATGTTACTGGTAGAAAGCCACACTTTTGACCCACGATGTAGATGGGAGGCTTTGACCGGTGGCAATCGGCCTTGGCCTTAGTGCGCTTCTTCACCCGGAGCAGAGTCTCATGGGCTCTGGTCCAGGTGCGGTGGCACCTCTGGACAAACGCGTGAGCGGAGGTGACCAGACTTCAGATTCCAGACTGGGAAATGCTGGTGGCTGGTACCCTACACTACACTGAAACGGAGAGAGGCCGTAGCTGACACTGGCAACGCAATTGTGGGTACTCCACCATAGAGAGTTGTTGACTCCAGGAAGAAGGATTCTTGGAGACCAAACATCTCAACGTCCTTTCTAAATCTTGGTTGGCTCGCCAAATTGTCCGTTGCTTTGGGGATGATAACCAGCGACAAGCTAACTCACGCTCCTAATTACTTGCAAAATTCCTTCCAAAATTTGGATATGAACTGGGATCCCTGTCTGAGACCACGCTACCGGAGGCCATGGAGCGAAAGACGGATCTAAAACAGTAACCGTGTCTCCTTGGCTGTGGGTAATTTGGGCAAGGGAATGAAATGTGCCTGCCGAGAACCGTCCACTACAGTCAAAACGACTGTCATGCCATTAGAGGGTGGGAGGGCTGTAACAAAATCTAGAGCGATATGTGACCAGGGTCTCGAAGGAACAGACAGCGGTTGAAGGAGCCCATCAGGAGGTTGGTTAGATGACTTACCACTGGCACACACTGAGCAAGCCAAAACAAAATCACGGACGTCCTGAGCCATATGTGGCCACCAGAATCGGTGTCTAACCAACCCATTAGTTCTACTTATCCCTGGATGACAAGCCATGTTGGAACAATGACCCCACCGGACAACTTGACCTAAACTCCTCCGGCACAAATAAGTGGTTCGGTGGCAACCGGACGGAGGCGTTACCCTTATAAGGCCGCCTTGACCTTCGACTCGACCTCCCATACGAGTGCTGAGACAACTAATCTCTCAGGCAAAATACACTCAGGAGTAACGGGATGGGCGGAGGGATCAAAAGAGCGTGACAAAGAATCAGGTCTTAACGTTCTTGGAACCCGAAGGTACGATAGGGTAAAATCAAACGACCGAAAAAAAGTTCCCACCGA
The DNA here is from genome assembly GCA_024542945.1 of allo-octoploid hybrid of Carassius auratus x Cyprinus carpio. Taxonomy (NCBI): domain Eukaryota; kingdom Metazoa; phylum Chordata; class Actinopteri; order Cypriniformes; species allo-octoploid hybrid of Carassius auratus x Cyprinus carpio. The sequence continues at coordinate 30,585,931 of CM045073.1, read as the reverse complement.
GCCTGCCTGGAATTGAGTCTTTTAGCAGTTCTAATGTATTCTAAATTCTTATGATCGGTCCAAACAATAAAGGGAACCCCTGAACCCTCTAACCAGTGGCCACTCCTCCAACGCTAATTTGACCGCCAACAACTCTCTATTGCCAATGTCATATTACGCTCGCAGGAGATAATCGATGAAAAAAACGCGCAAGGGTGGACCTTATCGCCTGAAGCGCACGCTGGGACAACACTGCTCCTACCCCACCTCTGATGCGCACCTCCACCACGAACTGCCGTGGTGGGATCAGGGGCGACAAGGATGGGAGCCAAACAAAGCGCTCTTCAGGTTAAAGAACGCAGTTTCAGCTGCGTCAGACCACCTGAACGGAGTACAGGGGAGGTCAAGGCTGTCAGAGGTGAGGCTAGTTGGCTGTAATTACGAATAAAACGCCGATAGAAATTGGCGAACCCCAGAAACCGCTGTAGGGCCTTACGGGAATCTGGAGATGGCCAATCTATCACAGCCTTTACCTTGTCAGGGTCCATTCGTATTCCCTTAGACGACACGATAAACCCTAGGAAGGGGACCGACTGTGCATGGAATACGCACTTCTCGCCTTGACAAAAGCCCATTCTCTAATAACCTCTGGAGCACTCGTCTGACATGTTGGACATGTTCCTGGAGAGATGAAGAAAAAATCAGTATGTCATCCAGGTAAACATATATAAACTGATCTACCATATCTCTCAACACGCCATTCACGAGTGCGAGTTGAGAGCCCGAACGGCATAACCAAATATTCAAAGTGCCTTTTAGGGTATTAAAGGCAGTTTTCCATTCATCCCCTTCCTGATGCGGACCAAATGATAAGCGTTACGTAAATCCAATTTTGTGAATACCGATGCTCCCTGCAACCTCTCGAAAGCTGAAGACATGAGTGGTAATGGTTAAGTATTGTTAATGGTTAAGTAGGGACGATGCGGAGGAAGAGAAGCAGTCCGGGACTTACTGAACACTTCCTTCAGGTCCAGATACTCTACGGGCACATTTGGCAACGCCATGGTCTCCTTCTGAAAGACAGACACAGGAACAACAGGACAGGCAGAAACCAAACAAGTCTCATGACAACTTTCACTCCACAATGTGAGTGTTCGAACCCCATTCCACTCGTGGATTATGTTTGACAACCAGGGGTGACCTAAAACAATGGGAGCAACAGGGGAGTCCATGAGAAAAAAGGATATGGTTTCTTGATGATTGCCGGATGTGATGGGTTCAGTATGGTAGGTGACGGAGGCAGTTCCTGGCCGCTTGAGTGCGGTGACATGGATGGGGAGAGGCACAGGAAGGACAGGAATGTTCAGGTGATGTGCAAGTGAAGAATCAATGAAATTACCAAAAGTGTAAACAACCGAAGTTCACGGTTTACCAACCGTGACAACTCTGCATTCATAAGCTGCCCCTCGTGATTCATGTTTTAACAAAACTTGGTTTTGGTAATATACCTTTTATTTATTTATTTATTTATTTATTTATTATTATTATATTATATTATTATATATATCATAATACAATTCATTTCAGAGCGTCCTTAGGCTCCAGTTATTTCCCTTGGTGAATTGACATGCCTTGGTGTTTTCCAGTTTTCCTCTTCATGCCATTAACATTATTCTGGATGTTTTCAGCCAGCAACATTAGAGAACCTTTAATGTTCTCATGTGTCACTGCGACACAAGTATCAATAATTCTGTGTAACATCTGAATGGATTAGCGGTTTATAACTTTACATTGTTGCAAACGCAGTCGCTCACACTTTTTTTCATTTCGTGTAATTTAGACATGGTGCCTAAAGTGGGGAGAACTCCCTCACTCGGCAATCAGGTCTCACTCAACCGGACCAGAAATGTCCGGTGCTCTCCGATGGCATTTGAGGAGTTCTCTGCTGCAGCGGACACGCGCACTCAGTAGATGATGGGTGGGGAAATGTGAGATGACAGAACTGATAATGCACCAATTACAACAAAGAATTACTAGTTTCTCAACTGTATGGTTCACCATTAAAGGGAACGATTCCCTGAAGCAACTAAACAAGTGGGTATACACTTAATGGCGTCAACCACACCAGTAGTACAATAGAAGAAGGCCTTAGTCATGTGGCCTGAACACCGATCACATACACACTGAGCACACGAATGAGCACTAGAGGTTCAATATTAGTCTGTTAATTCCAAGCAAGTGTGAGCAGCTATTAAACATATTAATGCAACCCCGCTTTTTTTTCTTTTTTTTTTTCTTTCTGATAATTTGAATGTCATCGAGCCACTTATGTCCCAAAATCAAAGACCGGTAAAGACCACATCGGAGTAGATAACGCCTCATGTGGTCCATCGAATCTTTAAATCTGGATAAAGAAATAAAATACATATAAACGTGGCTATTTTTGTCACGCTCTTATAATCCTAAGTATAGAAACCATAGAGCGATAAATGCCTGCTTTTGAAGCTGCGTGCATCTGAAACACAGTTAATGTGACCTCAACCTTAGAAATAAACACCAGTTACATTGATATTTCGCGCTAAATACAGCTGAACCCCTGTTGAAACGCTTACATGAGAATGCTGGTCTCGTTAACCCTGTTCTCATGGCTTAATCGGCGGTCGTTAGAGTGATTGCATGCTCTAGCTGCGTATTGCTCCAGGTTTATGAACACAGATGTATAAATGCTGCTGCAAATATGCTTAATATTCATTCCTGCAACCAATGCAAAACCATGTTAACCACCAGGCAACATACACATTGATATGGATTAAAAGCATTCACTTATTTTAGATGCGATTTCAGATGTTCTGAAACAAACTGCAACAGTTTGATTTGCAAGCAGCAATGCGATCAGTTAATTGCAAGCAGCAATGCAATGGAGAGACACTGAATAATGGGAATTTAAATAGACCGCAGGTTATAGGTGTCAAGACTGTATTGGTACATCGTCAGGAACAGCTGACTGTCAGCTGATGCAAGCATGACTAGTCAAAACCTGATAGACCTGAACTATGAACTAATCAATTCTCTTTCCAGCTCAGATTGCATTGGTTTAGCGTATGGGTCTTTCAGCGTGATTAAGGAATGAGTCAAAACCCGATAGACCTGAACTATGAACTAATCAAACTATGAACTAATCAATTCTCTTTCCGGCTCAATACTGCATTGGTTTACCGTATTTTGGCTGTCAAGTGATTAAGGAAAAACTCCCCAAAGACTCATGAGATGATACATAAAATATTAGATCAAATAACACGGTAACCAGTTAAACCGTAACACGGCAGTGGAGAAGTTTTGCTGATTTAACTTGGAATGACTGTGACGATTGGGTTTAGGAAAACATAAGGAGAGGGTGGATCCAATTGCAAGTATGATTTATTGTACAAAAAGGGAAATACAAAATAAATAGTCTTGAGAGACCAACAAAACAAAACAGGGAACCGGATGAAACGGAAACTCAGAAAAACGAAGGAAAGTGGAAGTCTCGGAGACAGAAACATCGATGCACATAGGCTAAGGAAAACCACGCGATGTCCATTTTTCACATCTCCCTTCATTATATCTAATGTGACTACGCTCAGCTGAATGCTATTCAGATTCAAACTGAAGCGGCTTGAATACACCCACACAGAAGAAAAAGCAGCAGACTGTTCAAGTTTTTTATTTTACTGTTTGCTTCACGATGAGAGGAATAAGACATAATTCACCCCAAAAAGATGCTAACGCATTGTTTACCATGAAGTTGTGTGCGAACATGCGGACTATGTCAGTTGACCAATCAGAACACAGTATGCTCCCAAAAGGTGGGGTTTAAGGAAATTGAATCTTTTGAACAGCTTCAGCAACCGCTTTTAAACCTATTGTACAGGACTTATAAACAGTGATAGGAAGCTTATAATTTTCATCTTACTGGCTCTTTAATTCTACATGGCATTGATTCAACAAGGTGCTGAAAGCATTCTTTAGAAATGTTGGCCCATATTGATAGGATAGTATCTTGCAGTTGATGGAGATTTGTGGGATGCACATCCAGGACACGAGTCTCCGCTTCCACCACATCCCAAAGATGCTCTATTGGGTTGAGATCTGTTGACTGTGGGGCTATTTTGGTACAGTGAACTCATTGTCATGTTCAAGAAACCAATCTGAAATGATTTGATCTTTGTGACATGGTGCATTATCCTGCTGGAAGTAGCCATCAGAGGATGGGTACATGGTGGTCATAAAGGGATGGACTTGGTCAGAAACAATGCTCAGGTAGGCGTGGCATTTAAGCGATGGCCAGTTGGCACTAAGAGGCCTAAAGTGTGCCAAGAAAACATCCCCACATCATTACACCACCACCACCAGCCTGCACAGTGGTAACAAGGCATGATGGATCCATGTTCTCATTCTGTTTCGCAAATTCTGACTCTACCATCTGAATGTCTCACAGAAATCCAGACTCATCAGACCAGGCAACATTTTTCCAGTATTCAACTGTCCAATTTTGGTGAGCTCATGCAAATAGCCTCTTTTTCCTATTTGTAGTGGAGATGACTGGTACCGGTGGGGTCTTCTACTGTTGTAGCCCATCGCCTCAAGGTTGTATGCGTGTTGTGGCTTCACAAATGCTTTGCTGCATACCTCGGTTGTAGCAGTGGTTATTTCAGTCAAAGTTGCTCTTCTATCAGCTTGAATCAGTCGCCCATTCTCCTCTGACCTCTAGCATCAACAAGACATTTTAGCCCACTGGACTGCCGCATACTGAATGATTTTCCCTTTTCACACCATTCTTTGTAAACCCTAGAAATGGTTGTGCATGAAAATCCCAGTAACTTCTAAGCAGCGACTGCGGCGTTGTGAGGATACACCATGACAGGGTACACACAGACTCGCTGCAGTCGATTATGCGTTGCATTTTTTTAATGCACCCATGTTAATGGATTCCAGTGTTCACACTGCAGCGGTTGCAGTCCGTCAGTGTGTTCAAGGAGCGGTGCGTCTGTTTACGTAGCGATCGTTTACATACCGAGACTATTTTGCTGTGATGCATTAGCTGAATTAAAGTGAAAGCACATTGTTAGCTGGAAAAATGAACATGGATTGACACAGAAATGCAGTCATTTCACCATAAATGTATACTAATTAAAAGCTGTTTCACCACAACACATGGGTTTTGGCTAGGTTTAAAACAAGAAAAAGAGCACTTTTAGACAAGGAAAACAATATATATATATATATATATATATATATATATATATATATATATATATATATATATTCACTTTATGGAAGCAGAAAATCAAAGTTCATTAAGACCATGGATTGCTTGTGATAAAGATTTAAATGCAAAAGGCATTTAATTTTAAATATTTTAACAAGAAAAGTAGGCTAATTATTGTGTTTAAATGTTTTGTAGCTTGCTTGAACAGCTTATTAAGTCAAGTCAAGTCACCTTTATTTATATAGGCTTTAAACAAAATACATTAGTCAAACCAACTGAACAACATTCATTAGGAAAACAGGGTGTCATTAATGCAAAATGATAGTTAAAGGCAGTTCATCATTCAAACCAGTAGTTCAATTGCAGGCTGCAGCAAAGTCAGATTGTGCAGAAGAATACTCTTGTTTCCTGTGGTCTTGTCCTGGTGGTCCTCTGAGACAAGGTCTTTACAGGGATCTGTATCTGGGGCTCTAGTTGTCCTGGTCTCCGCTGTCTTTCAGGGCAGTAGAGGTCCTTTCTAGGTGCTGATCCACCATCTGGTCTGGATCATACTGGATCGGGTGACTGCAGTGACCCTCTGATCTGGACACAGACTGGATCTGGTGGCTACGGTGACCTCGGAACAGAGAGAAACAGACAAATATTAGCGTAGATGCCATTCCAGAGTTTAGAGCCAAATAGGAAAAGGATCACGCCCAGAGTTGATTTTGATATTCTAGGTATTATCAAATTGCCTGAGTTTTGAGAGCGTAGGGACGTAGAGGATTATAATGTAAAAGGAGCTCATTCAAATACTGAGGTGCTAAATCATTCAGGGCTTTATAAGTAATAAGCAATATTTTAAAATCTATACGATGTTTGATAGGGAGCCAGTGCAGTGTGGACAGGACCGGGCTAATATGGTCATACTTCCTGGTTCTAGTAAGAACTCTTGCTGCTGTATTATACAAACCTATAAGTAAAATGTATGAATAGTGAATAATGTGTGGTTTATATTTATTGAGTTTAAACTAATGTCTATATCTATGAAAGATTGTTACTGTTCTGTGATATTAGGGCTGTAGTTATCGAATATTTTAGTAATCGAGTATTCTACCAAAATTCCATCGATTAATCAGTAATCGGATAAAATGGGTTTTGCTTAATTAAAGTGCAATATTAATTATGCAAAAGAAAATAAGACTCCTGGGTCTCTTAAAATGAACAACTTAGTTTCCTTTTTAAGAAAAAATGTTTATTTTTTTTAAATGCATAGAATGCAATGCATACATCAAAAATAAACATTTAATTATTACCCATTGTTTCTCTGTCTGTACTTGTACTGTGAACAATGACAATAAAGTTGACAGATGAATTAAGTTCCATTCAGTTGGGGTTTTAAATTTTCTGAGATGCACATTAAATACATAAAACATTAAATTAATTTATCTTTTAATTATTGAAAATTAACAACTTTTGGTAAACAAAGGGATTTACTATAAAAATAAAACATGGAAGAAATGTTGTGTGATTAAACCTTAAAAAAATGTTTGATTTTTTTGTAGTAGGACTATGTACATTCTGCTGAACAATAATCTTTAACCAGACTTTTATTTTGCGGGTTGGCGTACCTTTACAGTTCTGTGTATGTGATGTGACACTAGTTTTACTCAAATCAAGCGGTCAAATGCTCATGAAGTGACTGTCAGAGCAGTTCTGGAGATGTTGTTCATGTGTTTTCATGTGTTAGCGTCCTTATTTAGTGAGACAGCAGCGCTGAATTCATGGCAAGCGTCCCTGCGCTCAATGTGTGTGTGTTAAAGGAAGTCGCCTTCTGCTCCATTCATTAACAGAGACACGAAGAACATGCAGGATTCATATTTAAATAGACTGTTCGGTTTAATATTTACAGATATTAGTCCATATCGTGATTTGATGTAAGTGCAATGACCTTCTTTTGATTAATTCATTACAAATTTGGCAAATTCCGTGCCATTCAGCGTTAAACTGTAAATTTTATTACTGGATTCCACGATTCCCTCTGCGTTATCTGAATTGCTGAAATCATAGGGCCCTAGTTGTGGTATGCCAGCTCTATCTTGCAATGGACACCGCCACAACGTTCTCTATATGTTTGCCCGTGCCTTCAAATAAAAAACTGCGGACTAATTGCTGTATGCGATTTGGATGCAGCCTTGTCTCCTTCCGCTTTGTGGGTGCGTAAACCGTTGTGTCACATTAAAAAAATCATTCATCTCCAAAATCAAGTCTCCAAATGCGCAACACGAGCAATTTGCTCCAGCACCTTAGCCACAAGCATGTCTTGGAATATCAACCAGCAGAAAATGCATTGTGCACCTGATTATGCATGAAAAAATGTCATAAACTGGAAAACCGGCATAAAAAAAAAAAAAAAGTGATATAAATTTTTGTTCAAACCGCCCAGCACTACCATCTGATGGCTACTTCCAGCAGGATAATGCACCATGTCACAAAGCTTGAATCATTTCAAAATTGGTTTCTTGAACATGACAATGAGTTCACTGTACTAAAATGGTTTCCCAAAGTCACCAGATCTCAACCCAATAGAGCATCTTTTTTTTTACTTACATTTTTATCAATTCTTGACAGAGCAGTTACATGCATCAGCAATAATTATCAAATATGTTACTAGTGTACAGTCTTGAAAAGAAAAATAATATATTTCAGCATTACATTTTGCATTTCCTTGTGGTTTCAGCATCACCATACAACAAAAAAAAACTTTTGTTGGTAGAGCGGGACCCAAAACCAGAACCCAAACATGTTGGCCCTTACATGAATAAGACTTCTGCTGGACTCCATCGTAAACTAAAACAGATTTCTGAAGTCGTAATGAGTATGTTATCTTTCCATTTGATACAGTTCCTGTACTTTTGAACCCAGGTGTTGTAACAGGGAGAGCGTTGTCTACTTGCATCCACTTAATTGTGATACATTTCAAGGCTGCTGTGAACAGAATATTTAATAGATATGATTTAGCACGTCCTTCCGCTAACTGGCATAATACCAAGTAAAGCAACTGTTGCATCCTTCGAATGACCTCCTGAAAAATCTGGTTTATAGCCTTGTACACCTCTTCCCAGTAGTTTTGTAATATAGGACATGACCAAAAAATATGTGTATGATTGGGCAATGCTGACCCACAGTTTCTCCAGCACAAACTTGGAACTTTGGGATCTATTTTAGCAACTACATCTGGGGTCCTGAAATATCTACTAATAACTTTCCATTTATATTCCCGCCATGTTTGAACTTGGCCCGATATGCCCCAGTCCACACTCCCTCCCACATTTGGCAGAAATAATTTTGTCCGTCTCTGCTTCCCATCTTTGTTTTGTCCGAATGGGCCCATTAAGATTCATTGACAAAAGATTTTATATAACTTTGTTATCAATTTCTTATCCCCTTCACCTTTTGGAATTGAATCAGGGTGTTCTCAATTGGTTTGGGGTTTAGTATTTTTCCCCAGTCCTTATGTGAAGTCAAAAAAGCTAACTGTAAATATCTAAAGAAATCACTTTTCTTGAGATGGAAGTAAGACGCTGTTCTTCAGCCCATTTTGAGTAACTTTTGTCAAAAGAATTGGGAGCAAGGATTTAATATATCCGATGCTTGTTAACATTGATAAACCTCTTGGCGTCCTTAAATGCAACTCGTATTTTGTTCCAAATGTTAGCTGGTTCTAGTCCACAACGACAGTTCTTTTATTGGGATATCTAAAAATGGTAATACATTTAATGGTTCAGAACACGTTGTTTGTTCAATACTAAGCCACCAGTCTGAGAATCTCCTTGGATCCAAGAAATTAAAGGCTTTAACTGTGCTACCCAGAAATAATATTTTAGAACTGGAAGATTAAGCCCCCTTTCTCCCTTACTTCTCTGTAGTGTTTTATATTTTATACTGAGGGCTAGCTCTGCCATATGAATTTTGATATTGTTTTATCCAAATCAGTGAATGTGGATTTGGGACTACAATTGGCAACATCTGGAACAAATACAATAATCTTGGTAGCAGATTCATGCGAATGGTTTCGATGCGACCGAGGAAGGAGAGGGGCAATGCTGACCACTGCTCCAGGTCTTTCTTAATTATATCCAGCGTTTTACCATAGTTAGCATGAAACAAATTGTTCAATGAAAGGGGAATACTAATGCCTAAATATTTAATGCCTTCTTTAGACCACCTAAAACTGCTTTGTTGTTTAACCTCCAGTAAGATATTGCTATTGGACGCCCATTGCCTCCGTCTTATCAACATTTATTTTATATATAGCCAGAAAAATAGCCATAAACAGAGATCTTTCCTTCAACTTTGGTATTGATGATACAGGATCGGTCAAATACAATAAAACATCATCCGCATATAATTATATTTTATGTTCTTCTGTGCCAATCAGAGTTCCTTTAATTTCATCATTGTCCCTGATGAGTTGAGCCAATGGCTCAATGCTAATTCAAACAAGAGGGGTGACAGGGGACACCCTTGCCTACAACCACGCTCTAGCTTAAACCTTGCTGACCTGAAGCCATTGACTCTAACAGCCGCTTGTGGAGATGAATATAGTGTCTGTATCCATTTTACAAATTTGGGCCCAATTTGAACCTCTTTAATGTCTGAATAAGGTTTTCCACGACACGTGGTCAAATGCCTTTGCGCTCTAGAGATATTACAGCCGTCATAGCTTTGTTCTCTTTTGGTGAGATATAATATTTAATAACCGATGCAAATTGTTTCCATAATGCCTCCCAGTGATAAACCGGTTTGATCAGGATGTATGATTTGTGTTATAATGACGTTTAATCGTCTGGCTAAGATACCTGTTAGAATGCGCACATCTCCGTTGAGCATAGATAATGGTCTATATGACCCACAATCAGTGGGTTCCTACCTTCTTTATGTAATACAACTATTGTGCATCAGACCAGGATGGTGCCATTGTTTTTGTTTCTAAACCGTATCGATATGCTTTTAATAAGTGTGGAGTAAGGATATCCATGAAGCATTTATAGAATTCATTGATGAAACCATCCGGCCAGGACATTTATTATTCTTAAGGGATGAAATAACGCTTTCAATTTCCCCTTCTCGGATTGGCTCATTTAGTTGTTTAGCTATTGTATCAGATAATTTAGAGACATGTATATTTTGTAAGTAATTTGCTATTGTAGTTTCATCAGGACAGGTATCAGTGTCTTGGTATAAAACCTTATAAAACTCTGAAAATGCTTCAGCTATTATTTCTTTAGGTTTTAGGATGGATTTATTGCCGATTTTAGCTTTTGTACTACATTTGATGACTGTTGTTTTTAAGTCGAAAGGCCAAAAGTCTGCTCGCTCTATTTCCATTTTATAATATTGCTTTTGGCAAAACGAAGGTTACCCTCAATTTTTCCTGATAGTAAATCTTGAAGCTCTCTGCAGGTCTTATTTAAATCATTCAAAATTCTTGGTTCCCTACCCTTTTTATGTTCATGTTCGAGGTCTCTGAAGTCTTTTGTTTAGATATCTTTTGTCTTTTTTTGCGCAGTGAGGATAGGATACTGCCTCTTAAATAGGCCTCTGCACAGTCCCACAACATGATAGGAGATGTTTCAGGAGTGTTGTTAATATCCAAGTAACTCTTAAACTCTCAGCTTTAATAAAAGTAATGAAATCCTTGTCATTAAGAAGAGAGGCATTAAGTCTCCATTGCTTGAAAGATGGTGTCAAGCCTATATCCCACTGGAGAGTAACAGGTGCATGATCAGAGATGCTGATGGGCAATATTGTGATATCTTCAATTCTATGTAGTTACGACTTTAGCAGTAAAAAGTAATCTATCTGTGAGTAGGATGCATATCAATTTGAATAAAAAGGGAGCATATACATTTATAAAGGATACTGCTGTACCATCAATTATCCCATTTATCAATAAAAATCTACCCTCCCTGTCTTTATGCACTAATGTTTCAGTTAAGTTAATTTGCCTATGTATTAAGATGGCACGCCTTTTCCTACCAGAACAATGTGCTGAAAAGTAAACTTTATCGCCCAAGACTTGTTTAATTTCTGATGTTCAGCATCTGATAGATGTGTTTCCTGTTAAGATAAGTGCTATGTGACACTTTAACTATCTGAGTTGCAATAGTACTTTCTTTCTTTGATTGGACTATGCAGACCCTTCACATTATAACTTGTTACAGTTAATGTACTCATGACTAATTCAAGAGATGTATTGTAATATTAAATTGTGCTGGAGGCAGAGACCTGAGACTAGCATACCACCAATCGTTTGAGCGAAGTGAATGCTGGAAACCATGATGATTAAATCAAATGAAAACACTAATGCTTTGTTGTAAATTTTTCTAAACTTAGGAAGACTGAAATACAAATGCTCTGTTGTTTTTAGATGTAATTAGATCCCGGGAACAAAAGGATCAGAACACAACAGATAAAATAGTAATTAAAGGTGTAGTTAATAACATAGTGCAGATAAGTGGGTTTAAGTCCCTAGCCACTATAATAAGCAGCAACAAACACAGCCAAGAAAGTTGGCTGTGTATAATAATAGTCAAAAGGAGAAAGATATATTAAGGGGCAAAAAAAAAAAGGTGAAAGAGCTCAGGCTCCTGCAGGTATACATAAAATTAGGTAATTAAACACACAGAATCTACCAATAGTATTGATACCAACGGTATAGATGCTGGGTTCTAAAGTTAGTGGTTGAACAACTTAGTATTTCTGTAATGAAATTTACTGGACCAATTCGTACCACATCAGCGTTTAAGCTTCAGGCACAGCCTACGTTTCAGTTTCAGTGGTTGTAGGGATGGTCTTCTTGATGTAGTCCATAGCCTTAATGGCGCTGAACTCTTTACTATCCTCCTTGTCATGATCTTGAATCTTGAAGGGTAAAGTAGTCCAAACGCACGTCCCTTCGTCCTCTTAGAGCTTTCCGTGCATCCGTGAAGGCTGCGCTGCCTTGCCACACCGGTGGTGTAATCTGGAAAAATTGCTATTCTTTTACAATTGTAGATCAGCGGGATTGGTCTTTGGCTCTCCTCAGGATGTCAGCAGCGTCTCCATCGCCAGAGCCTCTTTGGTTATTTTAGAAACCTCTTTAGGGCTGGCAGAGTCCGGCTGCTCCTCAACGCCGACTATTGGATATTTCCGCCTCAGCCTTCCCTCCATGTCCTCACACTTGTCCCGTGAGTTTGACCAGCTCACTCTGAAGTTCAGTCACAGTAGTCTGTAGAGTATTCACCTCATCAGACCATGATGACAGACCACCTTTCACATCTTCAATGTCCGTCTCGATGGTGGCGATTTCTGCTCAAATAGCGGTAGCATTGCTGGCTATTTCAGCCCTCGCAGCATTAATGTCGCCCTAAGTGTAGTAAACTCTTTAGACAGTGCACTCCGATTTCCTCTCTTATAATTTTGGAAAGTTCTCCCTGTATAGAGGCTAAGATATCAGCTTATATCTCCTCGCTCATATCAGAGCTCAGATTGTGGAGCGTTGTCTTCTGAGTGTGCTGCCTCTTGGATCTGGTGTTAGCCTCTAGCTTTGACGGCTACCGTATACTTGAATTTGCAAAGTTTATCCGCCATTTAACATGAAATGTCAGCAGAGACCGACTTCTTTAAAGTCCCAAACTATTATCGATCCAGTTTAAGTACCCTTTAGTTATTATTTGCCATTTTTAAAACATAAATGTTCATAAACCTGCAGGAGCTCTGAAATGTCCGTCTTCACTCCATCTTGGCTCACTAGCGCAAAAATAGAGCATCTTTGGGATGTGGTGGAGTGGGAGCTGTGCCCTGGATGTGCATCCCACAAATCTCCATCAACTGCAAGATCGATCCTATCAATATGGGCCAACATTTCTAAAGAATGCTTTCAGCACCTTGTTGAATCAATGCCAGTAGAATTAAGGCAGTTCTGAAGGCAAAAGGGGTCAAACACAGTATTAGTAAGGTGTTGCTAATAATCCTTTAGGTGAGTGTATTTGAAAGCAATTACAAATAATATGAATTTGGGTTTTGAAAACATTGCATTTAATTCACACTTAGGTAAATTCCATTAAAGTGTATGATTAGTGTAATAACTACACAATATAAAAGTATGCTAAAGTTAAATATTTTTCACAAAGGCTGTTTTGATGACATTGATTCTCCTTACTTTACCTGTTTTCTCTCTGTTCATAGCTACACATTTCTCAGCTTTTGATGCTTGCTCTATTCCTTTGCAGTGTTTCTCACAGACTTAGGGTGTTTTCACATATAGGTTGTTTTAAACAAACCAGACCTAATTCAGTTAAAGTGAACAGAAGGGAACCGAGAAAAGTGCCCATCCTTGCCTGTTCACGTGGACTCAGAAGAGAACCGGTTCTTTCTTGGTCCTCTTTAGCACTTAAATCTCAAACCCTCTTGTTCACACAAGCGTCATAAGAACCCAGACTTAAGCTTTCTGTCAGCATGAATGTTGATCTGACCTACTGAAAATTTGGAGCTAGCAACAGGAAGGTGAGGAAGAGCTGGCAATCCCTGTACCATGTCACCGGTCAAGACCTTTGCCAGCTCAACAACGCTCAACTTAAAACAACACGCTAAAATTGAACATTATAACGCTTATTCAGCTGGAATGTTGAATGCTGCCCCATTTGTATTATCAAGCCAAGCTGATTGAATCGGGTCCAAGAATGCTCAACAGCGCTCAACTTAAGAAACACATGCCAACTGAAAAACACCATCAAATGAAAAAACGTCTTCATTAGTTTAAAGCGCACAAGTTTGCAATCTCAAACATGCATATAAGCAGAACGCTACAAATCCTTCACAACACATGCATATAAAAACGCGCTGCAAATCATCACAACACATTCATATAACGAAACGCGTGCTCAAATCCTCACAACACATGCATTAACGAAGCGCTGCAAATCTCCAACACATCTATAAGCCAATCACACACTGATATAAGTTAGCAATCTCACAACACATGCATGTAAGCGACGTCAATGCTCATAATACGATCATCATACACATGATATACACTGCAAACTGCAGCTGATGCAAAGCAGTCATCACAACACTAAGCTAACATATCGAACATGTGCTGTAAAATCATCATAACACATGCATATAACGAAACATGCTGTAAATCATCACAACACATGCATATAGCGAAAGCGATGTCATTGCAATCATCACAAACACACGTCGCAAATACAGCGAAATGTGCTGCAAATCATCACAACACATGCATATAACGCTGCAAATCCTCACAGCACATGCACATTAAGAAACAATTAATGAAGCATTGCAAATTTATTTTCATTAACCTTGAAATTATATTTAGCTGAGAATATTAAAGTTAGCCATCTTAAGTAACGTTTACATTTAATTATGTAATTATTCAGCTTATTTAGGCTAATAATATACAAAGATAAAGGAATCATGCAATCAGGTGTTTAAAAAAGTCACCTTTCAGTTCACCAACAACTCCACTGACAAGTAGCCACTGCACGATAGGCAAATCCAGCGATGACATTTTTGGGGTCTCCTGAAACATTCTATTTCAATTGTGGTCAGTGCTATTTGCAGCAGGATTTGCAGCGTTCTTAATTTGCATGTGTTGTGAAGGTTTGCAGCGCGCTTGCTATATGCCTGTGTTGTGAGATTTTGCAGCGCGTTCGTATATGCATGTTGTGAAGTTAGCTGATTTGATATGCCGCTGCTTATGCATATGCATGTAGTTGGATGATCTTTGCAGCCGTCGCTATGCGAGTGTTGTGATGATTTGCAGCCGCTTCGACTATATGCATGTGTTGTGAAGGATTGCAGTTACATCTTGTATGCTTGTTGGATGATTTGCATGCCAGTCGATTATGCGATAGTGTTGTGATGATTGCGTAGCGCTTCGTATATGCACTGTGTTGGAAGGATCTCGCGCTCTTAATGATGTGTTTGAAGATTCTGCAAACGTTTCATGTGATGCATGGTTGTGATGATTGCTTGCATTTATGCTGCATGTTGCTGATGATTGCAGCCGTCTTGTATAGCCTGTGTTGGAGATCTTGAGTCGCTTTAAATGCATGTGTTTTGATGATTTGCAACACTGTGTTGTCAAATTGATGATGTTTTTTTTTAATTTGCTGTTTTTTTTTATTTGCATGTGTTTTTAATTGCAGCGTTGAGCTCTCTCAGCCACCGTAGCATTGCTACTTTATATTTCTTAGCAGCTAGGGGTAAAATTGATGTTTTGAAGTACGAAATTTCAGCTGCTTTTGCAGAATGAGAGCGCAGAAGCAATTCACACGCACTAAATTTCATCTCTCTATCTCTCTCTCTCTCTATCAATCTCTGAGAATTAATTTAAATCAATAATTCTTGCATTCAAATATGTGATCATGCCACACTACTTTATCTCTGTGTCTGATTTACAGCGGCAAAATTCTAGATCTTCCCGGTGCATCGGTGGTTGTCATGACAAGATTACTGAGCAAAAATGCACTAAATAATTAAATGCACAGTTAGCTGAGATAACATAATTGACAACAGAATTATTTTGTACTGTTCTAGTTACCAGTTGATTTATTTATTTGTTTGTTTATTTATTTTTGAAAATGTAACAATTGAACGTCTTAAATGACATCAATATATAATAATAAATATATTAGGGTGGGTGATGAGCTAAAATTCATTTCACGATATTTTACACTGTCCAGGCGATATCGATATTATATTGCGATATAAGAAAAATAAATAACAACCAAAATATTTTAACCTTATATAACTAGAAAAGTAAGGGATTGGACACAGACTTGAAAAGTCTTTTTCATTGTGCCATTGTTTTTGGCCATTGTGCAGTTGTCAGGGAATTGTTGATTATATGCTTAACAAGGCTACATCTATTTGTTAACAATACAGTTAACACTATAATATTGTGAAATATTGTCAGTTTAAATAATCTATGTGATTGTTTTAACACATAGACTTCTGTATTTCTGTGATGTGCAACTGTATTTTCATCATTACTTCAGTGAACATGATCTTCAGAAATCATTCTAATATGATGATTTACTGCTCAAGAAACATTTCTGATTATTATCAGTGTTGAACACAGTTAATATTTAACAGTTAAATATTTCTATATAATGGTATATAATGGTCCTTGTGTCAGAGTTATTTAACTCAATATATCTGATTCAGCAATCGCACATCTAGTGTTCTATTGAATGATGCAAGCAAACTTTCTACAACTGATAACAGAGCACTCAAGAGTGTACTGCCAGTCATGTTGAGCTCATTAAAATATGTCAGATTAATATTTTGTATTCAATTATTTACATATCAGACCAGTGACTGCATGAAAAGCTAGACAGTTATGCAGTGTAGTCTTCATCACCCTGCAGAGGTTTCTTTTGAAGAATAATCTCATGACTGTACACAATCCCTCAGATTGGCAAACCACTGGAGCAGTGATTGGTGCTCTAGCATTAGTTTGGTCTGTTACATGCTCTGTGTTTGATTACTAATTCCTGTGTAGTATGGTGTTGCACACAGAGGATGAAAACATTCAGCCTCGACTCTTTATCATCAGTTGTGGTAAAATGTGCAAAGCGTATCAAATTGAACAAAACTATATAAATACAAAACTTAAATTCATGAATATATAACAGTATCCACGATATCACATACCAGGGCACAACATAATACCAGTAGTCACTTTCATACCGTATAGCGCACACCCCTAAAATATAACTTATATAAAAATATACAAGTACTAAACTGCTTAGTTCAACCTCAAGCAGTACTTTTTATATTGGTCAATACAAACTGCACTCGGACCTCACTGCTTTTGCAAATCATGAGGAAATCGAACAACAAAGAAGGTGGTCTGATTATGGTTTGCTTTTGGGTGGCTCTGAGACAGTTGCATAGCCAGAAAAAAGACTCCAAAAATTATGGGATAGTATTTTGTCGCGACTGCTTCCTCCAACCATACTCCTGGTAATTTGCAGGTCGTGTCAAAATGTAGTTAATTGTTCAAATGTAATAATTTTCTTCCAAATCACGATAATTTTGAACTTTGTACAAACTTGGACATTACAATCTGGCAACACTGTCTGTTGATGTTGTGCCGAGGGAGAAACATCCTCATCAGGGTAACGTTATGCCTTGTGTCTGGCTGTCCATCAGCAGGTTTTTGCTAAAAAAATTAAGAAAGGAGCTCTCGCTGACATATTGCTAGCTAGCAATGTGCTATCAAAATGATCTAGATCTATAATAGACTGCTGGGGTCACAGTCAGCTGCTGTTTGCTGATTGGTTGGCAGTCCAAATGTCGGCAGATATATTTTAACAAAATAATTTAAAATGTAAATTACATTTTAACATTTTAGCATTATTGCACCATATATTGGATTCTTATGTCTGTGCCCCTGAGAGTATGATTTAGAATGTTCAGTGGCCACAGAACTGCCAGATTCAAACTGCTTTCACATGCTTGGCTGCACTGAGCCAGAGACGGACGCCAGCTTGTCATATATCGCAATTTATATGCAGTGTTTTCAACCACATAATGTTTATTTTAGGTTTCATACATTTAAATATACATAATCACTAGTAAAACAATACATTGGTAGTTTCTAAAATACACACTGATGTCTATGGAAGCAGCAAAACTATCTAATCAAATGTAATTTGCAGACGGTTTTATTCATATATCAGACAACATAGCAGAACAATAAAGATTACTCTATTCTTCGTCCAGTTCAACAGCCACTTACTTTCATGTATTTTGGGAGAAACTGGGGAATTCAAGTACTGTACGTAAATCCGCTGACAGGACTCTGAACTGCAGCTCATCTCGTATATATCAAGATCATATCAAGATCATTCGTAAAAGGTTTTAAACGAAGAATCGGAATATCAGATAGTTGACATGGTAAGCAAGTTTGTGTATATATTTTAATAAAAAATGAAAAACTAAATAAAACGAATACCTATACATCTGTTAGTGGCTGCTTGTCACGGACAATCATGACGTGTCGCTATGGAAACAAGAGGTCAGTTTAAATATTTGTAATTTACGCTTGAAAGGGTTGATTTAAAATATATATATATTTTTAAGTAAACAACAATAGCTCAAGTTTAGTAAAAAAATTTTGAGACTATAAAAAAAGTCTCATGTTTATTCAACAAAGTCAAGCCTTTTGGAAAATCTATTTGTGGCAGTCAGTCAGTTTTGATATTGTGGCGGTGGTACAAATAAATCAATGTATGAGAAACTGACTGGCAGTGCCACAATCCACCTTGCATACATGTTACCCCTCAGAGAAAAGGAACTGCAAAACCTACTCACTTTGACTTACTCCCAGTAACATCATGTGCAGCAGAAGAACTCCGCTGAGGACTGCCTAAAAGAGCTTCTCTCAACTTTTGAATGCCCTTTGCTGCTCCCAATGCTTTATCTGGTCCACTGTCAATCCCACTGGAGTGAAAACTTTGCCCTTCTCCACTCACTCTGTGGTAATGGACAGACACTGTCACCAGCAGTTTCATCTGTTTCTGTTTGTGCTTGTTCTGCAGGTGTGTTTGGTGCTGATGAAGAAAGAGTGAAGGCAGTGAGAGAGGGAGACTCTGTCACTCTAAACCCTGATCTGACTCAAATACAGGGATTTACTGAGATACAGTGGTGGTTTAAAGGTCAGCTTTTTGCTTATACTAATGGAAGGAATCACATATCCTGAAAATGAGAGATTTAGAGACAGACTGAAGCTGAACCAGAATGGGTCTCTGACCATCACCAACATGAAAACCAAACACTCTGGACTCTATAAACTATGGATCGAACTCAACACTGGGCCCTTAACTTTGGATTTCACTGTCACTGTCAATGGTGAGGAGATCTGTGCTGCTATAAGAATTATGAGCCAAATTTAACTGCATACTGTTGTAAATGGAAAAAATATATATATAATCTGCATGTGCTGTATGCTGTGACCACAAGCACAACTAATAAACAGTGAAACAGATTCTAGTGCCTGTAACAGGGAAAATGTGTTAATCTTTGTCTGTAAATCTGATTCTTGTAGAGTCTCCATCTGTTATTGATGCTGTTAAAGGAGAAATGAAGTTTGAATCGGTGAAGGAGGGAGCTCCAGTCACTCTTCAGACTGATGTTATACAGCTAAACGGAGATGAGCTGATAGTGTGGAGGTGTGGAGAAGAAGGAAAACTCATCGCTAAAGCTGATATGGAGGCTAAGAGCTCACCATTATATGATACTGATGGGAGATTCAGTGGAAGACTGGAGCTGGATCATGTGACTGGATCTCTGACCCTCCAAACACCAGAACCACAGACTCTGGACTCTATAAACTACAGATCAGCAGCAACCAACAGATCTTATACAAGAGATTCACTGTTACTGTCAGTGGTGAGTAACTCAAGCTTTCTGAGATAACGATTGTTCATCAGCTATGAACAGATGATATTACATCAATGGACTCATTATGAGAAATCAAACCTTCCTGTAAAACACACTTGAGTGTAAACTGATGCATAGTAAACTGATGCATAGTAAAACACACTTGAGTGTAAACTAAAAGAGCTCATGATTTCTTCCTCAAAGCAGACCTGTTACTTGCTGAAACAGCTTGTAGTAGTAGTAGTAGCCCTTATTGGCATCTAGTCACAAGTACCAGCTAAATTAGCCATCAACCTGTCCATACATACACAACATACATACAATGGGGTAGACAGAACAGGAAGACAGGGAATTGAGGAAGAAATACAGCATAACATTGGGAAAGTGGGGAGAAAAACAGTAGTGAACTTCTGTAACTTTACCAAACAAATACGCAACACACAATCCTTTACATGTACAGTGTTGAACAAGCAGATAATAGTATGAAAGAGTTGTTGTCTATGTAATTACAGATAAAGAAATGATACATTTAGTAAAGTGCTTGCTAATTGCGATACACACCAAGGTCTACTGTACATAACATGTGCTTTCAATAACATGCATTGGTAATATCCTTTTAATTATACTTCAGTTTCACACTGACCCAGACACTATTACTGACAGAGATAAATATGAAACTATGATAAATACTGACGGTTAAGTTTTTTAACAGCAATTAATAGGATTTTAATGCACATTAATGACTAATGTCTCTATTTATACCTCACAGAACCAGATCTGTCTCCAGGTGCTGTAGCAGGGATTGTTATTGGTGTTCTATGCTGCGGCTGCTGCTGTTGCTGGTGGTGTAGCTGGAGTGATTTACCATCGCCGCAAGATCTCTGAACTACTGAAAACAAATAGCACAAATACAGTAAGTATTAGAGCTGATACAGCAAGACAAACAACACTGATATGAGCTTTATTGTGCTTCAGTAGACTTTGAATATATATAAAGTGTGATTTTTCACTCAACATCAACAGCAGAACTTAATCACTTGTTCTGCTTGTATCGATGTAGTAATTAAGTTGGCTTGAGAAAGCCAACTTACTGAAATCCTATTTAAATTTATTATTATTATTATTATTCTGAGCCAAAATTTTAGCATGCATGCACATTAGCATGTTTCTAGCATGATTAGCATGCGACTCAGCATGCTGCTAGCATGATTAGAATGTTGCTTGCATGTCTCTAGTATGTTTCTAGCATGATTAGCATATTGCTAGCATGTTGATAACATGATTAGCATGTTGTTAACATGTTGCTATAATGTTGTTTGCATGATTAGCATTTCACTAGCATGTTTCTAGCATGATTACCAAGTTATTAACATTTAACCTAGCATGTATATATCCCTGATTAGCAGGTTAATAGCATGTTGCTAACATATTTAGCATGTTACTAGCATGCTCTTAGAGTCAATAACATGTTTCTAGCATGATTAACATGTTACAAACATTTTACTAGCATTATTAGCAAGTGACTAGCATGTTGCTAGCATGATTATCAAGTTACTAACATGTTGCTATTATGTTTCTAACATGATTAGCATCTTACTAGCATGTTCCTAGCATGATTAACAAATGACAACATGTCGCCAACATGATTACCAAGTTCACAAGCATGTAGATAGCATGTTTCTAGCATGATCTATCAGGTTACCAGTCAGTTGCTAGCATTTTGTAGCATGATTGGCAGGTGACTCAACATGTCGCCTAACATGTTTAATAAGTTGCCAGCACGTAGCAACATGTTTCTAGCATTATTAGGTCATGTTACTAGAATGATTAGCATGTCTACTAGTATGATCAAGCAAGTGACTAGCAATGTCACTAGCATGATTAGACAATGTCGCAGCATGTTTCTAGCATGATTACAAGGTTAAATAGCATGTAGCTAGCATGTTTCTAACATGATTAACAGGTTAATAACATGTTGCTAGCATATTAAGCATGTTCCAGCATGATTACAAGTAACTAGCATGTCAATAACATGTTTCTAGCATGATTAACATGTTACTAACATTTTACTAGCATGATTAACAAGTGACTAGCAGTTCGTTAACATGATTACCAAGTTACTAACATGTAGCTAGCATGTTTTAGCATGATTGGCAGGTGACTAGCTTATGCTAGCATGTTTACTAAGTTGCTAGCATGTCAGCTAACATGTTTTTAGCATTATTAGTATGTTTCTTGCATTATAAGTATGTTACTACCATGTTTAGCATGTTATTAGCATGATCAGCAAGTGACTAGCATGTAGCTATCATGATTAACAAGTTACTAGCATGTCAATAGCATGTTTCTAGCATTATTAGCATGTTGCTAGGATAGATAGATAGATCGATAGATAGAAAGAAAAGAAAGAAGAAATAAAAGAAAAAGTCAGATGATACACTGAAAAAAACTGTTGGATTAACATAAAAAAATATTACATCGGTTGCACATAATAAAGTTAGGTATATGCAACATAATTTACACATGTTAAAGCTACATGATTTTTGCTTGTTAAACTAACATGATTTTTATATGTTAAAAATACATAATTTGTTAAATAAACATGATTTATATATATGTTCAAGACACATAATTTGTGCTTGTTAAACGGAAATTATTTTATGTTAAAGATACATCATTTGTGCTTGTTAAACGAACATGATTTTGTTAGATACATAATTTGTGCTTGTTAAACGAACATGATTTTTATGTTAAAAATACATCATTTGTTTGTTAAATAAACTTGATTTATATATGTTCAAGATACATAATTTGTGCTTGTTAAACCTACATGACATTTTTATATTTTGCATTCATATATGCTGAGGTTTCAATAAATAAAACTAACCTGATTAAGTTTTAGAATACTATAAGCTGACTTTAATAAAAAAAAAATTATTTTTACATCAACTAGTTTTGAGTACATTAACAACATTACTGCAGTTTAAAAGCAGTAAGACAAGCAAACACATTTCTTGAATCAAATCGCTGTATTCTTTTTTAAAGTTACAATAAATTTTGTGCTATTAGAAGTAAGCTCTCTGTGTGGATATTTGAAGTTAAAATAGCTTAGATTCCATGAACAAATGTCAATGAACAATGACAGCACATCAGTACTCATATCACTTTACTCATTTCATTTATTCATCACTTCAAATAAAAGACAAGGCACAGTCAAACATGTCGTGGAAAAGGTGAACAGTAATAACCATTCATACAGTAACTGCAACAAAACATTAAGACAAATACACTGTCAAACAGGTGTAGAGGAAAAGGTGAACAATATCAAGTTGTCAAAAGCATACCTTGACATTTTTGTTTTCAATTTTAAAATCAGAATAAGAAGTCAAATTCATGCATTTCTTTTAAGAGTACAACTCATTTTATGTATGTGCTACAGAAGTAAACAACAGATTCAAGTTATTAAAAAACAGAACACTATCTTCTGCAGTACCTCAAATTTATTTTTTATTTCAGGTGGGTAGTTGAGATTTAAGGCATACATAAGACCAAAAGCATTGCCATAGCTACAAAGTTGTCCAAGCCTTGCAAGATGTTCTGGCCTTCCAGAACAATCCCGATGACATCTGATCTGTCACGAATTTGAGAATGTAGATTCCCACTGTGGTCTCCTCTGTGGATTTTTGGATGAAGGCTTGCATCATCCTGCAGAATGCACAGACAAAATGAGATTCGACAGAACACCGGGCACTGCTCTGGGAATATTCAAACAAATGCAATTTCAATCATTTAATAATGTAGATATCATGAAAATGTGAACTTGTACAGTATTGTTCAAAATAATAGCAGTACAATGTGACTAACCAGAATAATCAAGGTTTTTCTTATATTTTTTTTGCTACGTGGCAAACAAGTTACCAGTAGGTTCAGTAGATTCTCAGAAAACAAATGAGACCCAGCATTCATGATATGCACGCTCTTAAGGCTGTGCAATTGGGCAATTAGTTGAATTAGTTGAAAGGGGTGTGTTCAAAAAAATAGCAGTGTGGCATTCAATCACTGAGGTCATCAATTTTGTGAAGAAACAGGTGTGAATCAGGCGCCCTATTTAAGGATGAAGCCAACACTTGTTGAACATGCATTTGAAAGCTGAGGAAAATGGGTCGTTCAAGACATTGTTCAGAAGAACAGCGACTTTGATTAAAAGTTGATTAGAGAGGGGAAAACCTATAAAGAGGTGCAAAAATGATAGGCTGTTCAGCTAAAATGATCTCCAATGCCTTAAAATGGAGAGCAAAACCAGAGAGACGTGGAAGAAAATGGAAGACAACCATCAAAATGGATAGAAGAATAACCAGAATGGCAAAGGCTCAGCCAATGATCACCTCCAGGATGATCAAAGACAGTCTGGAGTTACCTGTAAGTACTGTGACAGTTAGAAGACGCCTGTGTGAAGCTAATCTATTTTCAAGAATCCCCAAAAGTCCCTCTGTTAAAAAAAAGGCATGTGCAGAAGAGGTTACAATTTGCCAAAGAACACATCAACTGGCCTAAAGAGAAATGGAGGAACATTTTGTGGACTGATGAGAGTAAAATTGTTCTTTTTGGGTCCAAGGGCACAGGCAGTTTGTGAGAGCACCCCCAAACTCTGAATTCAAGCCACAGTACACAGTGAAGACAGTGAAGCATGGAGATGCAAGCATCATGATATGGGCATGTTTCTCCTACTATGGTGTTGGGCCTATTTATCATACCAGGGATCATGGATCAGTTTGCATATGTTAAAATACTTGAAGAGGTCATGTTGCCCTATGCTGAAGAGGACATGCCCTTGAAATGGTTGTTTCAACAAGACAATGACCCAAAACACACTAGTAAACGGGCAAAGTCTTGGTTCCAAACCAACAAAATTAATGTTATGGAGTGGCCAGCCCAATCTCCAGACCTTAATCCAATTGAGAACTTGTGGGTGATATCAAAAATGTTGTTTCGAAGCAAAACCAAGAAATGTGAATGAATTGTGGAATGTTGTAAAAGAATCATGGAGTGGAATAACATCTGAGAGGTGCCACAAGTTTGTTGACTCCATGCCACACAGATGTCAAGCAATTTTAAAAACTGTGGTCATACAACTAAATATTAGTTTAGTGATTCACAGGATTGCTAAATCCCAGAAAAAAAAAATGTTTGTACAAAATAGTTTTGAGTTTGTACAGTCAAAGGTAGACACTGCTATTTTTTTGAACACACCCCTTTCAACTAATTGCCCAATTGCACAGCCTTAAGAGCTGCATATCATGAATGCTGGGTCTTGTTTGTTTTCTGACAATCTACTGAACCTACTGGTAACTTGTTTGCCACGTAGCAATAAAAATATACTAAAACCTTGATTATTCTGGTTAGTCACATTGTACTGCTATTATTTTGAACAATACTGTATATAATGAGAACCAGACAAGACCAAGAAAGACAAATGACTGATTACAGATTACTGTTAGACCTCAGTTCTAGGATTGTGGATGGTAGTCCTACAAGTTTAGATCAAAGATACCCAATTGTGCAGTGGTCAGCAACCTACGGCAGGCAGATGGATAATTACAGAATACCAATAATAATGTACTGATGTGCTTTGTCGTGGTAGCATACAATAGCAGAGGGAGTCGGACAAGAGTAATTAAAGCTACACTGTGTAATAGTTAAAGTTGATTTTTTTTTGCCAAAAACACTTTGTTCTTTCAAAATTATATGGTCTCAATGTTAATACAATTCAAACAACTAATTAAGTATTCTCGTAAGTATATAAGTTGCCATTTTAAAAGACATAGAAAGTGAATTGTTCTAATGGCGAAGCCATGTTGGAGCCTCCATCTTGAAAATAAATCAGCCAAAGAGGGACATACCTGGAAATGCAAGCTTTGTGCGATCTCTAATTGTAACATAATACACTGATGAATGAGCACTGCTTTTAAATGAACATTTATTTTAAAAACATTTATTTTACCAAATTTAATTTCCTAATTCCATAAACAGGCTTTACTCCCTTGAAACCTTAACTGGAATGTAACTATGTCACCGACTTCCAATAGGTGAACACATGCACAGCGCACACATCACTTGTGAAGTAAAATTGAAAATTGAGGGATGCAGTGCATCGGATTAGAGGTTGAGTTCTCACGCAAAAGAAAATGCCAGTTACTTTGGATAACAGGGCAACGCTGAAGACCTGGCTAGCTGGCTGACTTGTCAAAGGGTACACATCCCAAGCATAAAAGCAAACGTTGATCTATTAATTGAACCAATGCTCCCAAGGTATTAAAACCTTGGAGGTTGTCAACACTGCGGAATGGCCCGTATGCTGTTAGGATGGTGCTGGGATGGGTCGTAGTGGTCCGCTGAATGGTAACAGCGGGCATGGGAGGAGGGTTTCCGCTGCTATGGTGAACAGGATATCTGTGGGCAAGTTGGTAGAGATGCTGACCATTCAATACAATCAGATTTCAACGAAAAGGGTATGGAAAAGAAGGAAATGTCCAGAGAAGATCGTAAGTTTCTTGAAATTGCAGAGCACTCAGTGATATTTCAAGATGGAAAATTTGTTTGAAATTGCCTTTCAGGAACAAGGAAGTCTATCTCCCCAATAATTTCAGCAGTGGCTAAGCAGAGGATTGAGGGTTTGAAGAAAAGATTCCTTAAAGATAAACACTTGCATCAGGAGTACACAGGTTATATGAACAATCTCATTGTTAAGAACTATCGAGCAAATACGTAAGCAGCAACAGCATTGTGAGAGCGGAAAGTGTGGTATATTCCTCACCATCGTGTCTACCATTTGAGAAAAGGTTCCCTTGTGTGGTGTTCGACTGTGGAGCCACTTGTAAAGGGGTTTGCTAAATAGTGAGCTCTTGCAGGGTCCTAACCTTACTAGCTTGCTGCTAGGAGTTCTAACTCACTTTAGCGGGAACCCGTGACTTTCATGGGTGATATTCAAGCCATGTTCCACCAGGTGAGGGTTGCAGAGGGAGACAGAGACTTTGTGCCTTTCTCTGGTGGCCAGATGGAGACATCAGTAAGGATTTTGTGGAGTTTAGGATGCGGTGCACCTGTTTGGCTGTTTCAGTCCCCAGTTGCACAAGTTACTGCAATGAGAAGAACTGCTGATGGTAATAATTCCTGAGTTTTCAGCTGAAGTTCTTCAATGTGTTAAGCACAAATTTTATGTGGATGACTGCTTGAAGAGCTCAGCCACAGATGATGAAGCTCTCCAGATGGTAAGAGATCTAATTGCTTTGTGTCAAAGGGAGGCTTCATCTTAGAGAAATGGATAAGCAACAGTCGATCGTCTTGCAAGCCATAGCAGAAGATCAGAGGGCTAAAGACCTTAAGGAGCTGGATCTAGACCAAGATACACTTTCCAGTAGAAAGAGCTTTGGGTCTACAATGGTGCGGGAGACTGACTCTTTCAGGTTCAAATTGGAGATAAAACAAGAGCCTCGAACCAGCGGGGTATGTTGTCAGTTAACAGCTCAGTGTACGATCTGCTTGGGTTACTGGCACCTGTCACTTTGCTTGTTAAATTGATGCAGCAAGAACTCTGTCGGAGACATTGTTCATGGGATGATGCTCTGCCACCAGACATCTTGCGCAAATGGGAAAGGTGGTTGAAAGACCTGGAGCTGCTGACTACATTTAAGGTGGATAGGTGCATTAAGCCAGGGTATTTTGGAGAAGTTAAGCATCACATCATTTTGCCGATGCCAGTGAGGATGGATATGGCGGTAACCTACCTCCGGATGTTAAATCATGAAAATATCATCCAGGTCACATTTCTGCTTGGTAAAGCCAGAGTGACACCTCTGAAGGTTGTAACTATTCCCCACTGGAATTGACAGCGGCTGTCTTTGCTGTCAGAGTGGACTCAATGTTAAAGGAAGAATTGGATTTCCATTTGGAGGAGTCAATATTCTGGACTGATAGCTCTTCAGTGTTAAAATACATTAATACGAGGACAGGCACTTCCACACATTTGTGGCCAACAGAGACTTCGACCATCAGAAAATATCTGAACCCTCACAGTGGAGACATATTGGTTCTAAAGATAATCCAGCGGATGACGTGTCGAGGGGTCTGAAGCGTGTCTGAATTTCTAAAGAAAAAGCACGTGGCTAGGAGGTCCTATATTTCTTTGGCAGCAGGAGGAAGATTGGCCTAAACCTGTGTCTGAATGGTCATTGGACATGAATGACCCAGAGGTGAGAAAAGGACTACAGTAAATGCCATCAAGGTGTGTGCGTGTTTAGTCCCTACTGACCAGCTCATTGCTTACTTTTCTGACTGGAGGAGGCTGAAGACAGCAGTTGCTTGGTTTCTCAGGTTAAAGGTCATGTTGTTATTAAAGGGCGACTGAAGAGGCAGTTGGAGGCTGCTGTAGCCGATTATCCAAAGGAAACCAGTCAGGACGGATTGAATACTGCTGAAGGACAAAGGGGCACAGTGACATCTAGGAGTGGAATCCTGACACTGGAAGATCAATTAGAAGCAGAGATTGCCATCATTCGTATTGCCAGCAACAGAGATTCAAGGAGGAGATTTCCGTTCTGTTGTCGAAAGCAGCAGTGAGTAGACAGAGTTCCATATATAGGCTGGATCCAATGGTGGAGGAAGGACTCTTAAGAGTTGGAGGAAGGTTGAACAGAGGAGCGATGCCTGAGGAAATGAAACATCTTCTCATTCTGCCAAAGATCAGCATATCTCCATGCTTATTCTTAAGCACTTACATCAGACTCTGGGCCATGGTGGACCTGGACTCATCAGCTGTCTAAAGTGAGGAAGAGGTTTTGGATTACCAAAGCCAATTCAGCAGTTAGGAGGTTATTGCTGAATGCAGTTTTTGTAGATGTTAGAATGGAAGAGCCAGTAGAACAAAAATGGCAGACCTCCCAAAGGTGAGAATCCTTCCAGATCTACCACCATTTACGAACACGGGACTAGATTACTTTGGACCTGTTGAAGTAAGGAGTGGACGATCGACCTGTAGCTGATACAAAGTTATATTTACCTGTATGGCAAGCAGGGCCATCCATCTGGAAGTGGCAGAATCCCTGGAAATGGATGCATGCATCAATGCTTTTCGGTGTTTTATCAGCAGGAGAGGACAAGTGGAACATCTGAGGTCAGACAATGGTACCAATCTCATTGGGGCGAAAAGGAACTTAAGAAGGCTCTTGTTGCTTTGAACCAGGATATGATTCAAGAAACCATGCCGGTTGGAATCTGTTGGAGTTTCAATCCACCAGCTGGTTCACACCATGGTAGGCGTGTGGGAAAGGATAGCCTGGTGCGAAGGGTTTTGACTTCTATCCCTAGCAGCAGACATTGGATGATGATGGACTTCATACAGCTGTTCTGTGAAGTGGAGGCCATTTTAAATGATCGCCTATTACTAAGCTCTCGGATGATCCAAGTGACCTGGAACCTCTTACTCCTAACCATCTTCTTCTTCTGAAGGGTAAACCAGCTTTGCCACCTGGAGTGTTCAATCCTCACGACCAATATGGGAGAAGAAGTTGGAGACAGGTACAATACCTCTGGATCTTTTTGGAAGAGATGGAAGCAAGAGTATTTGCCTTTGCTTCAAGAGAGGCAAAAGTGGAACCAAAGGAAGAGGAGCTTGATTGCTGGGGACATTGTGGAAATAATGGATTATTCAGCTCCTCGTGGCTCTTGGCCACTTGGCAAGGTTCTGGAGGTTTTCCCGACAAACATGGGCTTGATGCGTTCTGTAAGATTACAGACTAAAACAAACATCTTGGAAAGGCCAGTGACTAAACTCTGTTTACTGCATGGAGTATAAACATTTTTGTCCATGCTGGGCTTGACTGTATTTTGATGGATCATAACATTTAGTTCTTTTTTTTTTTTTTTTTTTTTGTTTTGTTTAAATTGTAATGACTGCTGGTCAATAACAATTAGGGGCGAGTGTATAGAAGCCAAATGTGGTGTCAGTGTATTTAAATATTGGGTGTTGTTTCTTGTTTGTACAGTGGGTTTGCTCTAATGTTACCTGAGGTCAAAGTTATAAAGGAAGTATCAAACTGCCAAAGGGATGGTGGGTTTGACCCGGAAGGGCAAAAGGTTTTGACGCTGTGGCAATGAGCGTAGAAAACTGATTGTTGACAAGTCTGTGTGTATATGTATACCTATATGATTTACCGTTGAAACTGGATAAATGGATATTTACCTCTGACGGTAAAGCAAATAAAAAAGAATAATCAGCAACACAACAAAGCCTACATATTCTAAAGACCAAATCCGTGAAGGTAACAGAACAACAAGGACACAGTCGTCAGCCAGGCATACCACCCAGCTGTCAGTATTAGACTGAGCGGCTACACTGAGCCTGAGCGACTCTCGCCACAGCACCAAAACGGTATTTATGATTTTGAATTTAGTAAGAAAACGGAGCGTAATTTGAAATCTGAGACTTTGTTTCATATCAATAATAACAAAGCACAAAGATTATTGTGAGTTATTGGATGGGATGTGCACTACAATGTTCCATTCATTCATCAACTGAAAACAGGATGACTAACAGATTCCTGGTATTTAATTCTGATCAGTCCAAGCGCAATACGAAATCTGAGCAGGTCTAAAACTGAAACTGTTGATGCTGCACTTCACACTTTGGAAAAGTTATATATATATTTTAAATATGAGCAGGCCTACAAGCTGGGATTGGTAATGCTGCACTGTAATCATAGTTATTCATTTATATTTTTCATTATATTTTATTATGATATTGGTTTGAGAGTATTTTATTTAGTGGAGAACTTTGCAGCAGTATTTTTATTATATATTTTTTATTAAAAGTATTTAAAAAAAGTGTAAACAAATTGTTAAAAATGTTTTATAGTAATAAACAACCTGCAGTTTGTTTGCATTTCTTTCCTTACTGTACGAAAATGAACCGAACCGTGACTTTAAAACCGGGAAGCTCAACAGTAATTTTGCGTACCGTTACACCCTAGTTAGTAATAGTACATAGAAGGGAAGTCTGAGTCTAATGAGCAATTTTGACAGTTGGAGTTTGACAGAATGTTCAGATAAGCAGACTTTTCAATGCAAGTCTATGGGAGATTTTAATGATTTTTCATTTTCATTTTATGAAAACCGTAAGTCCGATCATTTAGAAAGATATAGCACACCCTCGAGATCAGTCTGAAGAGCTGTGCTGAGTTTGGAGTCTGTAGAGTTAAAGCTCTAGGAGGAGTAGCAGTAAGAATTTTTGTCTCAGAACTAGACAAAAGTTCAGCTAAGACAAACTTTAGGTTGGCTTGAGAAAGCCTAGCTTGAAAGTTTTAAGCAGTTGTTGCCTGACTAGAGAGTTTGAAAAAGTTTGAAAATTTAAAAGTTTTAAGTTTGATGGCAAGTTACAAGCATGTCACTAGCATGTTCCTAGCATGATTAAGCGTGTTACTAGCATTTTCCTAGCATGATTAACAAGTGACTAGCATTTCGTTAGCATGATTAACAAAGGACTAGCATGTCGTTAGCATGTTTCTAGCATTATTAGCATGTTGCTAGCATTTATCCAGCATGATAAGCAAATGACTAGCATGTCACTAGCATGATTAGCAAGTGACTAGCATGTTCCTAGCATGATTAGATAGTTACTAGCGCTTTGTTAGCATGATACTAGCATGTCATTAGTATAATTAAAAGTGACTAGCATGTTCCTAGCATGAATAGCAAGTGACTAGCATGTCGCCAACATGATTACCAAGTTAGTAGCATGTAGCTAGCATGATTCTAGCATGATTAGCAGGTGACTAGCATGTCGCTAGCATGATTACTAAGTTGCTAAAATGTCATTAACATGTTTCTACCATTATTAGGATGTTACTAGCATGATCAGCAAGAGACTAGCATGTACCTAGCATGATTAGCCTGTTACTAGCATGTCAGTAGCATGTTTCTAGCATGATTAGCAGGTTACTAGCACGTTTCTAACATTATTAGCATGTTGCTAGGATAGATAGATAGATAGATAGATAGATAGATAGATAGATAGACAGAAACAGTCAGATGATAGATAGATAGATAGATAGATAGAAGCAGTCAGATCATAGATAGATAGAGAGAGAGAGAGAGAGAGAGAGAATTAGTTTAGGTAAGGACTCCATACAGATGACAGAGAAAGACAGCTATACATAGGAAGACTAATGACCAAGGATTGTCAGCACCTGCGATTTAATTGGAGTGCAATTACTGTGAAGACAGAACCAGACTAGAGGAATTAAAGTGCCTATGGTGAAGTGCCTAAGGAGAAGTGAGCTCACTAGGGAACACCCAGGAAAACAGAGACTGACAGCGTGATATTACCCCCCCACGGAGCAGCTCCCAGATGCTCCCCTGAAACCCGGAAAACCCAACAGAAAAAGAGGTAGGAGGGAGGTGAAGCGGCAGGACTAGGGGAGGGGACGGAGGGTCAGAAAACAGGGACAGGAGAACCAGATAGAATGGACAGACAGAGACAAACAACCAGGTGGAATGGAGAAACAAAGACAGGACAACCAGGTAAAATGGAAAAACAGAGACGGAACAACCAGATGGAATGGAAAGGCCGAGGCAGGAAAGTGTAACACAAAACAAGGAGTCCAGGAGGGTGGTGGACCTGGAGGATAAAGGGAGGGACGGAGGGCCATGTCCAAAGAAGGAGATAACAGAAAACAAGAGAAAACAAAACATGGGTCCATGGAGGACATCAAGTGATGCCCTCAGTATGGAGCAGAGGGCCATCACCACCATATGGTCACGGCAGAAGCCCCAGGGCGAGCGGAAGACCACCACCTCCACGTGGTCGAGGCCGAAGTCCCCAGGGAGGAGCGGAAGACCACCACGCCCTCCTAGCGATGCCAGAGGTCTGACCACGGAGAACGAACCTCTGGAACGTCCATGGTAACTAATCCTGACTCTGGCAGGTCAACGGTGACTAACCCTGACTCAGGAAGGTCGATGGTGACTAATCCTGACTCTGGAGGGTCCACGAGCACCTGACTCGACTCGGAAAGTTCAATAGGAATCTGATTTGATTCAAGAGGAACAACTGAAACATAACTGACTCTGGATGGTCAGCAGGAACTAGCCCTGACTCTGGAGGGTCACGGTGACTAACCCTGACTCTGGAAGGTCGACGGTCACTAACCCTGACTCTGGAGGGTCCACTGAACACCTGACTCGACTCTAGAGGGTCAACGGGAACTGACTCATCTCTGACGTCAAGGGCACCTGACTAACTGACTGATTGGACTGCCTGCTGGAGGCGGAGACTAGCCTGCGATCGGGCATCTACCGACCTCGGAGCACAGAGCGACATGCCTCGACCTTCGAACAGCATCGAGACGTCCCGGACTACGACTCGACAGTCAGGTCACCGCTGCGACCTGGACGCGAGCATCGGCACCGCTTCGACTCGGAACGACCTCGGAACGACCTGGAGACTGCCTCGCACCGACCTCGCTCGAACAGCACGGCACCGCCCGCATCCACGAGCGAACGGCACTGCCTCGGCATCTGGAACAGCATCGAAGCACCGCTCGCCTCGGAACACACGGGCACCGCTCGCCTCGGAACCGGATCGGCACGCCTCTCGGAACAGCATCGGCACCGCCTCGACCTCTGGAACAGCATCGGCACCGCCTCGCCTCGGAACAGCAGGGAGTGAGCATTGCTCCGCCCCTGGAACAGCAGCAGGCACCGCCTGCGCCTCTGCTGAACAGCATCGGCACCGCCTGCTTCCTGGAACAGCATCGGGCACCGCCTCGGCCTCGGAACAGCAGCGGCACCGCGATCGGAACGCCTCGGGCACCGCGCAGCGCCTGGAATGGCCTCGGAACGCCTCTCTGGACGCAGCGCCGCTTCGGAACGCCCTCCCTAGACGGCAGTGGTTTGCTCGGAACGTTCTCCGGCTTTGAGGAATGGTAGACGCCTGTCTCCTCCTCCTCTGCCCTCCATGATGGCGAGTCGGTAGCAGCTCGTCTGGAGACTCAGGCGTGAGTCGGCCATCTTGTGCTGTGTCTTTGGGCTGGCGCCATCTTGTGTGTGTAAAATGCGGTTTAAATCAATGTGATCATAAGGGGTCCAAGCACAATGGTTTGTATAGATGATGCAGTTACACAATGGACGTGTATCTTTTAAAGTAAATTATGAGTCCTTATGTGAGTGCTATTATATGCACAACATGAAAATAGATAAAATATGATCAAATTTAATGGTATTTAGGAGATGATCTTTTGCATAATTACTATATTGAGTTTTATGAAAGTTTATAAACAAATAATGAATATTTATTCTTTTATTATTTATGCACATAAATGAAACATTTTCAAGTCTTTGAACAGATGAGGTGTGCTATATCTTTTCTAACTGATTGGACTTACGGTTTTCATAAAAATAAATATTAAAAATAATACAAATCCCATAGACTTTAATTGACAGGATGTTCAGATGAGCCAAGCTCCAAATCCCATTAGACTCAATCAAGCTTTGCTTTTATGAATTAGTTCTAATCAATTTAAACTCATTCAAACTCATCTAACATTTCTAATCTATGTTTATAAATAAAAAATAATAAATATTCATTATTTTTTTATAAACTTCAATAAAGTCCAATATAGTAATAATTCAAAACTATAATATCCTAAATACCATTCAATTTGATCTTATTTTAATAGTACTGACAACATATTTCTCAAGTTATCACATTACTGAAAAATTAAAGAAGGGACACTATATTAGTTATCTATTTTCATGTTGTGCTAGTACTCACAGAAGGACTCATAATTTACTTGAAAAAGGCAATTTATGTATTCACTTTTATTTTAACCGATTTAAAAGTGAAACTAAGGCAGAATCCTGTAGTCCGCTGATATGAAATAAAGTCACTTTAATATTCAAATCCAGTATCATGATAAACTTCTGATTTATATATCAACAGTTTATTTTCACAAGGCTGTTTTCATTTTATTCACCAAGCAATTTCTATGGACCCTTGCTGTCTTCTGTTCTAATAAAAAGCCTAGGCTATGACACTAAGCTTCGACAGAATTGGCTATTTAACATAAACTGTTGAGAAATAAATTGGAAGTTGATCATTATACTGAATTTGAATATTTAGGTGACTTCATTTACCAACTGCTTTGTCTCTGAAAAGATCTTGAAGTATTTAGTATAATTGTCCTGTGAGCCATCAGCAGTGAACATTAGCAATGTGGCCTTCATTTCTGAACGTAAATTATGAAAGGGCAAATATTTATTGAATGATTACAAGTATTTAATGATTAGTTCATTGAAATACCCCATTAAAATCTAATTTACTGATACTGTATCTTATTTCATGCTTTGAGAATTTCAATTTACATTTTAAGCAGTGTTGAACGATTACTATGAAAGTTGCTAAATTTGTTTTACAATTATAATACATAAACTATATCATGTTGAAAAAAGTACAACAGTTATTGTTTTCATAATTTTAATATTGTCAATAGTTATTTTGTATTTTAATGAAAAGGTTTGTATGGCAACAAAAGTTTTCATTACTAAAATTATACACAAATGTAAATAACGCCAACGATTTAATGAAATATAAATTAATTCTTGTTAGAGCAAAACTATAAAATTATAAATACATGAATACATACATACAAAAAAATAAATAAAAAAAGCAGCCAAGAGGAATGATTTTCAGTTTTTTATAGTTTACAATTGAAGACAGAAAGCAGCTGGTAAATGCAGTCTCTTTTAATATTCAATCCAGCATCAATACCCATTTTCGATTTATTTCTCAACAGTTTATGTTCACGTGGTTGTTTTCGTTATATTCGCTAAAATAATCGTAACTTGATTTTACCGATCTACCGACGAAAAGCCAGAATCCTCTGAAGCTGGAGAGATCGATGTTATTTTCATCTAAGACAAAAGATCACACAAGCACTCATTTTAACCTCTATAATATATTCTTCTAATTGTTTTGTGTTGATTGCTGCACTGTTTTAATTTAAAAGGCTGTCGTGACTTTTTTCCTTCCAGTATTCATAAGCTGTATCAGCTGTCAAATGATATTTCATTTTGCACACATACACAGCTCAAAACACCTAAATTCTGCTCTTGTTGTGTTCTAATGGGTGGATTGTGTGCATTCACTGTGATATTTTATTTTTAAAAGCTCTTAAAAAATATTAAAATGCTTTTATTCTGAACTCGATTGATAACTGGGTTTGCTGATGCAGTAGGCTCATTTCTCTCTAATCTTTCTTTCGGTTCTTTGGCCAGAGACATAATTTATTAATGAGATCTAACCGTAATAATAACATATGTTGGTTTAGCTTGTCAGTGTGATTGAAATGTGTATTTATTTGTCCGATCTCGCCCAAACACGCTCTGTCATTTCATGTGACTTTTTTTCCCTTCAGCGATGTCAAATAATATTGAATTTTGCACACATACACAGCTCAAAAAGCCCTGGATTTTGCTCTTGTTGTGTTCTAATGGGTGGATTGTGTGCATTCTGAGTGGTATTTTATTTTTAGAAGCTCTTAAAATATATAAATGACTTTACCATGTTGTGCAGCCGAGCAATCGATGTGACGTTCAGCCTGACAGAGAAAATCTCACAAGCACATATAAACACTCATTTTCATGTGTATATATATATATATTCTTCTAATTGTTTTGTGCTGTTTCTCCAGCGTTTTAATGTAAAGGCTGTAAACTTCATGAGCAGTTGGCTGCGAAATATATAATTTGATCACTTCAACAGTTCAGAAACATCTAAATTTAGCTTTTGTGTGTGTTCCAATGGGTGGATTAGTGCAGTCAGCGTAATATTTTATTTTTAAAAGGTCTTAAACAAGAATATATTTGCTTGTTGTGAGCTCCATGGTGACAATGCCTGAGCTGAGCAGGGCTGATTCTTCTCTGTCTTTCTGACTGCTCTCTGCCCAGAAATAAATTATTAATGAGCTGATCCCTGTAACGATCAGATATGTTGGTTTAACTTGTCAGTTTGAGGGAAATTGTATTATTTACTTGTATTTTTAACCCGATTTAAAAGTGAAACTAAGCCAGACTCCTCCCTTCTCAATTTTTCTCAGACAATGTAAGTCTATGTAAGTCTATGGGAAATTTATTTTACATTTAAAATTAATAATAAAAAAAACTTTAAGTCTGATCAGTCTGAAAATATACAGCATAAAGCACCCCTATGGCCGAGGTGTCTGCAATTTGGGGCTTGTGGCTTTAAAGCCCTAGGAGGAGATACATTTGGAAATTTAGTCTCAGAAAAATAATAAGAAGAAGAAGTTTAAATAGCCTAACAGTATGTTGGCTTGTTGCCAAACCAACATAACTAGAATTAAAAGTTAGTTTGCCATGGGGCAAAAGAGCCACAGTACTTGTGTGCCCAACATTCTTGAGCTGCCCACTGCAAAAAATAAATAAAATAAATACACCTGCAACGGTCTTTTTCCATGGTCCCTTGCTGTTTTCTTTTCTAATAAAAGTCTATGTTAATCATGTTAACAACATGCTAGCTGACATGCTAGTCATGCTAGAAAAATGCTAGAAACATGCTAATCATGCTAGAAACATGTTACCAACATGCTAATCATGATAGAAAAATGCTAACAACATGCTAGTTGCATGCTAATCATGCTAGATACATGCTAGTGACATGCTAGCAACATGCTTATCATGTTAGAAACATGCTAGCAACATGGAAGAAACATGCTAATCATGTTAAAACATACTAACAACATGCTAACAGCATGTTAAACATGCTAGAAACATGCTAGCACATGCCAATCATGCTAGAAACATGTTGCGACATGTTAATCATGTTAGAAACATGCTAGAAACATACTAGTAATGCTAAGATGTTAATCATGCTAACAACATGCTAGCTGAATGTTAATCATGCTAGAAACATGCTAGAAACATGTTAATCATGCTAGAAACGTGTTAGCAACATGTTAATCATGTTAACAACATGTTAGCTGACATGCTAATCATGGTAGAAACATGCTAGAAACATGATAATCATGCTAGAAACATGCTAACAGCGTGTTAATGATGCTAGAAACATGCAGCGACATGCAAATCATGATTATGAAACATGCTACAAGTGAGGAGGTAGCTAGGAGCAGTAGGAGAACAGAGCAGTAGGATATGCAGTCATAGAAAGATGTGAAAGTGAAATGTTAGAAGCATGCAGTGAAAATACAGATGAAAATGCTCAGGAACTATGGGCATTGTAATCAATAGAGAACATGAGTAGTGTAGCAAATCTAAAAGACAATTAAATAGTAACAATGCGATAAACTAACATAGAAGTAAAATATCAGGAATAAACAAGCTCTAGATGCAACATCTTCCGTCAGATTAATAGATGCGAACAACTGTCTAAGGTCTTTCAATGCATGTTCATAAAAGTCATTAATTAAGTAAAAATGAAGTAAATCTAAGTAATCAGGAAAAGTAAGTAATCATAAGATAATATGCATGGAAACACATGGAGTAATCTGAATTAGTAAAAATGTAAGAAGAGTCTGTGCAAAGTAATCAGTCAGATGTGCAACATCAAGCTATCATGGAACAGTGACATATGGAAGACATTATAAGTAAAACATAACATCAAATTCAAGTTCAGTCATGTTGTAATGAAGTCTAATGAAAATCATAGTATAAGGAACATGAAAATGTAACAGATAAAACAATATAAGAAAAATCTAGTAAGAATGAAATAGAAATAGAATACAATGAACATAGCAAATGAATAAGATCATGAAGGAAATGCTAATAATGAAGAATGAATAAGTCTAAATAAAAGTTAAAGCTAGAAGTAAATGTAAAAATGATAACATGTAAAATCAATGAAGAAAAGTCTAAACATAAATATGTAAAACATGTAAGAGATCTAAGACTCGCTAGATGAAAGCACAAGTAATAAGGAAGTAAAGTGAATTATAGTAAGAATGTCTGAATACAAGCTAAAGCATGAATCAAAAGCTGCACATGAAAGAAAAGTAAATCAATAAAGAAGAATGTGAATAAGAAGTTCACTGCATAGAGTGAAGTATAATGAAGTGAATAGACAGAGTTAGTAAATCTATAATGCTAGAATACTGAAGTAACAGAACAAGGAAAGATTACTAATAGAACAATTAAAGCATAAGACTAATGACAAGATTGCTATAATGAAAATTAACTACTGTAAATGAAGAATACTCTAGAATTGACTAATGCAGGAAACAAATCAGAGAAAATGTCTATAGCCGAATCAAAGAAAGAACAGATAAAGAATCGTAAAGATCAATCGCGAAAATCTAATATGTTAAGAACAGAATTAAGAAGTCATGTAAGATAACGCATATAGATAATTTACAGTAAGCAAGAATCTAGAGTACAGATGAAGAACTAGAGAATCAATAGATAAACTGAATCAGTAAAAGAGTGAATATGTAAGATGATCACATATTAGCATGAATCACAAAGTTAGATGATGTAACAACAGTTCAAGAAGAGATTAACGATGAATTCTAAATGTAAAGAGCATGAATTAAGTGAAGAGTTCAGAAACTGATAAGGAGATGAGCAAGTGAAGAGATGTAAGTCTACGATATAGACAGACAGTAGAGAGGAATTACTAGAGACAATCATAAGATGCTGATAACGATAGAAGCATGCTAGAGAGAGTTGAATGGACTATGAAGAGAAGCAATGAAGAAGGAGACAGGAGATCATAGAGAAGCAAGTGAGATTATAGATGAGAGTGCAAGTATAGAGAGTGCTAGGAGAACGAAGTGAAGAGAGGAAGCACTGAAGAGTATGAGAGGAATGCGGTGAGAGGTGAAATTCATGCCACTATTGTTGACCATGTAATCAATAACAGTCTTTCACTAAGAGAGGCTGGTGAAAGAGTGCAGCCAATTGAGGTGGTCAATGGTTGACTCCATTATATGCATCTGTGAACAAACCAACAGGTAAGTATTGCATTTTACATGGATTGTTTCTATTCTGACTTGACATGTCAATAAGGTCATACAGTACTGCATATGTAGAATTGTTTGTCCCTCTAAATAATGCAATGCCTTCCACTCTCTGGGTGAAGAGGAAAGCTCCTCAATAATGATCAAGATCTTGCCATTGTAGAAATGTTCGTTTCAAATAATGCAATAAAACTGCATTACTACTGTAATTTTGTGCTTTTTAGTCCGGTTCTTGGAAATTTGGAACCGGTTTTCGATACCAAACCCTAATTGATACCCATCGTTTATTTTAGATAACGTTCTATCCCCGATTTAAACAAGTCACAGCTTTCAGACGCACTCAACACAACGAGTTGCTGCACTCGTCATTCTTTAGCTCCACCCACATGATAGCTCCATCCGCTTCTTTTTTTTCAGAAAGACTCGAACAGCACATCTTTCTTTTATAAATATGATAAAACTACACTGTAAAACCCAACAAGTTAACTTAACTCAAACTGTTTGAGTAAACAGATTGCCTTGATTTAAACCCTGTAAGTTTTAAAACTTTGCATTCAAGTAATTAAGTGATTAACTAAGAGCTGATTGTGAATTAGTGATGAACAGCTGCTGTTAACAAACAGAATCACTGAAGAAAAGAGAAACACAAGAACTACTACAACTGACTTCAGACACAGACTTAGATGAAATCAACTGAAATAAATACATGAAATTCTCAAGATCTGATGAAACAACCACAAACAGCATCACAGCTCCACTTATTAATAACCAGACTGACTTTATTTCTGTCAGGCGTCTACAGAAGATCTTAGTTGAGAATGAACTAGGTTTAGATGTTGATTTATTGTTTCATTTGAAGTAACCATGTTAGAGATCAGTGTTTGCTTTAGTTGGTCTCTTGACCCTTGATTCCTGTCTTAGTCTTTTCTCTGGCTGTTATAACCGTGTGTTTCTAAAACACATTTGTTGTAACTCAAAAGCCCAGAAGAAATAAGTGTTAATCTGTACCTACGTGTAGTTGTTATACTTTATATTGGTGATGATTATCATCAATTATTGAACTTACTGAGTCTCAATCTCTGATGAAATAGGTGTGTGTAATTCGATCGATTATAGAAAAGTGATTCTAAGAGCCAGTGGTTCTGTAATAATCAGTTAATACAAACACTTTCCAAACAGTGTGGACTTCTATGGTGTCAGTTAGTCACACACAGACATCACTAATCAGCATATGAACCTCAACAATGGTGACCATAAAATAAAATAAAACAAAATGCTGCAGAGCATGCTGGGAGCCATGGATGAGTTTTGTACTACAATAGTACCCAGCATGCATTGCAGCATGTTTTTTCGACACCATTCTAGAGGTTCATATTCTGATTATTGATGTCTGTGTTTGACCAGTTACTGTCATAGAAGACAAATGTATGTGTACAAAATGTATAGAAAGTCATTTTTATATTAACTGATTATCACAGAATCACGGGCTCTTAGTGTCATTTTACTAGAATCACTTCAACTAATTACACATCACCTATTTCATCAGAGATTAGACTCGACTAGATCAATAATTGATGATTATCATCACCAATATAAAGTATAACAACCTACACCTAGGTACAGGTTAACACCTGATGGCATTTCTTCTGGGCTTTTAAATTACAACAAATGTGTTTCAGAAACACACGGTTATAACAGCCAGAGAAAAGACTGAGACAGAAATCAGGGTCAAGAGCCCAACTAAAGCAAACACTGATCTCTAACATGGTTACTTCAAATGAAACAATAAATCAACATCTAAACCTTAGTTCATTCTCAATAAGATCTTCTGTAGACGCCTGACAGAAATAAAGTCAGTCTGGTTATAATAAGTGGAGCTGGTGATGCTGTTTGTGGGGTTGTTTAATCAGATCTTGAGAGATTTCATGTATTTTATTTCAGTTGATTTCATCTAAGTCTGTGTCTGAAGTCAGTTGTAGTAGTTCTTGTGTTTCTCTTTTCTTCAGTGATTCTGTTTGTTAACAGCAGCTGTTCATCACTAATTCTCAATCAGCACTTAGTTAATCACTTAATTGCAATGTATATCTTCTTTCAATGAACTCAACTGAATTAAGTTCAGAGTACTCATAACTGTTAGTTTTTTCAACTTAAATGGTTTAAGGCAATCGGTTTCCTCAAACGGTTTGAGTTAACATAACTTGTCAGGTTTGAGTGAGTCTGTGTCTGAAGTCAGCTGTTGTTCCTTTCTCTCTTTCTTCAGTGATTCTGTTTGTTAACAGCAGGTGTTCATCACTAAAGCTCAATTATCACTCAGATAATCACTTAATCACTTAATTGCAATGTATATCTTCTTTCAGTGAACTCAACTGAATTAAGTTCAGAGTACTCATAACTGTTAGTTTTTTCAACTTAAATGGTTTAAGGCAATCGGTTTCCTCAAACGGTTTGAGTTAACATAACTTAAGGATATCTGTTTACTCAAACCGTTGAGTTAAGTTTACTTGTCGGTATTACAGTCAAGGAATCGGTTTACTCAAACGATTTGAGTTAAGTTAACTTGTCGGGTTTTACAGTGTAAAGACTTTTGGAGATGTGAAGGATGCAATACTACTCTTTAGGTACTCAAGATTCACATGAGGCTGACAGAAACTGAGTGTTTCATCCCCTTTAATAGAAAATCCCTATGCTGTCAATATATTTGACATGACATGACATTTGATATTCATGGGATTTGAAGTTAGGTCATAGGCACCTAGCAAACATTTGTTGAGCCAGTAATTAAAAAAGTTTGTAGCTCAAATAAAACCAGTGGAACAGGTTAGTGTAGAGCCCTGAGACTTAACTTCAGAATTGAAGGGGAAACCTCATTGGTGTCTTGTACCCTTGTTTTGGAACTTTCCACCAGTTCCTTGTTGCTGTGTTCAAAGGCCACATTGGTAGAATGCCCACCATCAACCTGTAACATGAATTACATTTAATAATTGTGAATTCAAACCCTAAAGCAGTTAACTCATGAACAA
The DNA here is from genome assembly GCA_024542945.1 of allo-octoploid hybrid of Carassius auratus x Cyprinus carpio. Classification (NCBI taxonomy): domain Eukaryota; kingdom Metazoa; phylum Chordata; class Actinopteri; order Cypriniformes; species allo-octoploid hybrid of Carassius auratus x Cyprinus carpio. Next base: position 30,543,206 of record CM045073.1, on the reverse strand, counting down.
AAATATGTTTGTATTCATTAAAACACACAAATTCATGTTCAAAATCAGATGTTTTGATCATCAAAAGAACAAATTCAATGCATTGATTTTGAACAGAAGATTGAATATTCTAGAAGACTTCTCAGCCATATTGATATTTGGACCCCACAAGGGTAGACCAGTGTACAGTGGGGCTCGAAAGCTTGGGCACCCTTGCAGAATCTGTGAAAATGTGAATAATTTTCAAAAACTAAGAGAGATCATATTAAATGCATGTTATTTTTTATTTAGTACTCTCCTGAGTAAGATATTGTACACAAAAGATGTTTACATTTAACAAAAAATTGCTTAAATTATTAAAATAACCCCATTAAAAGTTTGGGAACCCTTGGTTCTTAATACTGTGTGCTATTACCTGGATCTCGACTGTCTTTCTGTTTTGTGATGGTTGTGCATGAGTCCCTTGTTTGTTCTGAACAGTTAAACTGAGAACTGTTCTTCAGAAAAATCTTCCAGCTCCTGCAGATTCTTCAGTTTTCCAGCATCTTTGCATATTTGAACCCTTTCCAGCAGTGGCTGTATGATTTTGAAATACATCAATTCACACTGAGGACAATTGAGGGACTCAATTCAAACTAGTTCATAGTATGTTTGATCAGCAAAAGAACAAAATTCAATGCATTGATTTTGAACAGATGATTGAATATTCTAGAAGACTTCTCAGCAATATTGATATTTGGACCCACAAGGGTAGCCCAGTGTATGTGTGTATAAACATGTGCTTACACTAATATATGACCAAGTGATGGAAGAAATCTGTCATTACCAAAAGAAACTAAGTAACATTAACCTGGAACACGATCACTGCAAGTGATGAAACAAACTGCTTTTATCATAACCAAAAGAAACTCCAATTGAAAGGAATGTTTCTTATTACAATGACACAATGAAAAGGAATTCTGAATTTCTAGAATTGATATTTGGACCCCACAAGGGTAGACCAGTGTATGTGTATAAACATGTACTTATACATTAACATATGACCAAGTGATGAAACAAATCTGTCATTACCAAAAGAAACTCTAAACTAAAAGGAATGTTTCTTGTACAATGACAAAATGAAAAGGAATTCAGAATTTCAAGAAATTTATATTTGGACCCCACAAGGGTAGACCAGTGTATGTGTCTATATGACCATGTCATGGAAGAAATCGGTCATTACCAAAAGAAACTCTAAACTAAAAGGAATGTTTCTATTACAATGACAAAATGAAAAGAAATTCAGAATTTATAGAATTGATATTTGGACCCCACAAAGGGTAGACCAGTGTATGTGTCTATAAACATGTACTTATACACTTACATATGACCAAGTGATGGAAGAAATCGCCTCAAGGTTACGTATGTAACCCTAGTTCCTTGAAGGAACAGGACGCTGCATCGGCGCTTTGGGGAACGCCCCTGACGAGACCGACTCTGAATATCGTATGCAATCTGTCCATCGGAAAGCGGGCATATCAAGGTCGTGAGAATCTGACAAATGTAGAGGCCGTGGACCACCCCAAGAGTGTTGCAGATGTCCAAGAGGGACACACCTGCTGAGAAGGCCTTAGAGGCCGACATACTCCGAGTAGAGTGAGCCTCTTGCCCCAAAGGAGGGGAAGACCAGAGGACTCATAGGAGACGCTGATAGCCTCGACTATCCAACGACTTAGGGTCTGCTTGGTGGCAGGAGAACCCTTTTAGTAGGACCGTAGCAAACAAGCAATTGGTCGGATTTTCTCCACAGGGCAGCTCTGTGGACTTATGCTGCACTGGACACATACAATTTAGCTTTTCCTGGTCTGGCTCCTGAAAGGGAGGAGGACAAAAGGCCTGCATGCATAGGTTGTGGTGTAACAGAGGGAACCTTCGGAACATAACCGCTCGAGGGTATTAAAATGCTTTGGCCATACTAGGGGCAAAGTCTAGGTAGGAAGGGGCCACTGAAAGGGCCTGAAGATCTCCAACTCTCTTTAGAGAGGTGATTGCCAGTAACAGGGCAGTTTTAAGTGTCAGATGTCTGTCTGAGATTTCTTGTATTGGCTCGAATGGAGCTTTACAAAGAGCCTCTAGAACCACAACCAAAACCTAGGGGGAACACGGGATCATACTGGAGGTCTCAGCCTCAGTGCACCTGGAGGAAGCGTGTAACTAGGGGTGTCTACCCACTGACTGATCATTGAAAGGGACATGGAAAGCAGCTATGGCTGCCACTGCACACCTTAAGGTGGAGTGGGATAACCCCAGAGAGCCTGACTTGTAGAAACTCCAGAACTGTACCAACTGGGCAGTTAACAGGGTCAAGCTGGCGGTCTCTGCACCATGAAGTAAAGAGTTTCCACTTCAGGCTGACAGTTTCCTCGTGAGGGAGCTCTGGATTGGAGGAGGGTCTCAACAACCTCGGTTGAGAGACCGGAAGCTATGAGCTGTGCTCCCTCAGGGGCCACACCCACAAATTCCACAACTCTGGGCAAGGGTGATTTATTTTGCCCTGCCTGAGAGAGCAGATCTGTCCTGATCGGAATCTCCCATGGAGAGCAGTCGAGGATAGAGATCAGATCTGCAAGCCATAATGGGCCCGACCAGAGACGGGGCTACTAATAACAGACGGACCCGTCCGCGTACTCTCTCCAGAACTCCCGGAGTAGAACAATAGGGGAAATGCTGCAAGATGAAGCCTCGCCAGGTCTGTACCATAGCTCCAGTCCCAGAGGAGCTGGATGAACTAGAGAGAAACAGAGGGGACATTGCGATATCTCTTGAGTCGCAAAGAAGTCCAAAACTCTCCATATCTACTTCACCACCTCGGGTGAAGCCCCCGACCTCGGGTCCCTGTCTCGACAGTATGTGAGCTCCCACAGTCAATCTCCCAGGAATATACACTGCTCCGAACAAGAGGAGTTTGTCCTGGGACCACAGAAGGATCTGGTGTTCCAGCTTGTACAAGGGCGTGAATGCAGATCTCTCTGGTGACCGATATAAGAAATCGCAATGTGTTGTTGGTAGCACCAACACATGGTGACCTCTCAGGTCTGGGAGGAAATATTTCAGTGCTCGATGCACAGCTAGCATCTCTAGACAACTGGTATGCCATGCCAGATGGCGACCGCCTCACAGACCACGGGCAGGGTGGCCACTCATGACTGCACCCCAACCGGTGAGGGACGCGTCTGTCGCTAGTGTTACACGGCGACAAGGAGCTTCCAGCACCGGGCTCTGATTCAAGAACCAAGGTTTCTTCCATATGTCTAAGGCACATAGGTGAGCATTTTGAACTTCAGTGACATTACTGAGAGGTTTAGATGACATAAGTCTAAGATCGGACACAACTCCCCATCCTTCTTTGGAACTATGAAATACCGCTATAAAACCCGGACTCCCTGTCTAGAGGAGAGGCCACCTCGATGGCCTCCTTCCTTAAAAGGGTATTCATGTTTTGTTCCATAACCAGAGCCTAAGGGGCCACTATTGTCGGTGTCGAGTTATTGACCGTGTTTAAGCAATCGTTGTGTCACTCAGAGGGCATCGTGTTTTATTTTGTTTTGTTGAATAACGAAGTGTCCCAGCAAAAGCCGACCCTGCCTTCTTCCTTCCTATTGAGACTGTGTTGAACCTTGTTACAGTGGTGCTGAAACCCGGAAGGAAGAAGAGCATCCGCCATGCAATCTCTCCAGGTAGCCATTTGGACATCATCCAGTCGCCGCCGGTCTTCACCAGGAACAACATCAACACAAGCTGGGGATCAAGGAGGAGCAGGACAAACGCTTTGAGGCTCCTCCGGGCCCAGCATGAAGACCTAAGCTATTCCGAGCTGGGTAGACCGGAGGCTCGGGCCACCCCTTCGTTTAAAGACCAGACATCTCCTCTGCCGCTCAACAAGATGGGGCCTCAGGATGATCCGGAGGCCTTCCTGGACCTGTTCGAAAAATCGGCAGAGGCTCGAGGGTGGCCCCTCTGGGACTGGCCCCTGCGGCTCATTCCCCTGCTGTCCGGGAAGCCAGGTGGCAGCTCACCAATGCCAGTCCAAACCTCCTGGCCTACCAGGACCTCAAGCGTGCCATCCTCCAGCGGTCGGTGGACTCGGAGCAACATCGCCAGAGGTTCAGGACTCTAACCCTGGAAGAGTCTGGCCGCCCTTCGGATGGCTACAGCAGCTCCGGATTCCCTGCCCAAGTGGTTGATGGCCGACAGTAGCGACGCCGAGGACGTGATCGATCGTGGTGGTACTGGAGCAGTTCGGGCAGCTGCCAAGGAAGACAGCGCAGTGGGTCCAGTGCCACCGCCTCGACGTCGCTGAACCAGGCCATCCAGCTGGCGGAAGACCAAATGGTGGCGTGTCCAGGGGTCGGCGACCCCTACCATCTGCTTCTCTCTCTCCTTCTCTCTCCTCCCTCCCCTCTCTCCCTAAATCTGTCCCTCTCCCAGGTCCCGTGGGGGCTTCCGCAGCAGCCCCGAGGTGGAGGACGAGTTCGGGGCTGAACCACCAGCAGGTCCCAGGGCTCCTCCCAGGGTGGGACTTCTCCCATGGGATCCGCTTCCAGGCCCCGCCTCTCGCTCTCTCCTCGCAATCGCTGACCTACTTCCTGCCGCCAGGGTGGCGGTAAAGTCTGGGCCGCCTGTTGGCGTATGGGACCCAGGGCATTTTATCGATAGGTGTCCGGTGATGGAAGTGGGGACGCTGATCCGGTCCCCGACGCCAAAGGCTGCCCTCGATCAGGCTGGCTTATAACAAATACCAGTGAGTATCAGGGGGTACATATCAGGCTTTGGTGGATTGGGATGTAACCAATCCTCCATCCATCAAAGCCTGATTCATCCAAGGCACTGGATAGTAGCCGCATGGTTAGGGTTCGTGTGTACACGGGAAGTGGTGAATTACCCTATTTTGCCTGTGGATATTAAATTTAGGGAGGAAAACATAGAGTAGAGGTGGCCGTAATCCACACCTCAGGCATCCGATAATTTTGGGTATGAATTGGCCCGCTTAATGAATTATTGGGGTATTTATGTTCGGATGGCTCTTGGGGAAACAAGGGAGGGATGGAGTAAGCGGTTAGCAGGTGGGAGAGGCTGAACGGAACCACCGGAACCTGTTGCAGGGGAACCGAGTGCTCCCGAAGGAACATCCTCCCGAGCTGATGATTTTCCCCTGGAACAGTCCGCGATGAGACGCTGAAAAATGCTTTTGACCAGGTTCGCTCGATCGACGGACAGCTTCTCCTCCTGACCAACCGCTCTCTTATCCTTACTTTTCAATTTTAAAAGATAGGTTGTATCGGGTGACCCAAGACGCTCAGACAAAGCAAGATACAACCCAGTTGTTGATACCTAGAAGCCATCGGAAATGCTTTTCCAGGCGGCTCATTGTAATGCAATAGCCGGGCATTTAGGACAGCGGCTACACTAAACCGTCTCATGGCCGCTTCTTCTGGCCGGGCATTCACGAGATGTGCGCAGGTGGTGCGCTTGTCGGGAATGCCAGCTGGGAATCCACCGCCACCCCAAAAGCACCATTGTCCCCCTTCCATTAATGCAGGTCCCCTTCGAACGAATTGGCATGGACCTCTTCGGGCCATTAGAGCGGTCAGCACGAGGACACCGCTTTGCATTAGTTCTTGTGGACTATGCAACGCTGATATCCTGAGGCAGTGCCTCTCCGCTCTATTTCTGCGAAGAGTGTGGCGAGTGCACTGTTTCATTAATCTCCGGTGGGGATCCCAAAGGAGATCCTCACCGCATCAGGGCACGCGCTTATGTCACGCACTATTCGCGAGCTTTATGAATTATTGGGCATTAGATCGATTCAACAAGCGCCTATCACCCACAAACAGACGGGCTGGTCGAGCGATTTAATCGCACATTAAAATCCATGATTCAGTAAGTTTGTTCAGGAAGACGCCAAAAATTGGGATAGGTGGCTAGAACCCTCTTGTTCGCTGAACGGAGGTCCCGAAGCCTCCACTGGGTTTTCCCCTTCGAAGCTTCTTTATGGGCCAGCCCCATGAGTCCTTGACGTCCCTTAAAGAAACTTGGGAGGACGGACCTTCTGCTAGTAAAACGAAATTCAATATGTCATGGACTTGAGAACAAAACTCCACACGTGGGGCGCTATCCATGGAGAATTTGTTGCAGGCTCAAGACAAACAGAGTCGGTTGTACAACAGGGGGCTAGGCTACGTCCAATTTGCACCGGAGATAAAGTGCTTGTATTACTCCCTACCTCTAGTTCAAAGTTACTCGAGTGGCAAGGACCCTTTGAGGTCACACGCTGGGTTGGGGATCTTAACTATGAGGTAGCTCGAACGGATAGAGGCGGGGCACACAAATATACCACCTCTACCATTAAAAAAATGGTCTGAGGTGGAATCTGTGTTGCTGGCGACGGTAGTGAGTGGGGAGGAGGATCTCGGTCCAGAAGTGAGTTCAAAATCCCACTCTCGCTCTGGCCCCTGGAGGAGACCACCTCTCACCATCGCAGCTCACTGATATCAAGTCCATTCAAGCAGCCTTTGCTGATGTGTTCTGCCCTGCCTGGTCGAATGGATCTCATTCAGCACCATGTTGAGACCGAGCAGGCTGGTAGTTCGCAGCGCCATATAGATTACCTGAACATAAAAAAAGGTGGTTCAAGGGAGTTAGAGGCAATGCTAGAGATGGGAGTAATAGAAGAATCCAACAGTGACTGGGCGAGCCCGATAGTCTTAGTACCTAAAACAGACGGCTCGTGGGGTTCTGTGTGGATTATAGGAAGGTGAATGCTGTGTCAAAATTTGACCGATATCCAATGCCCGGTGGACGAATTGCTTGATTGGCTAGGCTCGCTCGCTTTACTCGACGCTGGACTTAACTAAAGGTTATTGGCAGATCCCCTTGTCTCCCATGACCAAAGAAAAACAGCTTTCACCCGCCGTTCGGTTTACACCAATTTGTCACTCTTCCGTTCGGCTTTGGGCTCCAGCCACATTTCAGCCTCATGGACAAATTCTCCATCGATGCTGCATATGCCAGCCCTACCTGGATGACATCATCATCTACAGTGGGGATTGGCAGCGACATATGCAGCATTTGCGAGCGGTCCCTGAAGACGCTGAGGAGGGCTGGGCTCACGGCTAATCCGAGAAGTGTGCAATTGAGCGGGTGCAAGTAAGATATCTGGGTTTCCACTTGGGTCATGGACAGGTCGCTCCAAATTGATAAGACGGCAGCAGTTGCAACGTGTCCAAGGCCTAAGACCAAAAGGAGGTTAGACAGTTCCTGGGGCTGGCAGGGTATTATAGAAGGTTTGTACCTAATTTCTCGGATACTGCTAGCCGCTGACTGATTTAACTAAAAGGAGGCACCAGATACAGTCCAGTGGATCAGTGGAAGCTCTCTAAGAGAGAGACGATGTACAGCACCATAGAAAAGAATGTCTGGTGATCAGGTGGGCTGTTCTTACCCTCCGTATTACCTCCTGGTTGGACCACGCTCCTCTGCAGTGGCTCCACCGCATGAAAAGATACCAACGCTGGATCACCCGGTGGTATCTCGCTTTACAACCGCTTAAATTTCTGGTGATCCACAGGCGGGTGTACAGATGGCTGTGGCTGACTTCCTCTCCAGGAGGGGGAGGCTGCAGGTCGGACGGCTCCCGCCGAGTCGGCGTGGGGTATGTGGCAGGGGCGTGATTTAGCGGAATCCTGCGGGAGAGAGCGGAGGAGCAGAGCGAGGCGTGAGTAGGTCAAATGCAATTACGAACACGGTGTTTTGATTGCAGTAATTGGCTGGGAGAGACCGGATATAAGCGAGTCACCCAGAGAGAAGGAGAGACACTCGGGACCTCGTTCTGCACTAGGGAAAGCTACAACAGTGCTTTGAAGTATTGAAGTTATTGACCGTGTTTAAGCAGTCGTTGCTGTCCACGCTCGAGGGCATCGGTGTTTATTTTGTTTTGTTGAATAAACGAGTGTCCCAGCAACAAGCCACCCCTGCCTTCTTCCTTCCTATTGAGACTGTGTTGAACCTTGTTACACTAACTAATGTACCAAGGGAATCAGTCCTTGAGACTGATCTCTGGTGTAAGAAGCCCCGAGGGAGGCGAAGCATCTCAGCTCGGCTCGCTCACGGGCGGAAATAACTGAGAGTAGTGCTAGCTGGAAGCCGCTGCACCCCTGAAACCTGGCAGGGATGGCAAACCCACCTCCCGAGGGCACTGAGGTGAGAAGGGCACCGTATAATGAGGTGGACACCGCTCTACCCCAGTAGGGGCCGCCCTCTGTAGTGCGTGACCAAATGCGCATGACTTCTTGGCCGTGGACCTCCCAGCTGAAGTACTCCAATTGGATTCGATTAGGCTGAGAAGTCAGTGGCCCAGAGCTGCTTCAGCCTCTGGTCCTGTTCCTAGCGGGAACACGGCTGGCAATGCTCTGTTTGTACGCTGAGGGGGCTGCTCCGCCCAGCAGTCCCTCCAGTACATCTGACTTCATGAGTCAAATAACTCTCATTATATTCCTCAGAATTTAATGAAATCAAATAATCAGACAAGTGAATACGGTCTGGATTGTGATACAATACACATTGAAGTGATATATTAAACTTCAGGTTAGATAACAGTCATTAGATTCCTCAGAATCCAATGCAATCCAACAATCAGACAAGTAAACACGGTCTAGATAGTGATAAAGTACACATTGTAGTGATATATTGACTTCTCAAAGTCATATTCCTCAGAATTTAAAATAATCAAACAATCAGACAAGTAAACACGCTTCTAGATTGCAATAAAGTACACATTGAAGTGATAGAACTAACTCCTGCTTATTAAATGGAGTTTAAATTACCAGACACGTGGTCGGGTATGGAAAAATCCGCATCGAAAACTGAAAATGATGTAATACACACGCGTTGCCTCGACAGCCGCAAATAGCTTAGTAACAAAAACAATATTAATCCCTCGAGATTAAATAGCTGCTCATTAACGCAGCCCATATAATGTTAGGCATAACACTGTTTGTTTTATACTGTGCTTATCGCGAAAGCAGAACCGCATCGCTGAGGAACGCTGGCAAGGCTCACTTCAAGAAAGCCCTCCGGGATCAAAGTGTCCGCATTGGCAATCGCTCACTCAGCGTGCGATCCCAGGCAAGCACGCACAAACTGTGTGTATCCCCACTCGTAATGTAGCGAGGGCAGGGAGGAACACACAATCTATAACGTAGCTTGGAATCGCCCTTAATATGTTTGGTCTTTGCTTTTACTTTTGGCATATTGAGCTGTTTTAGCGATCTTTTAATGGCTAAGGGACAGACAACAATAAATAGGACCAACGGGACAGACTTTTGACATGCACACACAGAACGCTTGATGACAGACGCTGAGCTGAAGCCAGCTGCACGGCACATGCTTTTATAGCTTCCTGGTCGCTACGCATCCCCGCCTGTGACGCAAGCCTTCCGATGGACAGATTGCATACGATATTCAGAGTCGGTCTCAGGGACGTTCCCAAAGAGCTCGACGCAGCTCGAAGTTCCTGAAAAGGAACTGTCATTACCAAAAGAAACTCAAATTAAAAATGGAATATTTCTTATTACAATGACCACATGAAAAATAATTCAGAATTTCCAGAATTGATATTTGGACCCCACAAGGGTAGACCAGTTTATGTGTGTATAAACATGTACTTATACACTTAACATATGAGCAAGTGATGGAAGAAATCTGTCATTACCAAAAGAAACTAAGTAACTTTAACCTGGAACACGATCGCTGCTTCCCACTTGAATGGTGAAAGTGTATTGGCATGTTCACCAAACAAGGAGACTCACCTTCAGAATTGAAGGGAAACTCATTGGTGTCTTGTACCCTTGTGTTGGAACTTTCCACCAGTTCCTTGTTGTTGTTTTCATCAACCTAAAACATGGGTTACAGTCAAATATTTAATCATTGCTCAAGCAACCAATCGTTGTCCAACTCTGCTAGGAAAGTAAGTACCTATTGTAATATTACAATGGAAAAGATGACAACAAAATTTTAAGTAACATTTTTTTTATCCCACCGTTGTAACATAGGTATACCTTACCCTCCAAGGCCAATCACTCCTGCCATAATCATATGTGAGGTCATCTCATCTCTCATGATTTGTAAAGCAAAAATGACTAAATGTGGCTTTCCATCTGCAACAATTTTTTCACCCGGCAGTTAGGATTAACATGGTCATCATTGACCAGCCTCCCAATGATCCATTTTCCACAGCAGCAGAAATGCTGAAGGAAGCCAAAACATGCTAAATACAAATAATTTACAGGACTTTAATAATTGACTAAAGAAATACAGTTCTTTATTTAAAAAAAAATAAACAGATCTTTCCAGTGGAATTCAGTAAGAACCGTCCTAAAACACAATTCAAAATTGAATGGATTTCAGGGTTATAATGGGAATTGTATTGGTTTTACTGTAAACTATAATGGTTTCTATTTGATGGATTCTGTTAGTAGGATGTAATATGGCAGATGGCAACCAATAGAATAACATTAATACCTATTTGAATAATAATAATAAAAAATTGTAATGGTTTAATGTAAACTGTAAAATGTCAGCTTTTTTGTAGCAGGGTAATGATACTCATACTGTTCTGCATATTATTGACATTATTGAGCTGAAGCATGACTTTGCAAATTTAAAATGCAAATCAATGCAATATCTGTCAAAAAAAAATTGGAATTAGATATTTTCCCCATATCGCACAACCCTACTGCTGATAGTGAGCTATGATGTCAGATCGCTCTTTCAATAGGAAAAAATATCCCACCTTTAAAAGTGAATCATATTTACAGTACAAAACTGGTCAGCGAACTATGAGGGCAAAAAACAAAACAGAAACAAAATAATCGTTCATTAATCGTAATCGAGGTAAAATGTTCAGTTAATCAAGGTTTTGATTTAAGGCCATAATTGTCCAGCCTAACATAGACCAATTAAAGAACTGTGTTGGTGTTCCCCTTACACACTGTTTATACATAATTGTTCAATTGGATACATAATATGGTTGATAACGAGTTCTCTTTTTTTCCCCAGAGTTTTGAAAAGTGAACTTGATGCATGTATGCTATTGAAAAAGTAACCTGTTTGAATGCTGACTAGATTCTTACCACCATTTTTTGCCATGCCAGTAGAAGTCAAACATAAAACTGCCTGTGGTGGATAATACTTCTTCCCCTAGCTTCAGATTCAGCAGAGTCTATCAATTCTCCTCTATACTACACAACAAAATCCCCTTTTTGAAATGGGGACAGGGCAAACACACCACAACTATCAACATAAAATCCATAAAGATATCACATTTGATGTAGCAAGAATTCAAGTGCACTGTGTAACCACTGTTATTTTGACAGTGAAGGCAATCTAAATTCATTGTACAAAATATACATAAATAATCCAGAACTGGGCTGAATCAAATATTTTGTAAAACATTTCATGTTAAACTTGCCTTTATTGGATTTATGTGTCGTGCTCTCAAAAACATGTGTTGTCAGTGGCACTATGCACATGTTGCAGTGCTACAGCTTCCGGTTTTAGTGCAACCTCTTCATAGTGACTTCCTCCTTGCTAAATAATTTAATTGCACTATTTAGGCTATAACAATTGTTAACAAAATTACATTTGATAGACCAAAAACATAATTTGTGAACATTTTATTATATTAGAAACATATGCAACATTAACTCTGTCAGACCAAATGAGATATTCCAGGAACTTGCAACTCCATTGTGTATACATACAAGTTTCTCACTCTGAGTTGCCCATTTTACAAGAATAAAAATACTTTTACAGAGAGGTAAAATTACTCAAAATAATACAAAAGACAGTATACTGTATTTTGTCATTCAACTATTCAATTTGGCTACTACTTGAACTGTACTTACCTTGTGCATCTGCGTGCCAAAGCAATTACTTCTGTTGACAAAGAACTTGTTAAATATGATTTTTGTGCAGTTGAACCATTTAATCTGATGTGACCCACAGAATGACCATCCTTAAATCACCAATTTTCTTTCTTAAACCTTTTTGTTTTTCTGTACAACTGTTTAAAGACCTCTGCAATAATCAGAATCATCAGGGATTGACATTAATGCTTGTCCACTTGTCCAGAAGAAACAAAAAAAAAACTATATTTTATATTGGTTACTCTAAAGGGTTGATCACTTATCCAAACCAGGTATTTTTACTAATTAAATTGAAATAATTGTTATGAATTCTTGTAAATGCTATTTTATTTTGATGTGTAGATTTTAATGTGTAAATAAAGCTGGCAAAATTTAGGTTTAATTTATTTTAGTCAAGTCACCTTCATTTATATGCGCTTTAAACAAAATACATTAGCGTCAAAGCAACTGAACAACATTCATTAGGAAAACAGTGTGTCAATAATGCAAAATGATAGTTAAAGGCAGTTCATCATTGAATTCAGTTATGTCATCTCTGTTCAGTTTAAATAGTGTCTGTGCATTAATTTGCAATCAAGTCAATGATATCGCTGTAGATGAAGTGACCCCAACTAAGCAAGCCAGAGGCAACAGCTGAAGGAACCGAAACTCCATCTGTGACAGAATGGAGAAAAAACCTGGAGAAACCAGGCTCAGTTAGCTCTAGCTGAGCTAGCAGGGTAATTACTGCAGGCTGACTGCTGGGCCGCAGCTAGTCCTATCTACTTTCTATAACAAACTCACGGAAGTCACTGCAAAGGGGCAGTACTGAGCAAAATATTAGCACACTTAAAAACACTTTTCTATTCTAATAATTTCTATTCATACTAATCATAATCTTTGTGGGATCCAGCAAAATGGCCCCACACCATTTTTGGGACCCACACCGTGAGTGTGCTGTCAGGTTGCTGGTCCCCATGGTAATAAAACAAACACACACACACTACACACACACAAACGTACGAGCCACAGAGACTAAGTGAGATTAAATGAGTGGGAAACAGTTTTACAGCAAGTTTACTCAACTAAGAAGTTGAAATCAAATCACTTCCAGTTGGAAGTGGATGTTCTTTAAGTCTGAATTTTGAAATGGATTGTGGGTAACAAAATGCTTTCTCTGACTGTAATCATAGCATTATGCAAGCATGATTAACATGATTAGCATGTCTTTAGCACTTTCTTAGCATGATGCTAGCATATTTTAAAATATTGCTAGTCTGTTAAAGGCATGGTTCAAATGAATTTTATATTTATAATATTGTTTTCACAATTATTAGAAGCCAAAATCATGGTGAAGATATTTGATTAATCACACTGCACTGTGTGTTTGTTTGTGTTTATTTACTGACTGAATGTGACTCTCTTCTTGATTTTGCAGCCCCACCAGGACCAGGCAAACCTTCCTACAATGTAAGTCACTAATACAAGCAGAATAACTTTAAAGCGGTCATATGATGTGATTTTCCTTTCTCTTTGGAGTGTTACAAATTTTGGTGCATAAAGAAGATCTGTAAAGAAGATCTGTAAAGTAGCAAAGACTAAAGTCTCAAATCCAAAGAGATATTCTTTATAAAAGTTAAGACTCTGACACGCCCCTAAAACACCTCGTTTAAACACTCCCCACATGTCCCACAACACAGTTGCCAGTAAATAGCTGTTTTCAGATTTACATGAAACTCAGAACACATATCAGTATTAGTGATAGCTAGACAATGGAAAAAGCTTTTAAAGGGTGTGGAAAACGACTCTATAGCCCACCTTTGTCAAAAGTGGGGTTAGTTTAGCTACAGACACCAAACTCGGATGCAGTATATTGTTTTATCAAGACGGACAACCTTCTAATTCACAGTCATCAGCTATGACCAACAGGAAGTCGGCTATTTTGATTTAAATATGGATTTATTTATTTTTTAATTGAGCTGTGATTAATGCATACTCCTCAGAGGAAAAGTTCACTATACTCAACAAACTTTGTCTACATGTTGCAAAACATTGAGGAACTTAACGGTTTTGTCTGGTGATTTTTGAAATGACAGTAAAAGGGAATCATTAATTGTCTTGTATTTTTACATTGCAGCTTCCAAACACTTAAAAGCATTTTTTCATACAGAGATCAAATCATTCTGAGGACATATGCATAGTTTCATGACTTTACAACTCAAATAAAAACTGTCAGACATCTCAACTCACTCTGTCCCTCTGTTTGAGGAATGTATGTGTGCTGACTGATGTGTGTGTGTGTGTGTGTGTGTGTGTGTGTGAGAGAGTGGGGATGGGCATGAGCTGAGTGGCAGACACAATGGAGAGAGAAGAGAGAGAGAGAGAGAGAGAGAGAGAGAGAGAGAGAGAGACTTAAACATCTCTTTAATCACCAGAAAAAACTGTATTTAAATTTTTTTTTTTTTATGTTGTTGCTAATTGTGCTGTTTTATTACAGCTTAAGAAATCTCTTAGGCCTTATCCTTTTCTGACAGTTTCAGGAATTAAAAAAAAATCTAAAATACTTATTTGTGCTGCAAATAATAATTTCAAACTCATTTGATACTGACCTCTGACACCCTGTGACCTGACATTTATTTGAATTTACATAATATCATGGATGTAAAAGTAAAACTGTTCAGCTCACAGATGAAGACTAAGCTGTAATGCAAGCAAAACTATTTCACAAATGCTTATAGGTCAATGAAATCATAACAAAACACTTTAATTATTTAAGGATTTGGTAACACTTTAAAATCATGTCTCATTTGTTAACATAAGTAATGCATTGGCAACACTTCATAATAGCTGCACTCATTAGCTAAGCATTAGTAAATAGTCAGTTCATGCTTTATACAGCCTTCTCCCAAAATTAATAGTCATTAGTAAGCATTTTATAAATACAGCTATAATTAAATTGTTCATGGTTTATATGCACATTTATTTTGAGGAGATTAAAGGCTGTAATCTTCCTAAAATGTAAAAAAACAAACAAACAAAAAACAAACAAACAAGCACAGAACTCAGAAATATTTATTTCAAGATGCAATAAAAGAACACTGTACACTTGAATTTTAAATATATATTGTAATAATAATAATAATAATAATAATAATCCATTTTATTTAAAGGCCTTTCAAACCACTCAAGGTCACCGTACAACAAGTAACAACAGTAACAATATTAAAACAGAAAATAACAGCAAATAACAATGTCAATAAAAACATCAATAATATTAGAATAGCACAACGTATTGTGGAATACTATATTAAGACTTTATATATAGGCTTTATGAACAGATATGTTTTGAGAGATTCTTGAAGGACTAGCATCACCTCCTCTTGATCGACGGTTTGAGGAATATATCCTCCAGATAGTACCGCCGCTTCCTATATGCAGAGTATGCAGTCTTCGTGGGGCACCAACTCCCAGAGTGGGCACCATACCAGTTGCTCAAAAAACATGCACCATTCTCCCATCGTCGCGACCTCGCACCTCATGTTTGCGGATTAATGTTTGTAATTGATGGATGGACATCTATGCCGGGTAAAGGACATCAGCAATCCGGCACAGAAAAAAAAAAAAAAAAGAAAGTAAAAACAAAACAAAACAGGCATAAAGTTGGCTTGACATTGGACATTCGAGAGTCTCAAATTTAGGGACCGTCTCTAAAGTTACATGTGATATTGTTATGCACTTTTCTAACGTCAGTAGCATTTGAAGAGAATGACTTACAGTCATAAAAACAACTGTAATTGTTCATCTAGGTGACAGCTATAATGCACAATTAAATTGAATGTTTGATATTTATTAAAACAAACTGTAAGTCATATGTAAATTATGCTACTTTTTCACATGGGCTCAAAGCGAAATTTGAAGCTCAATAGCATTTGAGGAAAAAGACTTTGCAGTCATAAAATAATTGTAATGTGTTCATTTAAGTGTCAGCTCTGATGCACACCTTATACATTTTTTATATATATTAAAATAAAATGTTACTAAAGTTATATATATTGTTCTGTGTATGTGATTTCAAAGTCTAGATGGGTCGGATTAACCCTTTAACTGCCGTACCCTTAAACTTGATTGCCAGAGGGTTACTGTAAATGCTTATGCCGCTGGGCACAGTTTTCCGATGCCACCGGGGTGGCTTTGCACTGATGGCTTGAGCCCATCGCTGCTTGCAGCTATATTTTGTTGTTGTTTTCCTTAGGATTATTTGTGCAAGGACCCTATTGGAATTGCTCGTTTATTAGGGGCCGAGCACTGCAGTCGAGGACCCTATTGGAATTGCTCCGTTTATTCTTCTTCTTCTTCTTCTTCTTCTTCTTCTTCTTTTCTTCTCTGTCATGAGTCGCATTTTGAGGGCCTAAATATGCTCCAAAACTCCCAAACTTTGCACACACATCAGGACTGGCAAAATTTACATCTGATATAGGTTTCAGAAGTGGGTGTGGCAAAATGGCTCGATAAGCGTCACCTGTTAAATTTCAGCGAGTGCCTAGAGCTGTGTTTCACGATACATTCATGAAAATCGGTACACACATGTAACACACCATTACCTACAAAAAGTGTCTCTTGGTACAAAATCCAAAACCCAACAGGATGTAAGTTATTTTGAATTTCCTGTATGATTTTTGTGCAGTTTTTCCATTTCCATGCCTCATACTTTGACAAACTCCTCCTACAGTTTTAATCGGATTATCTTAAAATTTGGTGAGGGTCATCATAAGACCTTTGTGATGTTAAATTGCGAAGGTTTTGAGTTTTCGCAAGGGGTGTGTCCCTGGCGCCTGACAAAGTTTGATGTTTAGCCGTGAAACAGGAAGTTGCTGTAACTCAGGCTTGCAATGTCCGATCTTCCCAAACTTCACACATGTGATAGGTGTTCTGTCCTGAACAAACAACCATGACCAAATTCAGTTATAGTCATAGGCCACCTGCTGGTAACAGGAATTGACATGGTTAACACTGTTACAGACTCCTAGGAACATATAAAAAAGTGTAAACAAGTGTTAAATAGGCTGGCAACATACTAGATATATACTAATACATGCTAGCAACACTTAGCTTAGTGTTAAAGCATGCTAATAATGTAGTGAAAAGGAAGTTGCTGTAACTCAGGCAAGCAATGTCCAATTTTCCCCAAACTTCACCGTGTGATAGGTGTTCTGTTCTGAACAAACACCCATGACCATTTCGTTATAGTCATAGCGCACCTGCTGGTAACGGACATGGTTAACACTGTTAACCATGTCCTGTCCTACTCTAACCGATATTTGACCAATATTTTGATAAAACATTGTTGCAGTGACAGATGTTTAGTGATTTATGTCAGGAGTGCAAAATATTAAATCCGTTATTATGCCACATTCTGAATAGAAATTCACCACTCACTCATATTCAGTCACGTCAGCAGCGGTTTATTTGTGTTATAAATACACATAGACTCACTGAACAGCGTCAATAAGGATTTTTAGACCAAAGATGCATATCTGCGGAGATATATGGATATATTTACTGATGTTTACTTCATATTTCTTCAGACAGAATCGTCATTTCTATTCATTTTCTACGGATTTCGCGATCAGATGATAAACAGCCTCTCCCAGCGATCTGTGTGTGCGTGCAGTAGTCACAGCTCGTGCGGTGTGAGACTCAGACTCTGATTGGGTCTTCCCAGCGTCAATCTTAGAGTGTCATATCTGGACACGCCCCATAGTGTCACATGCTTCCTGCACACTTCCTGGTAGTTATCTGGCCAAAACAACACTGAAACACCTCTGTACACACAAAATATCAGAATAATAAACCGCGATTACGATAGGTAAAGCTTGGTATGAGAATTTCTTGAGATCTGGGGCATTTTATAAAAAAATCGAAAATGTACATCGAAATGCTAACTTGTGCAGCGATGAAAAAGGCTACAAATAACATATTTTACAACAGTAAGCGACCAAATTCCACCCTGATCGCTAAATGAAGTTATTATAAACACTCGATCGGGTTTAAAGTGAGTTTTGAGTAAAGTGTACTAATAATTTCATAAATTGTCAGATGTAGCTTGATGCTAGCGTTAGCACCAATGCTACTAATAGCAGGTGCTTTTCTTCTTCATAATGCATTTTGTCTCAATAATTCACGTAAGGTCGTAAGAAAATGTTTTGTTGCATTTTTATAGTCTGACTTTTGATAAATAAGGAGCTAAATGCAAAGAGAGACTGAAGTGAGATCAGCTGCTTTGTTGCTTTGTAAAGCCTGAAAAACCACAATCAAGGCTAATAAAGGTGGAATAAAACAAAGAATAATGATAAAAGAATAATCGGATAATGTGTCATACTTGGGGAGGTGTGAAAGACTTCGTTTGGTGAGAACAATACAATAATGAATTGGGCAGCTTTCAACAGTGAAACATACACAAAGAGCACAGGAATGTTTACATGTGAGATCTTATAGAGATGACAAGTGCCATAAATCAATCTGATTAGCCTTCTCTAAAACACACATGACATGGCCTTAGAAAATATTTCATAAAATTCACAGTTTTACAGATTGATTATGAAATTTTTTATGAAGGTTTGGAAGACTTGTGGCCTTAGCTACACTGAGTTTTCAAACTCATTTCCTACATCACATTTTTTTAAATACATTTAAAACATATGTTTTTTATATTTTTATTTTGTTTTTATGTTAGAGCTAATATATCTCTATTATCATAACAGTCTGAGTGATTCTGATCCCTGAACAGTAAACTTTAAAGTGTCAGCTTTGTGAACAAAGGTTGATTATGTATCTAGTCAGAAAGAATCATGAGCAGAAACCTTTTATTTTGGGTATGTAATTTGGTCTCCATGCCAAAAGGGGTTACTAGTAAGGGTTAAACATCGACACCATCGTGTCAATTGATTAATATCTTGGAGAGAGAGAAGACAGCCTTCGTGTTGTTTGAAGACATTGGCGTGCGCGGGTTGCTTTGCTGGCGCTCTCTCAGGCGGTGTGAGGTGAGGCAGCTTGCGCACGCTATTGTCGCCCGGCTGCTGCGTTAGCTCTCTCTCTCTCTGGCTGCTTGGCCCATACAGTTAATGAATAGCGGATCACTTCGACAGCCTACATAGCACATCCTGCGATGTGACTATTAATGTTGTACATCGCGATATCGATGCTTAAACAACACATCGTGCAGCCCTACTAGATACATACTAATACATGCTAGCAACACTTAGCTTAGTGCTAAAGCATGCTAATAATGTAGTGAAAGAGGAGTTGCTGTGACTCAGGCAAGCAATGTCCGATCTTCCCAAACTTCACACGCGTGTGATAGGTGTTCTGTCCTGAACAAGCAACCATGACCAAATTCAGTTATAGTCATAGGCCACCTGCTAGTAACAAGAAGTGACATGGTTAACACTATTACAGATTCCTAGGAACATATTAAAGCGTGTAAACAAGTGTTAAATAGGCTGGCAACATACTAGATATATACTAATACATGCTAACAACATTAGCTAAGTGTTAAAGCATGCTAATAATGTAGTGAAAAGGAAGTTGCTGTGACTCAGGCAAGCAATGTCCGATCTTCCCCAAACTTCACATTTGTGATAGGTGTTCTGTTCTGAACAAACACCCATGACCAAATTCAGTTATAGTCATAGCCACTTGCTGGTAACAGCAAGTGACAAGGTTTACACTGTTATGGACTTCTAAGAACAAATTAAAAGTGTCAATAAGTGTTAAATAGGCTGGCAGCATGCTAGAAACATAACGAAGATGCTAGCAACACTTAGCTAAGTGTTAAAGCATTCTACTAAGGCAGTGCAAAAGGAAGTTGCTGTAAAAAGGCAAGTAATGTCTGATCTTCCCAAACTTCACCGCGTGTGATAGAAGTTCTGTCCTGAACAAACAACCATAACCAAATTCAGTTATAATCATAGCCACCTGCTAGTAACAAGAAGTGACATGGTTAACACTATTACAGATTCCTAGGAACATATTAAAGCGTGTAAACAAGTGTTAAATAGGCTGGCAACATACTAGATATATACTAATACATGCTAGCAACATTAGCTAAGTGTTAAAGCATGCTAATAATGTAGTGAAAAGAAAGTTGCTGTAACTAAGGCAAGCAATGTCGATCTTCCCCAAACTGCACATGTGTGATAGGTGTTCTGCTCTGAACAAACACCCATGACCAAATTCAGTAATACTCATAGCCACCTGCTGGTAACAGGAAGTGACAAGGTTAACAATGTTATGGACTCCTAGGAACAAATTACAAAGTGTAAACAAGTGTTAAATAGGCTGGCAACATACTAGATACATACTAATACATGCTAGCAAAACTTAGCTTAGTGTTAAACATGCTAATAATGTAGTGAAAAGAAAGTAACAATGTTCACACTGTTATGAACTAAGAATAAATTAAAAAGTGTCAAAAGGGTTAAATAGGCTGGCAACATGCTAGAACCATAATAACACATGCTAGCAACACTTAGCTAAGTGTTAAAGCATACAACTATGGCATTGAATAAGGAAGTTGTTGTAACTCAAGCTAGCACGTCCGATCTGCCTAAACTTTTGACAAAGTCCAGTTACTGAACACATCAGCATGCCAGTATTCAGTTATAGTCATAGCGCCACCTGCTGGCAACAGGAAGTGTCATGTTTAACAATTTTATGCACTATTTGCAACACAATAAAATGTGCCATTGTGTGCTAATCATGCTAGAAATATTTTCAAACATTCTAACACTTACTATGTGCTAAAGGTTGCTATTAATACTATGAAACAGGAAGTTGTTGTAACTCATGCATACAATTCCCAATCTGACCCAAACTTCACATGTTTTATAAGAGTCCTGGCCTGAACACAACTACGTCAATATTCAATTATAAGTATAGCCTGCTGGCAACAGGAATGACTTATTTCATACTAACTTAAACATGAGATGTCTGATCTGCCTGAAACTTTGCATGTTTGGTAAGAGTCCTGGCCTAAAGACATTTACATGGCGATATTCAGTTATAATCATAAGCCACCTGTTGGCAGCAGGAAATGTGGCAAAATATTTACTATTTTATAAGCATATGGACCAACGTTCACGGTTCCTCCTATGGGCACCGGGTGGTGGTGAGCCAGGTGCGAGGGCCCGTTCATCGCTGCTTGCAGCTTTAATTAGGGCTCAAGCCGAAGGCGAAGAGCCCTATTGTTCTTCTAAGGATTATTCTTATTATTATTATTTTTTTATTTTTATTAAACCTTCCGGGGTTTTGGGGCCTTAACATGCTCAAAAACTCTTGAAAATTACTTACACATTGGAATCTGGCCATCAGGGCCGCAGAGAACTGGGACCAGGCGTGGCACAGGGGCTCTGACAGCCCTGGAACACAGTCAGAAATCTTGAACCATAGCTCACACACACTTGCATGTATTTATATGAAACTCAGTACACTTATAGATCTCATTGAGCTGAACAACTTTCAGCTTTATGTCATAGGCTCCGTAACAGGAAGTCAGCTATTCAGGGCTGTTTAAAAAGCATGCTCTGGAATTTGAAATACTCCTCTGAGGTTTTCAACCCGTTCACCAGAAACTTCGGTGAACATGATCTCAAGACATTGTGGATGAAAAATTGCGAGGGATTTTTGATATCTCGAGCGGTTTGCTCGTGGCGCGTGGAACTTATGGCAGAAATGAGGAACAGGAAATGTCTAATAACATCCACATACATTTCCTGAATTTGATCAAAATTCATGGGTTTGTTCGTTGTATGATACTGATTGTATATATGTGACTATTAAGAGTCAGCGTTATAGCCACCAACTGGCAGCAGGAAGTGTGTCATTTTCCAAATGCTTTGAATTCAGCATCTTATTTTTACTTGATTTACTTAAAACTTCATCAGAATAATGACAAAACACGGCCGATGTAAATCTGTTGTGGGGATATTGATATCTGATATAGTGTTGCCATGCAAGCGTGTCAAACTGAATGTTCTGTTATGGTGAGTTTGAGGGCAGACAACAAGCTCAGATTTACATGAAACTCAAAACACATATCAGTATTAGTGATAGCTAGACAATGGCAAAAGCTTTTAAAGAGGCTGAATGAGGGCACTCTATAGCGCCACCTTTTGTCAAAAGTGGGGGTTAGTTTTAGCTACAGACACCAAACTTGGTACATAAATTGTTCTTATCAAGACGGACAACTTTCTAATTCACAGTCATCAGCTTGATCAACAGGAAGTCAGCTATTTTGATTTGAATGTGGATTTTTTTTACATTTAGCTGTGAATTAATGCATACTGCTCAGAGGAGGTAACACTATACACACCAAACTTTGTCTACATGATGCAAAACATTTTAAACAACTTAAATTGCCAATGGATTTTGGATAGCTTGAGCGGTTTTGTGTGGTGATTTTTTTAAATGACAGTAAAATGAAATTATTAATTGTCCTGCATTTTAAATTCCAAACACTTCAAAACCTTTTTCATACAGAAAAAAAGTCATTCTGAGTAAATATGGATAGTTTCCGACTTTACAACACTGTATGGATAACAGAAAATTAAAAAACTGTCAGACATCTCATCTCACTCTGTCCCTCTGTTTGAGTGTGTGTGCTTAGACTTCCATTGTCTGAGAGAAATTGCGCCTACAGGTGCAATTACCGGACTTTTCTTTCACTTTTAAATCGGTTAAAAATACAAATAAATACTTAGATTTAATTCACACTGACAAGCTAAACCAACATATCTGATTATTACGGTTCAGGGCTCATGGATAAATAATTTATGGCCAGAGATATGTGAGAAATAGGAGAAATGAATCACCGATGTGACCATGGCGTCTGGAGTAAAGAGCTCAGAAAAAACGAATTTGTTCCTGTTTTAAAGCTTTTAAAAATAAATTATTACAGCGATATCACACAATCAACCGATTAGAACACACCAAGAGCTACATTTAGATGTTTTTGAACTGTTTGTGTGAAAATGAAATATTTGTGGCTGCCTATCTGAAATCACACCTCCGATCAAGCGTCAGTTAGAACTCAAAACAAGCAATTTATTCTTGTTTAAGAGCTTTTTTAAATAACATATTACCACAAATGCACACAATAAACCCATTGTAACACTACAAGAGCTAAATGCAGGTGTTTGTGACCCGTTTAAGTGTGCAAGACTATTTGAAAGCGACTGGCAGAATAACATATATCTCTCGAGCTGCATGATTCTGCCTTTCGTCGTCTGAACGAACATAACGGACAAGATTATTTCAAAATACATAATAGCTTGGCGACTATAAGCGAAAACAGCGTGAACATAAACTGTTGAGAAATATATCTGAAGTGGATCTACTGGATTTGAATATTAAGTGACCAGCATATACCAGCTGCTTCTGTCTTAAATTTTAATCTATATAAAAATGAAATTCATTCATCTTGGCTGCTTTTTTAATGTGTTATGTATTTATTTATTATTTTGCTCTAACAAGAATTAATCTATATTTAATTAAATCAATTACATTTTATTTTACATTTTATTTGTCCATTTCTGCATCTAAGCGCCTAAAACATAAAACATGCTCTATTATACTATTGTTAGCTAATTTCTTTTCGTCAATTTATCTTCTGTACACACTTTTATTTTCATAATAAACTTGTTTGTTAGATTATACACAGTTACAGTGGTCTATAATAAATATTGACAGGTTTTATTCAAGCTGTTTAGAATGATTGCAGTAGGCTAATTTTTTTTAAATGTAAATCCCAAATAAAAATTATAATAATTAATTAATAAAAACATTGGAAAACAATTGCTGTTGTACTTTTTTATACATTTTGTATAATTTCATAGTTTATGCATTATAGTTATAAAACAAATAAATGTAGCCACTCACATAGAAATAGGCCTTATCCTTTTCTGACAGTTTTAGGGATTTTTAAAATCCTAAAAACCTTATTTGTGCTGCAAATAATAATTTCAAACTCAAAAAGTAAATAGTCAGTTCATGCTTTATAAAGCCTTGTCCCAATATTAATAGTCAGTAGTAAGCAGTTTATAAATACAGCTATAAATAGCTTGTTTTTGGTTTATAAGCACATTTATTAAGAAGGAGAGTAAAGGATCAGTTATCTTCCTATGAAAAAAATAAATAAAAATAAACAAACAACAACACAGATTGATACAGAACTCAGAAATGTTATTGTGGATTTATGATAAACTCAGCCTGTAAATGAATTCATTCTCCTCCAAGAAGACACAAGTAGTTCACACCAAACTTTTTTTTAACATGAAGCCATATACTGAAGATGTTAAATTGTGAATGGGTTTAGGATACCTTAAATGGTGTGGCCATAGCGATTTATTAAAGTAACATAAAAAATACAATAGTTATTTTACTATATCTTTAAAATGTTTCATTCTAACTCTTCATAATTTTTTATATAAGTAGAAGTCATCATTTGAAGGAAGCACAGTCAGTTTCATAGCTTTATCATTTTCAAGAGCCAGCATAAAATTAAAACTATCATAACTTATAAATCAAGCTTGCAATTCTTAGTACCAATAATGGCCACCAGAGGGAGCTATAGGATTACTTTTAAATAATTATTGTAGAAACGAGTATAATTTAAATCATTTATAGAAATCTTTCAAAAAAATAATATGAATTGTATGTATTTTACTGATAAAGTGACCCTCACTTAATTAGAATAACAAGCTGAAGTATTGTGAACTGTATATTAAGAATAATTCTTTATAGGCTTTATGGACAGATCGTTTTGAGTGACTCTTGAAGGTTCAGCACCACATCCTTTTACCACTGTTTAAAGAATGAATCTTACACAACAGGTGTGAATGAATTTTGGATAGCTTGAATGGTTTTGTAGTGGTGATTTTTTGAAATAATAGTAAAAAAGGAACCAGTAAATGTCTTTTTATTTTTTAAAGTGCAGCTTCTAAACACTTCAAAAAAAAATGTACACATAGAAGACAAGTCATTCTGAGGAAATATGCATAGTTTCATGACTATACAACACTATATGGATGATAGAAAATTAAAAACTATCATACATCTGATGTCACTCAGTCCCACTGTCACTGTGGGTAATGTGTGTTGTGTGTGTGTGTGTGTGTGTTGTCAGTTCTTCTTGACCTGCTTTTTCTTCTTCTTTTCTGACCTCATGACCAGTCAGCATTTTTTGTACAATGGTCAAGTCTTAACTTATCAATTTCTGTATTGCATTTGTGTTTGATATTTCTCATGGGTATTTCATAATTTTCGACCTTACAGTTTGAGTTAAAACTCTATTTTAGCGCATTTCATCTGTAAAAGAAAACATGCCTAATAAATCTGCACACTGAATATAAGGGCCCTATTTAAGCGATCTGAAGCATGAAGTGTCAAAGCTGGCGCATAAGTAACTTTTAGGCGGGTCTCGGCTGTTGCTATTTTCCGGCGGGATAAATGGCTCTTGCAGCCCAGCAAAATCTAAAATGGGTTGGTCTGAAGTAGCTTCATTATTCATAGGTGTGGTTTGAGTAGCATTGAAATAAACCAATCAAGCGTCATCAACATTCCCTTTAAAAGCAGGTCGCAAAGTTCCATTATGGATTACTATTATTATGAGATTTACCAGCGCACGCCAGGAGCGGTTCACAGCGAGGAGACTGATGTTCTTGTAAGAGCAGTGAAAGACAGAGAAGTTGTGTTGTATGAGGATGGGAGAAACCCACCCAAAATAAGCGTCATGATTTCCGTCATCTCATGTGTTAATATTTTTAGTGTAACAATTTATGATTTGCAAAATAACTGTTGCATCTGTGTAGATTACATGAGCAAAGTGTATGCGCGTTGTGCCGCTATACATTATGGTCAAGCATGCCATAAAACAGCATAATGAACAAGCGTTTGACTTTAGACTAGGTTTTTTCTGGTCAGTGGCGCAATTGTTTAATGGAACAGCAAAATAGCACCAGGGATTGTTTCGCGGAACAAGCCTCCTTTTTGGCTGAACCGCCCAGGGAGGCGCAAGTTCATTCACTAGTTTAGCGGCGTTCTTCTGTGGAGGGAAAAGCTCTTTGCGAGGTGCAAAATAGGAATGACACATGCGTCGATGTACAAAGTCAATTGCGCTGGGTGCAAGATAGGGCCCAAGGAGTTTTTCTCTTCCAGCTTTCCTGGACTATTGTATAGCACTCATAAATGATTAAAATAAAAATAATGGTAGTTATTAAGATTGATATGGTTTGGAATTGGTAAAATGTACTTGGAAAAAAATCACAATAAAACTATGTTTTCATGTTTAAGTTTGGAATATTAACTGACATGAATGAATGCTATATAAATATTGTTCATGTTAACATAATGTTTATAAATAAAATCTTATTGTACAGTGTTACTAAAGTTATATATATATATATATATATATATATATATATATATACATATTTACATATACATATACATATACATATATATATATATATATACATATATATACATATATATTGTTCTGTGAATGTGATTTTAAAGTCTAGATGATTCGGATTAACCCTTTAACTGCCGTATCCTTTAAAACCTCACTGCCAGAGGGATATTGTGAATGCATGTACCGCTGGGCACAGTTTACCTGATGCCCGGGGTTATGGCATTGGTGGCTTGAGCCGCCATCAGCTGCTTGCAGCTATATTTCTTCTTCTTCTTCTTCTTCTTCTTCTTCATCAATCGCATTTTTGAGGGCCTAAACATGCTCCAAAACTCACGAAACTTTGCACGCATCAGGACTGGCGAAAATTTACATCTGATATAGGTTTCAGAAGTGGGTGTGGCAAAATGGCTCGATAAGCCACCTGTTAAATTTCAGCAGGTCGCCTCGAGCTGTGTTTCACGCACATTCATGAAAATCAGTACACACATGTAACACACCATCACCTACAAAAAGTCTCTTGGTACAAAATCCAAAACCCAACAGGAAGTAAGTTTTGAATTTCCTGTATGATTTTTGTGCAGTTTTTCCATTTCCATGCCTTATACTTTGGCATCTCCTCCTACAGTTTTAATCGGATTATCTTAAAATTTGGTGAGGGTCATCATAAGACCTTTGTGATGTTAAATTGCGAAGGTTTTGAGTTTTCGATCAAGGAGTGTGTCCCTGGCGCCTGACAAAGTTTGATGTTTAGCCATGAAACAGGAAGTTGCTGTAACTCAGGCATGCAATGTCCGATCTTCCCTAAACTTCACACATGTGATAGGTGTTCTGTCCTGAACAAACAACCATGACCAAATTCAGTTATAGTCATGGCGCCACCTGCGGTATAAGGAAGTGACATGGTTAACACTGTTACAGACTCTTAGGAACATATTAAAAGTTTAAACAAGTGTTAAATAGGCTGACAACATACTAGATACACTAATACATGCTAGCAACACTTAGCTTGGTGCTAAAGCATGATAATAATGTTGTTAAAAGGAAGTTGCTGTAAAAAGGCAAGCAATGTCGATCTTCCCCAAACTTCACCGTGTGATAGGTGTTCTGTCCTGAACATAACCCATGATAAAATTCAGTTATAATCATAGCCACCTGCTGGTAACAGGAAGTGACATGGTTAACACTGTTACAGACTCCTGGGAACATATTAAAAGTGTAAACTAGTGTTAAATAGGCTGGCAACATACTAGATAGATACTAATACATGCTAGCAACACTTAGCTTAATGCTAAAAGCATGCTAATAATGTAGTGAAAAGGAAGTTGCTGTAAAAAAGGCAAGCAATGTCCGATCTTCCCCAAACTTCACCGATGTGATAGGTGTTCTGTCCTGAACAAACACCATGACCAAATTCAGTTATAGTCATAGCGCACCTGCCGGTAACAGGAAGTGACATGGTTAACACTGTTACAGACTCTTAGGAACATATTAAAAAAGTTTAAACAAGTGTTAAATAGGCTGACAACATACTAGATACATACTAATACATTAGCAACACTTAAAGCATGGTATGCTAAAGACATGCTAATAATGTAGTGAAAAGAAAGTTGCTGTAACTCAGGCAACATTCTGATATTCCCCAAACTTCACAGCTGTGATAGATGTTTTGTTCTGAACAAACACTCATGACCAAATTCAGTTATAGTCATAGCCACCTGCTGGTAACGAGTGACAAGGTTAACACTGTTATGGACTTCTAAGAACAAATTAAAAAGTGTCAAAAGTGTTAAATAGGCTGGCAACATGCTAGAAACATACGAAAGTTACTAGCAACACTTAGCTAAGTGTTAAAAGCATTCTACTAAGGCAGTGAAAAGGAAGTTGCTGTAAAAAGGCAAAGCAATGTCCGATCTTCCCCAAACTTCACCGTGTGATAGGTGTTCTGTCCTGTTCAAATAATAATGAGCAAATTCAGTCATAGTCATAGCCACCTGCTGGTAACAGGAAGTGACATGGTTAACACTGTTACAGACTCTTAAGAACATATTAAAAGTGTAAACAAGTGTTAAATAGGCTGGCAACATACTAGATACATACTAATACATGCTAGCATCATTAGCTAAGTGCTAAAGCATGCTAATAATGTAGTGAAAAGAAAGTTGCTGTAATTAAGACAAGCAATGTCCGATCTTCCCAAACTTCATACGTGTGATAGGTATTCGGTCCTGAACAAAAACCCATGAAAAAATTCAGTTATAGTCATAAGCCACCTGCTGGTAACAGGAAGTGACATGGTTAACACTGTTACAGACTCCTAGGAACATATTAAAAGTGTAAACAAGTGTTAAATAGAATGGCAACATACTAGATACATACTAATACATGCTAGCAACACTTAGCTTAGTGTTAAAAGCATGCTAATAATGTATGAAAAGAAAGTTGCTCTAAAAAGGCAAGCAATGTCCGATCTTCCCCAAACTTCACATGTGTGATAGGGTGTTCTGTACTGAACAAACAACCATGACCAAATTCAGTTATAGTCATAGCCACCTGCTGGTAACAGGAAGTGACATGGTTAACACTGTTACAGACTCTTAGGAACATACTAAAAGTGTAAGCAAGTGTTAAATAGGCTGGCAACATACTAGATACATACTAATACATGCTAGCAACACTTAGCTTAGTGCTAAAGCATGCTAATAATGTAGTGAAAAAGAAAGTTGCTGTAACTCAGGCAAGCAATGTCCATTCTTGCCGTGGTATATGTGTCCTGTTCGGACAAACACCCATGAACAAATTCAGTAATAGTCATAGCTACCTGCGGCATTGAATAAGGAAGTTGTTGTAACTCAAGCTAGCAATGTCCGATCTGCCCCAAACTTCACCGTTTGACAACAGTCAATTTTATGCACTATTTGCAACACAATAAAATTTGCCATTGTGTGCTAATCATGCTAGAAATATTTTCTAGCAACATTCTAACAACACTTACTATGTGCTAAAGGATGGTATTAATACTATGAAACAGGAAGTTGTTGTAACTCATGCATACAATTCCCAATCTAACCCAAACTTCACATGTTTTATAAGAGTCCTGGCCTGAACACAACTAAAGTCCAATATTCAATTATAAGTATATGCGCCTGCTGGCAACAGGAATGACTTATTTCATACTAACTTAAACATGAGATGTCTGATCTGCCTGAAACTTTGCATGTTTAGTAAGAGTCCTGGCCTAAAGACATTTACATGGCGATATTCAGTTATAATCATAGCTCACCTGTTGGCACCAGGAAATGTGGCAAAAATATTTACTATTTTATAAGCATATGGCCCAGCGTTCACGGTTCCTCCTATGGGCACCGGGTGGTGGTGAGCCGGTCGAGGGCCGTTCATGCTGCTTGCAGCTTTAATTAGG
This sequence comes from allo-octoploid hybrid of Carassius auratus x Cyprinus carpio, assembly GCA_024542945.1. NCBI lineage: Eukaryota > Metazoa > Chordata > Actinopteri > Cypriniformes > allo-octoploid hybrid of Carassius auratus x Cyprinus carpio. Next base: position 30,513,400 of record CM045073.1, on the reverse strand, counting down.
GCTCAAGCCTGGAGGCCTGGAGAGCCCTATTGTTTTCCTTAGGATTATTATTATTTATTTATTTATTTCAGGGCTTTTGGGGCCCTTAACATGCTTAAAAAGTCTTGAAAATTTGCACACACTCCAAAAATCTGTGGCCTTTAGGAGCCTGCAGAGGTTGGGACCGGCGAGCATAGGGGCTCTACTAGCCCCCTGGAACACAGTCATAAATGTTGATGTATAGCTCACACATACTTGACGTATTAATATGAAACTCAGTACACATATAGATCTCATCGTGCCGAACAACTTGCTATTGCATGTCATATGCTCCCTAACAGGAAGTCAGCTATTTAGAGTTATGTAAAAGCGATGCTCGGAATTTGATATACTTGTCTAGGTTTTACTCGATTGCACCAAACTCTGTCAACATGATCTCAAGACATTGGGGCTGAAAAATTGCCAAGGGATTTTTGATATCTCGAACGGTTTGCTTCGTAGAAGAAGCGTTGAATTTATGGCAGAATTGAGAAACAGGAAGTGTCTAATACCATCCACATACATTTCCTGATTTTAATCAAACTTCATCAGATTATTCATTGTATGATGTTGATCGCATATATGTGACTATTAGGAGTCAAAGTTATAGCCCACCAACTGGCAGCAGGAAGTGTGTCATTTTCAAAATGCTTTGAATTCAGCATCTTATTTTTACTCGATTTGCTTCAAACTTCATCAGAATAATGTTAAAACACACGATATAAATCTGCTGGGGATATTGATATCTAAAAATATTGTTGCCGTGGCAACATGTCAAACTGGAATACTTCTCAGGTGATTTTGAGGCATATAACATGCTTAGAATTTCATCAAACTCAGAACACATATCAGTATTAGTGACAGCTAGACACTGGCAAAAGTTCATAAGAGGGCTGGAAGAGGCACTCTATAAGCCACCTTTGTCAAAAGTGGGGGTTAGTTTTAGCTCAGACACCAAATTCAGTACAAAAATTTTTCTTATCAAGACGGACAACTTTCTAATTCACAGTCATCAGCTTCACCAACAGGAAGTCGCTATTTTGATTTGAATGTGGATTTTTTACATTTAGCTGTGAATTAATGCATACTGCTCAGAGGAGAGTAACACTATACACACCAAACTTTGTCTACGTGTTGAAAAACATTGAGGAACTTAAATTGTGAATGGGTTTTGGATAGCTTGGATGGTTTTGTCGTGGTGATTTTTTTAAATGACAGTAAAGATGGAATTATTAATTTTCCTGCATTTTTAAATTCCAAACACTTCAAAACCCTTTTTCATACAGAAAAAAAGTTATTCTGAGTAAATATGCATAGTTTCATGACTTTACAACACTGTATGGATAACAGAAAATTAAAAACTGTCAGACATCTCATCTCACTCTGTCCATCTGTTTGAGTGAGTGTGCTTCGACTTCCATTGTCGAGAGAAATAGCGCCCCTACAGGTGCAGTTACCGGACTAAAAAAGGGAGGAGACTCTCTTTTGGTTTCACTTTTAAATCGGTTAAAATACAAATAAATACTTGGATTTAATTCACACTGACAAGCTAAACCAACATATATGATTATTATCAGGTCAGGGCTCATTAATAATTGATGTGTGGTCAGTGATACGTGAGAAACACGAGAGATGAATCACCGCTCTGAGCAAGAGCGTGTGGAATGATGAGCTCAGAAAAACGAGTTTATTCTTGTTTTATAGCTATTAAAAATAAAGTATTGCAGCGATATCACACAATTCACCAATTAGAACACACCAAGAGCTAAATTAAGATGTTTTTGAACTGTTTGTGTGAAAATGAAATATTTGCGGCTGCCTATCTGAAATCACTGCTCCGATCAGCCGACAGTGTCACAAGTTCAAAACTAACGAATTTATTCTTGTTTAAGAGCTTTTAAAATAAATTATTGCCATAAATGCACACAATACATCCATTATAACACAACACGAGCTAAATGCAGGTGTTTGTGACCCGTTTAAGTGCGCTAGACTGTTTGAAAGCGCGACTGGCAGAATAACATATATCTCGAGATGCAGGATTCTGCCTTTCGTCAGTAAGAACGAACACATCACAGACAAGATTATTTCAAAATACATAATAGCTTGAGCGAATATAAACGAAAACAGCCACGTGAACATAAACTGTTGAGAAATAAATCTGAAGTGGATATACTGGATTTTAATATTAAGTGACCGCATATACCAGCTGCTTCTGTCTTCAATTTTAATCTATATAAAATATTAAACTCATTCATCTTGGCTGCTTTTTAATGTGTGTACGTATTTATTTATTATTTTGCTCAATCAAGACTTAATCTATATTTAATTAAATCAATTACATTTTATTTTACATTTGATTTATCCATTTCTGCATCTAACGCCTAAAACCTAAACATGCTCTATTATACTATTGTTAGCTAATTTCTTTATCGTCCAATTTATCTGGTGTACACACTTTTATTTTCATAATAAACTCGTTTGTTAGATTATACACAGTTACAGTGGTCTATAATAAATATTGACAGGTTTTATTCAAGCTGTTTTAGAATGATTCTTAGGCTAATTTTTTAAAATGTAAATCCAAAAAGAAATGTAAATTTTTTTTTAAATAAATAAAAACATTGGAAAATAATAACTTGTACTTTTTTAGACATTTTGTATAGTTTCATAGTTTATGCATTATAGTTATAAAAACAAATAAATTTAGCCACTCACATAGAAATCTTAGGCCTTATCCTTTTCTGACAGTTTTAGGGATTTTAAAAATCCTAAAAACCTTATTTGTGCTGCAAATAATAATTTCAAACTAATTTGATACTGACCTATGACATCCTGTGACATGATATTTATTTGAATTTACATAATCTCATGGATGTAACAGTAAATCTGTTCAGCTCACAGATCAAGACTAAGCTGTAATGCAAGCAGAACTTTCACAAATGCTTACAGGTCAATAAAATCATTTCAAAACACTTACAAATCATTTAAGGGATTTGATAACACTGTAAAATAATGTCTAATTTGTTAACATTAGCAAATGCATTGATAACACTTTATAATAACTGCACTCATTAGTAAATAGTCAGTTCATGTTTCATAAAGCCTTGTCCCAATAGTAATAGTCAGTAGTAAGCAGTTTATAAATACAGCTATAAATAGCTTGTTCTTGGTTTATAAGCACATTTATTAAAAGGAGAGTAAAGGGTCAGTTATCTTCCTATGAAAATAAAAAATAAAAATAAACAAACAACAACACAGATTGATACAGAACTCAGAAATGTTATTGTGGATTTATGATAAACTCAGCCTGTAAATGAATTCATTCTCCTCCAAGAAGACACAAGTAGTTCACACCAAACTTTTTAACATGAAGCCATATACTGAAGATGTTAAATTCTAATGGGTTTAGGATACCTTAAATGGTGTGGCTATAGCGATTTATTAAAGTAACATAAAAAATACAATAGTTATTTTACTATATCTTTAAAATTTTTAATTCCAACTCTTCATAATTTTTTATATACGTAGAAGTCATCATTTGAAGGAAGCACAGTAAGTTTCATAGCTTTATCATTTTCAAGAGCCAGCATAAAATTAAAACTATCATAACATATAAATCAAGCTTGCAATTCTTAGTACCAATAACGGCCACCAGATGGCGCTATAGGATTACTTTTAAATAATTATTGTAGAAACGAGTATGATTTATAATCATTTACTGATAAAATGACCCTCACTTAATTAGAATAACAAGCTGAAGTATTGTGAACTGTATATTAAGAATAATTCTTTATAGGCTTTATGGACAGATACGTTTTGAGTGACTCTTGAAGGTTTAGCACCACATCCACTTTTTAAATCCACTTTTACCACTGTTTAAATTATGTATCTTACAGAACAGGTGTGAATGAATTTTGGATAGCTTGAATGGTTTTTCGTGGTGATTTTTTAAATAACAGTAAAAAGTAACCAGTAAATGTCTTTTTATTTTTTTAAAGTGCAGCTTCTAAACACTTATACACATAGAAGACAAATCATTCTGAGGAAATATGCATAGTTTCATGACTATACAACACTATATGGATGATAGAAAATTAAAAACTATCGTACATCTGATCTCACTCTGTCCCTCTGTCACTGTGGGTAATGTGTGTGTGTGTGTGTGTTTGTGTGTTAAGTGAATTAGGTGTGAAACTATCAGGGAGCATTTAGTCTCCAGCCAACATTTTACAGAACTGCCACTTTCCTGGAGTCTCAGAATTACAATGTGTCAGGTTCTGAGAAATCAAAGATTCCAAAAAATGATTTAATTAGAATACCATGAAGTATTGTGAAATACTATATATTAAGACTTTATATATAGGCTTTATGAACAGATTAGACTGACTCGTGAAGGACCAGCACCACCTCCTCTTGTCTGATGGTTTGAGGAATATATCTTACAGAATCGGGATTAAGATTTAGGAGTTCATTTTATTCCACCTCCTTTCCTGAAAGTCTGTCTTGCAGAAAATTAATCTTCACATTAACCCCTTACTAGTAACCCCCTTTTTGGCATGGAGACCGAAATTACATACCCAAAATAAAAGGTTTCTGCTCATGATTCTTTCTGACTAGATACATAATCAACCTTTGTTCACTGTTTAGGAAGTTTACTGTTCAGGAATCAGAATCACTCAGACTGTTATGATAATAGAGATATATTAGCTCTAACATAAAAACAAAAATAAAAATATAAAAACATATGTTTTAAATGTATTTTAAAAATGTTGATGTAGGAAATGAGTTTGAAAACACAGTGTAGCTAAGGCCACAAGTCTTCCAAGACTTCATAAAAATTTCATAATCGAATCTGTAAACTGTGAATTTTATGAAATATTTTCTAAGGCCATGTCATGTGTGTTTTTAGAGAAGGCTAATCAGATTGATTTAAGGCCCTTGTCAGCTCTGTAAGATCTCACATGTAAACATTCCTGTTCTCTTTGTGTATGTTTCACTCTTGAAAACTGCCGAATCATGATTGTATTGTTCTCACCAAAGCGGTTCTTTCACACCTCCGCAAGTATGACACATTATCCGCATTATTCTTTTATCATTATTCTTTTGTTTTTATTCCACCTTTATTAGCCTTGATTGTGGTTTTCAGGCTTTACAAAGCAACAAAGCAGTGATCTCACTTCAGTCTCTCTTTGCATTTAGCCCTTATTTATCAAAACTCTTACTATAAAAAATACAACAAAACATTTTCTTACGACCTTACGTGAATTATTGAGACAAAAATGCATTATGAAGAAGAAAAGCACCTGCTATTAGTAGCATTGGTGCTAACGTTAACATCAAGCTACATCTGACAATTTATGAAATTATTAGTACACTTTTACTCAAAACTCACTTTAAACCCCGATCAAGTGTTTATAATAACTTCCTTTAGTGATCAGGGTGGAATTTGGTGTTTACTGTTGTAAAAATATGTTATTTGTAGCCTTTTTCATCGCTGCACAAGTTAGCATTTCGATGTACATTTTCGATTTTTTTATAAAAAGCCCCAGATCTCAAGAAATTCTCATACCAAGCTTTACTATCGTGAATCGCGGGTTTATTATTCTGATATTTTGTGTGTACAGAGGTGTTTCAGTGTTGTTTTGGCCAGATTACTACCAGGAAGTGTGCAGGAAGCATGTGACCGATGGGGCGGTGTCCAGATATGAAACTCTAAGATTGGCGTTTGAAAGACCCAATCAGAGTCTGAGTCACACACCGCACGAGCTGTGACTACTGCACGCACACAGATCGCTGGGAGAGGCTGTTTATCATCTGATCGCGTCTTTAAACTTTCCATTGATGCACAGTTTGTCCAGATGAAGTAAGATAGTGATGTTTAATGCTGTGAAAGTGAAACAATAATAAACTGGGGCCGTCAGCGTATGTTTGACGTAAAGGGTTAATTCCTAATTATTTTGCAATTATTTTTGTCAGTTCTTCTTGACCGGTTTTTTTTTCTTCTTCTTTCTGACCTCATGACCCAGTCAGCATTTTTGTACAATGGTCAAGTCTTAAGTTATCCATTTCTGTATTGCATTTGTGTTTGATATTTCTCATGGATATTTCATAATTTTCGACTTTACAGTTTGATTTAAAACTCTTTTTTAGCGATTTCATCTGTAAAGAAAACATGCCTAATAATTCTGCACACCTGAATATAAGGAGTTTTTCTCTTCCAGCTTTCCTGGACTATTGTATAGCACTCATAAATGATTAAATAAAAATAATGGTAGTTATTAAGATTGATATGGTTTGGAATTGGTTAAATGTGCTTGCACGTTTACCTGATCCACCGGGTGGCGATGACATTGGTGTTGAGCCAGCCATCGCTGCTTGCAGCTATATTTATTATTTATTCTTCTAATTTTCTTCCAAGGTTTTGGGGCTTCTAGGGCCCTTAACATGCTTAAAAGTCTTGAAAATTGGCACACACATTGGAGACTGATACCGGAGTGGCACAGGGGCTCTACAGCCCTGTAGTACTAAGGGCCATATATCATACATACTTGGTGGTAGACATAGAAACACGGTACACATATAGATCTCATCAATCCAAACCTCTTTCAGTATTGCATGTCATAGGCTCCAACAGGAAGTTGGCTATTTAGGGTTTAGTATTCAAATTTTTCGTCAAAGTTGTGGAGGCATACTTAGAATTTCACGAAACTCAGAACACACATCATTATTAGTGACAGCTAGACAATGGCAAAAGCTTTTAAAGAGTGAAGGGAGGCACTCTATAGCCACCTTTTGTCAAAAGTGGGGTTAGTTTTAGCTACAGACACCAAACTTGGTATGTATATTGTTCTTATCAAGACGGACAACTTTCTAATTCACATTCATCCGCTACGACCAACAGGAAGTCGGCTATTTTGAATTGAATATGGATTTTGAATAAATTGAGCTGTGATTTAATGGATACTCTTCAGAGGAAAAGTTCATTATACTCACCAAGCTTTGTCTACATGTTGAAAAACATTGAGGAACTCAAATTGAATGGATTTTGGTTAGCTTGAACGGTTTTGTCAGTGGTGATTTTTGAAATGACAGTAAAATGGAAATATTAATTGTCTTGTATTTTAAAATTGCAGCTTCCAAACACGTAAAATAAAAATAAAAATTCATACAGATGAAAAAGTCATTCTGAGGAAATATGCATAGTTTCATGACTTTACAACACTGTATGGATAACAGAAAATTAAAAAACTGTCAGACATCTCCTCTCACTCTGTCCCTCTGCTTGAGTATATGTGCTTAAGACTTCCATTGTCTGAGAGAATAGCCCTACAGGTGCAATTCCCACACTTTTGTTTTAGAAGTGAAGTGACATTCAGCCAAGTATGGTGACCCATACTCAGAATTTGTCACACACACACACACACCGCACTACCGACACAGAGCAGTGGCAGCCATTTATGCTCGCGCCGGGAGCAGTTGGGGTTCGATGCCTTGCTCAAGGGCACCTAAGTCGTGGTATTGAAGGTGGAGAGAGAGCTGTTCATGCACTACCACCACCCACAATTCCGTCCGCCCGAGACTAGAACCCACAACCCTTCGATTGGGAGTCCAACCCTCTAACCATTAGGCCACGACTTCCTAAACTTTTTAATTTTAAATTGGTTAAAATACAAATAAATACTTAGATTTAATTCACACTGACAAGCTAAACCAGCATATATGATTATTCATAATTATTAATGAGTTTCAGGGCTCATTAATAATTGATGTGTGTCAGTGATATGTTAGAAACAGGAGAGATGAATCACGCTCTGAGCAAGAGCGTGTGGAATGATGAGCTCAGAAAAACGAGTTTATTCTTGTTTTATAGCTATTAAAACTAAAATATTACAGCGATATAACACAATTCACCAATTAGAACACACCAAGAGCTAAATTCAGATGTTTTTAACTGTTATAGACACAGAAGTGCCTTGAATTTTTTTTACCACTCTTAAATGTTTTTTATTTGATATATCAAGATTTATATATTTAACATGATACAAAAACATGATGGTTTTATTCTGCCAAGGCTGGAAACTGCTTACATCATGTACCACTGCAAAAATCCAATAGGAAAATAAACTGCAGTAGCCACCGTTCAACCTGAAGAGGGCAGCACTCAGACGTTTTTACACTATATATTGTAGAATTTAAACACTTTATACTCTAATGTCAAAGAAGTTACTCGAATCAATGAACAGCACTAACAAAGCCCCATTATTATAGAACATTAAATAAAAAGTTGGTTTAAGTTACTCTTTAAATAAATATGAGAGGTGCCCTTTTTCCAGTTGAACCCCTGCCCCTCAGTCTGTGCACATCGTTTATCATTATTCATCTGTGGGCTAAGAACATTTCAAAATAATCATGTAATTATAATTGGGAAAATTGTTGTTAGATGGCTAGATATAACTTAAACTTTGAAATTGCTAGTTATCTTTCTTTTCTGCTCAAGTTGAGAATGTTTTGATTATTGTAGCTACATTGTTTTTAGATAATGCTTTTAAGTAGGCTAAAATATTAAAATAGTACGGACCCCTCTGGTCACACTTTGTGAAAAAATATATATAACTAACTTCATTGGCCTCAAGATAAGCTAACTGGGCCTCAAGATAAGCTAAGTCATTGGCCTCAAGATAAGCTAAGTCTGGCCTCAAGATAAGCTAAGTCATGGCCTCAAGATAAGCTAACTCGTGGCCTCAAGATAAGCTAAGTCATGGCCTCAAGATAAGCTAAGTCGTGGCCTCAAGATAAGCTAACTCGTGGCCTCAAGATAAGCTAACTTCGATCGGCCTCAAGATAAGCTAAGTCGTGGCCTCAAGATAAGCTAACTCAGTGGCCTCAAGATAAGACTAAGTCGTGGCCTCAAGATAAGCTAAGTCGTGGCCTCAAGATAAGCTAAGTCGTGGCCTCAAGATAAGCTTAAGTCTGGCCTCAGATAATGCTAACTTCGTGGCCTCAAGATAAGCTAACTCGTGGCCTCAAGATAAGCTTAACTCGTGGCCTCAAGATAAGCTAACTCGTGGCCTCAAGATAGCTAAGTGCGTGGCCTCAAGATAAGCTAAGTCGCATGGCCTCAAGATAAGCTCAACTCGTGGCCTCAAGATAAGCTAACTCTGGCCTCAAGATAAGCTAACTCATTGGCCTCAAGATAAGCTAACTTCAGTGGCCTCAAGATAAGCTAAGTGATGGCCTCAAGATAAAGCTAATTCAGTGGCCTCAAGATAAGCTTACGTGCCTCAAGATAAGTAACTTCTGGCCTCAAGATAGTGAAGTTCTGACACATGGACCTTTGTTATTAAACTGGACCCTGTACTGTAGTGCAATGTAATACTTCACATTCTGTGCAATATTATCTGTTCAATATTCATGTAATAGAATTTGCTGCAGTTCTGTTTCTATTTATTTACTAGTACTGTTCATCACAATCAATTCAATTCTGTTAATACAGTAATATAAATCTTGTGGCTGCATTTCCATAGTCCTTTATAATTCTTCTTCATATTTTATAGCATATTTTATACTTTTACATGTATATAGGCTACTAGTTTATTTACCAACTTCTATTATTATTTATATTCCTTTAAATGTCTTGATGTGCACATCAACTGTGACACAAGAATTGTCCCCGGTTATCAACATCAATAAAGATCAAAGTATTTCTGATTTTAAGATAGCCTGTAGTAGTGTGCAGACTGGTTCATTAATTATTGAAGTGTTTCACATTTTGGAAAAGCATGTCTGTGTAGCCCTACGATAAAACGTCAGCAGAGGCGTTCTAGGCTTAGGTCATGGTACTTCGTCTGGCTGTATGTATTTATGTGTATTTCCGGTATTTCCCAGTTGATGGCAAGGAGTTGCAGGAGGACAATACATTAGATGATCATATGAATAATTGTGACGGCTTTACAGAGGTAAGACTGTTTTAGTTAGAATGTTTGTTAGATGGCAAAGTACTGAGTTAAGATAACTGCAAGACTAGATAGGTGTTCAAGCTGGAAGCTTTAGCGATTAGCATAACAAGTTAAGCAGGCTAATTCAATGTTAATAACTATCAAATCCGGTAAAATTTGTACGTAGTAACAGAGACAAAGCCTGGCGGTTCATGTGTTGTTGTATTTAGTTAACGTTAACTAATGGCGTAACATTAGTTTTGCAATGAAATATTAGTTATGTCTTGTATCAAGTAATCATATAATAATAATATTACATTTAATTTATATAGTGCTTTTCAATAAACTCAAAGACTGTTTATATGAGACCATAATAAAAACACACTAGGGGTTTAACAATACCTTCACATTACGATTCAATACATATCACGATACTGAACTCCGATACAATATTATTGCAATAATCCAAGACATGTTAAAAGGTGAACAAAAAATAACTGTTGATTAACATGCAAAATTTGTTTTACATTGTGTTGTAAATGAATAGGCTTGGACTTGGTGCTGGACACAAAATGCACAGACTAGATGTATTTAAAATGATGCCTGTAAATTTGTACTGGTAACATTAAACCTTTGGCATTATCAGGACACAAATATTCCTCCATTGCATTATTGTACACTATATTCAACATTATATATAGTAATTAAATGTAGTACTACTGACACTATAACTCTGAAAACGTTCTTACACAGTAATTATTATTTTGGGTGAACCATCTACGATACATATTGTCACTATCCATGATTCATATTGTAGCATTTTTTATTGCAATAATAATTGCCACGATCGCTATATTGTTACAACCCATAGAAGACACTGGGTGCTTCTCAATATCCTCCTCGTCTCCTCGCTCCTCCGTTCTCCATCCTATGACCGAAACCGATCGAGCACAGCCATCTTAAAGTACATCTCAATTCTGTAATTGCACCATGGGGAGGCAAGGATTGAGGAGGGATGAGGCTTCATGTGGAGTGATGAGCATTGACCTAACGTGATACAGATAAATTCTCCTCCCCTTCACATCTGTTGTAATAATTTTTATTTATATTTTACCTTTACACTTGAACCATGCATGTCATATATTTCAAACAGGGCATCTTGCTTTATTAATATTTATTATGAATGTCTTAATTAACAAACTTAAATAACATAAGGGCAGATCCTTTATGACACTTTGAAGTAACGCTGAAGGGAGTGAGGATAAATAATTTCACTTGATTCAAGTCCTCCATCCTCCGTGTTTTTGCGTCCTTCCCTCTGCATCCCTGAAGAGGTGGAGCTAAGACACGAGGAAAGGAAGCGAGGAAAGGAAACGAGGATGCACAAATAAGAATTGAGAAGCACCCATTAACTTAAAGCATATGTCACTATACATTATACACTAAAACTATATGCTATATAACACAACAGTAATAACAAAATAAAAAAAGGTGTGCCTAAAGTGGAGGGAAGCTGCTGGAGGGCTTGTGTTGGTGGAGCAGGTTGTTGAAGTAGGAGGGGGTTGCTAGGTCACAGGAGTGTGTGAGCAGCAGAGTTCGAGATGTGATTAGATGTGACTATTTGTTTTAATGGAGCCAGCTGACCAAGACCGGGAAACAGTGTTTCATTGTAAGGAATGGTATCAGAGACTTTGAAAGCAAGATGTTGGGAAGACTGAATGGCAGTAATGGAAATAGTAATTGTTCTAATGTTCTTCTTGTCAAACAGCAGCAACACCACTACCCTACCCCTCAAGATGAGGTTTATGTAGTTTAATGAGAAATAGTCCAGGTTTTTTTTTTTTTTTTGCCAGGTTTCAGTGAGGCAAAGGAAATCCATATTTGCTGTCAGTTACTCCAGATCCAGAATGAGGCTTGTATTTCTGAGTGAAAGTGTTAAGCAAAGCCATTATGAGGTGACTTTACTTTGTTGACGAGTTGTAAGGAGGGAGGGAGGGGAGAGAGATAAGACAGATTTGAGTGTTGTTTGTTCTTTGTTGTGAAGACATGATTAGAAATTTGGAGTACAACAGACCTACATGGATTGGATGCAATCTGGGAGGTGATTGTTGATGTTGTTAAGATATGTCTATTGTCTATGTATGTTGTTTCCAATAGATTTACAATGACATTAATTGGTATTCTGTTGCTATTATTAAAGAGCTATTGATTGGTTAACAGGTGACAGATTGTATTAATACCTACCATGCTCACAATCATGAGCAGCTGTGTATATTCAGTTAATATTAGAGTAGCCTATTAATAGTATTGGAATAATGCATTTCCTACCAATATGACACAATCTTTGCCTATAATGGATTACTGTCTCTCCTCATTTACCTACTAAGATGTTTTTCATAATTATGTAAGTACATATCCATACTATATTAATTCTAGGGCTGTGCGATTAATCGAAATCGAAAAAATATCGCGATTTGAGTGTACGCATTTCTAAATCGCTTTATGGCACGATTTTCTGCAGCCCGACCTGCGCTGTATGTTATCTGAACCAATCAGGATGCAGTGCACCTATGTGGAGCGCAGAACAGAACAGACTGGGCATATGCCTAACTCCAGGTTCACACACTCTGTCTGTGATGCTTAGCCTTTTTTTTGAGCCCATGTTAACGGAACAGAGCGTTCACACTGCCGGTAAAAGATGAGAACAGAAAAGGTTATTAATAGAAGGGTGCTGAAAGATTTAATATCTTGTGCGTGAGCACAGAGAGTTGTGAGTGCACATGACACAGGTTGAGCTGAGAGGAGGCCGCTTGTAAAGCAGCGTGTATCTGTGCATTATACAGTCTATGATCTGACCACGCGCATCTGGTTTTGTTAACAGAGCAAAGGAAATCTGCGTCGGGATAGATTCTCACTCATGCATTATTTTAATGTGCTTGCGTACAATAATGCACTTTCGTTGCTTCTGAACGCGTACCGTAACTTACTGTATATGCACTGCAGATGGAGTCGATGTGAACCGTGGGCAAAAATATATTGGGCAAAACATATAAAACCTGAGGCACGCTACAGTGAGCTCTATGACCAATGCATGGCATCAAAAAAAGTATATAATATATATATAATAAAAGGTTTTTTATTATTTTTTATTATAATTTTTTGCCATATGTCTAGATTTTGTTTGACATCTTTACTAAGTGATTATTTTGACTTATGTCTGTTTTAGAGACATGTTACAACTTTTGATAAAGCTCTCATTGGTTTTCTTTTGGAAATATGTTTCAAATTTATGCTGAAGGCATTTATGACTGTAAAAGCATGTCTGTGTGATGTCAAAATCGTGATTAAAATCAATATCTTAAAATTGTTCAAAAAATCGTGATAGGGTTTTTTGTCCATATCGCTACAGTAATAATAATTCTAATTCATTCACTAGTGCATTTTTTTTCCCTGATGAGTAGTAGAGGCCAGCAACTTCAAATATCCACTCTCCCTTTGGCTCTTTATGAGTTTTCTCCATACTGAGATCAACAAGAGTAATCTTGATACTATACAATCCACAGTTCTCTGTAAATGCATAAAGTAATGCAAGTTTTGAATTTATACAACATTTATTCCCTTTTACACAGGAGAGAAAAGAATGGATGCTGAGCTGAGAGATTTTTTAATCCAGCGGAAATTGATGAGGAATTTATCCAGAAGCTGGAAAATGAAAAGGTAAGCTAAGCCACTTTACATTAGAGGTTTAAATTGGACCGTTCATTACAATACAATTTGATATAAATTCTCACAGCCACTGATCGATATTTGCAGATACCTTAACAATTCTGCAAAGCGATTCAGTGCTATATCGATCGATTAATCGATATTTGAATATTATTTTCCAAAACCAGTTATGTTTTTATTAACTCACAGATGCAACCAAAATATATAAATTGTACATTTAATTAAACTAAAAATTGCATAGGCTACCTTTTGCAAGAACTCCGTTCTTGTCATTTTCATAAATCTTTTTTAAATGTAATATCAAACTGCAGCTTGGATGTTTGATTAATAATAATAATAATGATGATAACTTAAAAATGCAAGTAAATTACAAAATGTAAGTTAAAGAATTTTTTTATACATTAAAGTTTGTTCTTTAGCAGAGCAGATACATTCACATTTCATATTTCTGAGTGAAACAAAACCAAGTAATTCCAATGATATATAATACAACACTTGGTTAATGTTTGTAACGTAAATCTCCTCAGATTACATAGATGCCTGACAACTTTGTTGTTGTGATAACGTAAACATGCAATTCATACTTTGCAGTCACGCTCACTGCCATGGATACCTGGTGGGCAACAAATGCTGACAAAATGCATCCAAGTGTGCATCCAATCTCACAACAACTATCATTCAGGCGATAGGCTGCAGGCCGATTATTTACACCTCAAAACACCAACTTTGTATATTAAAACTGGCACGTCCCTGGCAAGATCCTATTAATTCATACTTTGACCGTGCGTCACAATGTACTGGCTGGCAGGCAATAAGCGTCATTCTCTCAGCATTTGTTGCCCGCCAGGTATCGATGGTAGTGACGGACTGCAGAGTATGAATACAGTGATTTGCCTCATCACTAACGTGCTTGCTTTAGTTAGGTTCCATGAAAAGGTTACGCTTTTATTTTCATTTTACACCGAGAAGATATCACGGGTTTATCAATACATTGAAATTATCCATCCTTGATTACTATTTTTAACTTTGATGAGATTCTTTTGGAACTTTGGTATTATTTAACTTAGCGAGTATTACAGGCTGAGGTAACTAGCTTATCCAAGTAATTTCAGGAATAACTTTGTGACGACCGTGTAACTTCCGGATTAACCTGCACTATGAAAGGTGCATTGGTTTTACCGAGGTATGCTGCTATGGCAATTTACGCTGTATCTCTAAAGTGCTCTGTGCAGGTTTTCTTCGTGGTTAACTCAAAATAACCTACTTCTTGCCCACTGCAGAACCCAACTGGCTGCATGTCTGCAACTTAATGCTATTGGGCAACTGCATACAATCATAAAACATAGAACACATTGGCAGATGCAAGAGTCTAGCCCAGTTCATTGTAGATTCCGTGGTGTGTGTGGGAGGAGCTAAAATGCAAAAAAAAAAAAAGTTTTGTCAAGCTTTTTATAGAAGAATGTGCTACCCAGCAGACAGTAGTGTCAGTCAGACCTGTGTTCAGCAGCATGGAGGCTGTCAAGCAATAACTTATTTGAAATGGGACAATTCACAAGACATGTATTGCAACAATGCATTCATTCTAATATCAAATAGTATTATAATAGCTTGTTTTACATCCTACTGTTTTAGTAGCCTACATTTACTGAGAACTGTCCACATAAATAATTGCACATGTATTTGAGTTGTGTTTTGTGATAAAATTTGTAAAATTTTATTAATGAATTGTTTACATTTTATTCACCACCACTTGATTACACATTTCTGATGACAAAAGGTGCTTAAATTGAAAATACAGAATTCAGAAAGATTTTACCAGAAAACAAGGAATCTGGCAAAGAATGTAGCGATTTAAATTCAATTAAATGTTATATATATAGGGCCAAATCACAACAACAGTATGTCAGCACTTTTCATAAAAAAGCAGGTCTAGACAGTACTCTTTGATATTTACAGAAACCCAACAATTCCCACCAAGAGCAAGCACTAGGAAACAGATGCAAGGAAAAGCGTCCTTTTAAGTTACAGAAACCTCAAGCAGAACCAAAAGCCTAAGACTACAGAACCTGAATGTTCCATAAAGTAATATATAGTGATTTCATGAATTATTCATTACAAAGCGTTGATCATATATAATGACAAATAAAACATTGTTAAAAATGTTAAAATTATAAAAATGCTTTTTACTATTTATAGGTCAATCTAAACATGCTCCCAATTTTTGTTTTTCCAGATTGATGCATCTGTGATCCCTGTAATGAATGACGGAGACCTGGCAAAGTACATCCCTAAAGCTGGAGATAGAATAGCTACTGTGGCCTTCTGTCGGAAAGCAAATGCATCACTAAACACAAAGAGCAGGAAAGAGTCTATACTGACAAGGCTACGTCAGAGACTATCTGGAGAAGCACCTGTAGAAGCACCTGTACCTGTGAAAAAAAGCCATTGGCAGGAAATGCAAATGCCAAAAAAAAGGATAGACGGGTTGAACTTGGATGGATGGACTTTAATGAAAAAGACAAACGGTACAAACAAGTAAAGGCAATCAATGGGGAGGAACGAGACATCTGACAATCGACAAGGATAAAACAGTAGTAGAAATAAAAAACTAGCTGAAGACCTGTTTTTTCCAAATGGTTTTCAAAAAAGAAGAAAAGGCTCTCACATTATTCAACTGAAATTGAATCGTCCTCAGGTATACTGCAACAGTTGGAGCACCTGTGGATAACTTGTATGAAGAAAGCAAAGTAAAATTCTTAGACTGTATCTTTATACCAAAAGAGTAAATGTGGAGTTGTCCTCTGAGGAAGAGGAAGCAGAGATGCATTTAACTTCAACCCCAACTGTTGATCTCACAGGACATGAGTCACATGCTTCAACTGAGGTACAAGATATGGATGACATAGTTCACCAAGAGATCGACCTCGAGATTATAATTGGGCCTGTGGCAACTGAAGATGTGCAGTTGGATGACACTGTGCCATGGAATGACCAACCACCACAGAGAGATGACACTGTGTCATGGAATGACCTGCCACCACAGAGCCCAGGCAACCTCAGCCAGCTCCTTCAACTGAACAGCCACCACAGGGATTTGGCGCCTTGTTGCAGAGCCATGGAATGACCAGACACTGGGTGAACGTGCTCGGTTACACTGATTATTGGCGGGGCATTGTCTCACTGATCTAATCAAAGCCTTCACAAACCCAGATATTTTAAACACTGATGTGTTTATTAAGATGCCTACCTAATGGAAAACTTGAAGAAGGAGAGGGAAGTGGAGTGACCGGGACTGCTTCACAGAGTTTTGGACAGACTTTATGAAAGGTGCACCATGGGAGGGATGTGAAAGTACCCTTTATTAGGCATGATTATCAGTGTGAAGAGTGGCAGGCTATCGCTAGAATCTTAGTAGTAGGGTGGAAGATTGCTCGCTATTTCCCAGTGAAACTCTGACACCATTCCTTGAAGAGGTACTGTACTCCACAACCTTCAGCAGCTTAAAGGACACCTTCTTGCAGTATGTGTCTGAACAGGAGAGAGAGGTCCTTCAAAAGGCTTTGGAGGACTTTGACTCTGTTGACAGTGATTCACTATTTGATGCTCTTGAGCCACACGAGTGCCAGCAGGTTCCTACAAGGACAATCTGATCCCACTGCTCTCACAGATGGGACACAAATCTCTCATACAGGCACCAATGTATGTAATCGAGTGTTGGCTCCTATGTGGTGCACTTAGCAAGTGTGTTGCCACCAGATGCTCTGCATCATGTCATAGATCAGAAGACCCCAACTGGGAAAGCTGTAAAGGACCTCCTGCAGTTTCCAGATGTGATGTCTGCACCAAAAAAGCAGTTGCCAGCTACCTGAAGAGATATGTAGGTGAAGTTGATCTGAGAACCCTCCAGCTTTTCCTCCGCTTCTGCACTGGTTCAAATTTGATGGAAAACCAATTAAGATAGAGTTCATTGAAACCTCAGACTTCGACGAAGACCACAATCACATACATGTGGCTGCCTTTTAAAGCTACCTGTAGGATACAACAATTATCCAGACCTCCATAGTGATTTCATACTATCCTCACAAGCTCAGTATGGGTAATGGATATCATCTAGGCCAGAAGGGTGAGTGCCAATAGGTAGCACCAACAATTTCTGGAAAGAACATATAAAATATAATGTTTAAGTTGCAAAAGGCATGATTTCAGCATTTAACTTTTTGTTCTTATTATTTAACACAAGCTTCTTTGGATTATCTTTAAAATGTGCAGCCTGATTGAGTTAAAGCTAGCAGAATTCATTCA
Organism: allo-octoploid hybrid of Carassius auratus x Cyprinus carpio; assembly: GCA_024542945.1. NCBI lineage: Eukaryota > Metazoa > Chordata > Actinopteri > Cypriniformes > allo-octoploid hybrid of Carassius auratus x Cyprinus carpio. The sequence goes on along the minus strand of CM045073.1, from coordinate 30,495,416 downwards.
CAGAATGACAAAATTTGATTGTGACTGAGTGCATATTTGCCAAACAAAAAAAAAAAAGATACAATCTGAGTTATGATAGCATAAAGTAGATAATTTTACAACAAATTCTAATGTTTAATAAGCATAAAACAAAACAACTACCAAATAGTCAATGTTTTAATTCAATATATTTGTAGTATATTTAAGTAGTTTTACATCAGACAGATGTGTCTTAAAAGGGTATTGCTTTCCTCTTAAGTTAAGGGGTTGTACTTCAACCACTTTTTTCAGCATTTGTGCAATAGAAGTTCCACATGTTTTAAAAGAAATAAGTATCCTTGATAAGCTCAGGTAACCTACTCTATGGTTCATAGTACAGATTTGCATATTATGTTTTAGTTTAATTATTAATTATTTAGTTAAATTAGCCATTAGATTTACTGAAAATACTTGCATTCCATGACCTGACTGATAGTAAAATCTAATGCGCTTCTCTATAATTTTGAAGGTACATTTTTTGCCTTTTGTTTATATAGAGAGTAGGTGTTATTTGTTTATTGCTCCTTTTCAGTAGACTGTTCAGGTCTGTTTAACATGGGTGTATTGTGAGCTATTAATGTAACCCAGGGTTAAGAAATTAACAGGATTTTAGGAGGGAACAGAACCAAATTTGAATTGCAGGTACAGATTGGTGATTGGGGGTGGGGTGGGATCAATGTGTGCTCTCACCTGCAGGAGGTAATTTTCCACTAACATTTACCGCCTAAAGAGGAATGGATAAATATACTGGGAAATATCTGTAGTTTTTCCCAACATTTCATATATGTTTATCTATGTGATTTAAAACTATGAAAGAATTTGTCTGTAATGTGACTTCAGAAAAGGGATTGGCATCCTGCCCTTTATTATATTTGAATTGCAGAAATGTTATAAAGACATTGGTTAACTCCTGTTCTGAGTGCCTGTTGTATAATTGCTGACATTCACGTTAGCCAAAGTAAGGCTTACTGTTCAAATAAGATAAATAAATTTCAAAACAAGATTTTACTTTGCATTTGTGTGGTTGCTTTTTCAATGATGTAACATAGTTGCATAGACATGGACAAGACTCCGTTAACTGATTCATTGTAAAGTGCATAATGCATAGTGCAGTGATAATGTTATACACCATCCAAACACCGGAACCCTCTAATGCTCTGAAAACTTCTCAGGATACCCAAAGGGAAGGACCACACACAGTTCTTAAAAAATAAGCATGATGGACTGACTGACTTTAATGACATATTTATTCAATTTATTTCACACATTTAATATACAGATTCTAAATTACAGCTTTGCTTACTTGCTTGCACCTCCTTCTCAGCTGCAGGTGGAGATTTGAGCTAAATGAAGTTAAACTAATGACTGTTCAAAAATCCCTGTGATACCCTATGGGTGGGCAAGTAAACACAGACAACAAACAAACATTTTCTATTTAGATATGATTTTCTTTCTTGTGAATATTCAAAGTTATTTTGGAAGGTTAAAGTTAAGCTTGAAAAAATGAACTGATTGCACATGGCTGCAGTATGATTAGGTTATTAATTTGTTAATTGTAAACTGTCGGAAGTCACTGAGATTACTATGCAGACTAAAATAAGAATTCAGTATTTATAATGTAATAACTGGGACTGTTTAAAACAAACAGATGGTAGACTTGAACTGGGTGACAATCAAATTACCGTTGCTTCAGTGGCTCCCCAATTACTGAGATTGACTGCATGTCACTGTCAGTCAGGTAAGAATAGTGTAATATTCTCCATAGGCACAATCACAAAGATTCACACCATGCCATGGGATTTTACTGTTCTAGCAGACAACTCTCAGGCCTGCTCACAAACAGTATAGCAACTGCATGTAAGTTCTGAAAATGATCTGCTGTTTTTTGTACATTTAGATTCAATGTATTGGCTTTCAGTGGTTCTGATCTTTATAAAATATGCTTGGGACAAACAAACTTAAACTTAGTTCAACTTAATACATTTGTTTAAATGTAGCTAAAATCAATTGTGTTGAACCACTTTATGTAAAAACAATTAGTAAATTCAGCAAAGTCAATGAATCATTTTTTCAGTGTATGTGGAACACATGAAATAAAAGCAAGTGATTCGTCCCATCTCCTCTGGGTTTGCATGAGTGTTCACTAATTCTGGTGTGGTGTTGAAAAGGGTCTTCCCATTATTGGTGAGTTGTCTTAGCAGAAACAAAGGGTGACATTCATGCAGTTTGCTACTGAAACACATTTGGCGGATGATATTCCTCAGTGATACATACAAGTCAAGTGCCTGTGACATACTCATTGGGAAGCTGAAGCCTGATTCTTCCATCATTATTGTGCATATATCGAATATGTCCTCATCACATGGAACTGCACTAAGAAACTTGCACCTCTCTTTTGCAACTGGCTAAGTCATCAGTGAGTGGAAGAAGAAGATTTTCTCGCCCACAGGTGAGGTGCCAGATACATGAGATTAGGTATTCCTGATGGGACATTGATGTTTTTTAGAGGGCGGATGCGATGTCGTTCCAAGCGTCTTTTATTTCATTCAGGTCCTCCTGTAAAATAAAGGGAAAAGAGAGGGGGTCTTACACCATGTGTTTGCCTAGTACGCTTTATTAATAGATATGCAGCATTATGGGGTTGCATCACCGAAATCATTAGCTGAAATCAAATAACTGGGCTAAATATGCCAGGCATGTTTTGCACACCCACATATCCTTACAATGGAGTCAGTGAGCTACCAAGCACATCAGTGGACACTGACAAATATTATACTATACTATAATATAATTATACTATACTATAATTATTATACTAGGCCTATACAATAATTACTATAAATATAAAAAACAAGGTTAAGTTGTTATAAATTTTTCATCGTAGCAAATCCTAGCAACTACAATACAACTTAATCCAAGTAAATTTACCAAGTATACTTACATACAGAGCTGGGTAGTACGGATTACATGTAATCTGGATTACGTAATCAGAAACTCAAGTACTTGTAATTAGAGTAAACTACTTTTAAAATACAGTAATCAGACTATAGTTACTTTTTGATGGATTACATTATTACATATTATTTACACAATGGTAATAAGTCGTTCACAAATCATTGATACTCCAAAGTTTCTTTTATTTTTACGTTTATATTTTTTTCTAATAAACCTGCGCTTATATAAATTCGTGATTCTTTGAGTTTTTTTGGAGAGGGAGGTGTCAGAATCCGCTCAGAAGTGGAGGGAACTCGCCTTTAATCATTTTTTTTTTTTACTCTGCCTGCCAAGGATTAATTAGCTGTCAATGGAAATCTTTGACCTACCAAATTTATTGGGAATTTCATGTCCTTTAATATATTTTTGTAATGTTGATATTTCTTCATTGTTACTACCTTATGCACTTCAAGTGTTTTAAGATGAAATATTTGACCTGGAAATGGTCTTTATATATTAGATGGGCTCGACAATAACTAGGGCATCACCGACACTTTGAAGAGAATGATTCTGATTCTATTACTTTTAGTGTAAAGCGGTGACTAATAACAGATAATGTATTGACAGTATCAAGGTCGAAGTCAGTTGATGCTCGTGCAGTGTGTCTGACTCGGGAGAAATCAAAACCATAAGGACAGCACACAAAGAAACAAACACTGCGATACAAAAATATAAATATTCTGTATAATATGTGCAACATCACATGACCATGATTGATGTTTTTCCGACTTTCAGCTTCGATTGCAAATTTGATATTGATTTTATACATCAGTTAAATAAACAAGTAATACTGACTTACATTTAAGAGACATTGTGGATTTTACTTAATTTCAAACAAAAATAATTCTAAGCAAAGCCAAAGCAGAACCGAGCAACAGTCTTTTGTTACTAAATGATTCATTTTAAATGAGTCAATGATTCAGTGAGCCATTTATAAAAGCGGTTACCTCCTTCATTTATTGAATGAATCAGCCGTTTGAATGAATCGGTTGAATCAATGATTCACTTATTAAAACAGTGACTTGTCACCACCTACTGGTGGTTTAATTTCATATTTAAAACTATCATTGTATTTTTCCAACATTTCATATTTTGTATGTCAAAAGGTAAAACATTAATCTAATAACATAATTTATTCATTTGGACAGTTTGTTGATACTGATTTCATTTTAATAATAATAACAAACTCAATGTCTTATTATTCAAAGCGTAATGTATTGATCCGTGAGAATTCAACATAAATGTAGTCATCTACATTTCATCAGTTTAGGAAATCATTTTCCTTTATAAAGTTAAAGTGTAACAGCAATCAATTTAAGGCAAATATCAAAAAAAATATACTGATTAAAGTAATACCTGATAGAGCACTGATGAGACCGTTTCAGAATAAATTACATTTGTGCCAAAAAACAAACAAACATTTTTTTTCCCGGACAAGTGAATGATTGATTTACTTGTCCAAAGGACAACTCATGTAAAAGATTAATGTGAAGCCCTGTAATTAGAATTTTATTGCTGTGAGGTTTCATCCTCTTTAATATTCATTTTTGTAATGTTGTTATTTTTTGTCTTTTCCTCGTTGTTACTTTGCACTTAAAATGGTTTGAGATGGATAGAAATGCTATCGCTGAGTGAGTTTAGTCTTTTTCAAAATTCACGCTCTGAGTGTAGATATATTGTTTAGTGTTTTTTCATTGATACAGTCTTATTAACTTTTAGTTTTTTTTTTTTTTTATTAAATATTTTACCCAGTAGTGATATTGCTGTGAATTTTTATGTTTTCAATATTGGTTTTCAAAATGTACTTAATTATAAGTAAATATGCTTTAAAATCATAAGATGTGAACTCTAACAACAAGGTAAATTAGTGTTGTATTTTCTAGTATTAACTGTCCATATATTTGCACTCTGACAAATAAGCTATTGTGGCTTTTTTTTGCTGAATATTTTAAATATTTAAATATATATTTTTAAAAGATAAGATTAGGTATACTGAATTATGTGATATCACAATTTGGAAAGGTTAGCAAAATGTAATCTAAATGTAATACCAAAAGTAATCAGATTATGTTACCAAAAATGTGTATCTAAGAGATTACGTATATTACGATTCAGATATCTTTCATGTAATCTGTAATCATGTAACTGATTACAATTCATATTAATCTACCCAGCTCTGCTTACATATAAGGCCTACCACAGCTCCATTCAATAAACGAGGTATATGAGCCAGTGTTTGAGTATACCATGGAAGTTTATGTTTGCTAGGTTGTACAATGTGTAAAATGATGCCAAGAATGCACACCCATGATTTATTCATAGTTACTATGAATCATTTACATTGAACATCCTATCACAATCACCCAAAAGCATAAATTCTAAGGCTGTTATGGAACGCTCGTTTAACTTCAGCTACAACTTTTCAGAAAATCATGGTCATTTTCATATTACCTGAACGATTGCCATGAAGCAAAACTGGACAAGTGCTTTGTCCAGGAATGCCGGAGAAGAAGCCCTTCATCCTTGAGTTGTCCAAGTTGCTGGATCCAGTGTTCCAATCCCTTCTTTTCTCATTTGTCCCCACCAGCTCTCATCCAGCTGAGTTTGCCGGTCTTGTTCCTGTAATAGCTCCTCTCCTGCCTGTCATCATCTTCATCATTTCTGACGAAATACTGTTGGATGTCTCTACCAAAGCATTCTCTGTACCATGTCTGTGCTGAAAGCCTTTGGTAACCGCTAGCCTGCTCCCATTGCTTCAACAAAGTAGCTTCCAATAACTTTTGGATCACTGCTTGTTAGGATGCCTCTTAGCCATTATAATCCCACTGGGAATATCACGCTAGCATCCATTAATGCATCATACCATATGGCTTTGAGCTCTGTCATAGGAATCTACATGCCATATGAAAATTAGGCCCCTGTGAAAATACTGCCTTGCCTAAGACGCCGCTCTGGCGAGCTTGAGAATTGACTGGTCCAGCAAGACAGAAGGGATCCCACGCTTCTTTCCGACACGGATGCCTTGATTCCAAACACTTCACTACATCCACCGGTATCCATGAAGTTGTCCAGGGCCTTCCAGTTGACTACATATAAAGTCGACAGCATCCTCTAAATTATCATATTCCACGATGAATCCATTAACTTTCAATGTCTTCATTGAACTGCCTTTACTGACAATAATCCCTGTGCAAAGCAAGTGTGTTCAGTATATCCGTACGCATCCCCAAACTAAAATACAGCTTTACCAAACTCTCTCATCCATAGCTATTAACCTACCAGAAAAGAGCCTTATGGGTGCAGATTTAAGCATGCATGCACTCAAGCAAGCGCTGCATGCTTTGGGGAGAAAAAGCTGCTCCATTGTGCATTCTCCTTTATATACACTTATCTTGAGGCCCTAGAGTTAACCTTTATCTTGAGGCCACGAGTTAGCTTATCTTGAGGCCAACGCACTTAGCCTTATCTTGAGGCCAAGACTTAGCTTATCTTGAGGCCAAATCACTTAGCTTACTCTTGAGGCCACGAAGTTAGCTTTATCTTGAGGGCCAATGAAGTTAGTTTTATCTTGAGGCCAAATGAAGTTGAAAGCTTATCTTGAGGCCAACTGAGTTAGCTTATCTTGAGGCCTACGAAGTTAGCTTATCTTGAGGCCAAGGAGCTTGAGCTTATCTTGAGGCCACGAAGCTAGCTTCATCTTGAGGCACACTCTAGTCTTATCTTGAGGCACCGAGTTGTATAATCTTGAGGCAAGATCTAGCTTATCTTGAAGGCCAATGCAGTTAGCTTTTATTCTTTGAGGCAAAGAGTTAGCTTATCTTGAAGAGGCCACGAAGTTAGCTTTATCTTGAGGCCACGAAGTTAAGCTTATCTTGAGGCCAATGATTAGACTTATCTTGAGGCCAAGCTTAAGCTTGATCTTGAGGCCATAACAGTTGAGTATCTTGAGCCAGAGTTAGTATCTTGGAGGCCACGAAGTTGGTATCTTGAGGCCAACGAGTTAACTTATCTTGAGGCCAAGATGTTTTTTTTTTTTTTGACAAAGTGGTTCCAGAAGGGCTCGTAAAATAGTATAGATTTCATGAGGAAAACCCTGAACAGAAAACTGTTTTTTTTTTTCTGTTACATGGACTTGCATATATCTAAATGTAATATTATACACTGATTATAAATTTATATATCTTAATGTACAAATTATACACTTATTATAGAATTTGATTACAGAAAAACAGTTTTGAACATTATTAACGGATTAAAACATGGTCTATAAATAACAGGATGGATGTGCAATAACCTTATATCTTAACTTAACGCATTAACTTAACACATCTGTTTTGGAAAGCACTGGACCAAACAATGATTTAAACATCTGAAAACAGTGAAGACACTTGATCAGATCAGACATCTGTAGATCTTGGGGTTCAACAGACCAGATTTTTTAAATATGCGCTAAAATAGTCATGATGAGAGATGAAGATCAAACTAAGAGCAGAATGGAATATAAACTATAAAACAGACTTGATTCACACAGAGATGAAGCTCAACCTTCTTGTAAATTCAAACTGTCGGTCTGATTTCACTCTGTGGGTTTAATGATGAGTCTCTTCTGTGTTGTTCACTTCTTGTGAGATCTGATGTCATAAACCAGCACAGCAACAGCAAGCCCACCACTGCAGAGACGACCAATCGGATCGCAGCTTCAAAAGTTTCACAACAGCGGGTACAATCTGAAAAGAAAAGGATCACTCTTTAAATTTTAACTAATGGGTTATTAGTGATAGGTCTAGGTAATAATATGAATATTAGGCTGTGTTTGGACAAAACAATCAATGTGATTTTAGATTTGAATCAGCTTTATAACCTTGCATTACTGATTTAGAAATGACATGTTATTTAAAAGTGGACTATTCAATATCACTGAATTGAGTCTGTAATCTCACAGCTGATGTACCTGTATTGAGATTCTCAGTGTGTTTGAGGGTTGAATTGTTCACTGCACAGCTGGACGCAACACATCTGGAGCTTGATGAACTTTCTGCTGATGAAGAACTGTGTGTAGTAGTCTCTGATAATGACAGATGTTAATTTTGTAATTTTATAGCCTGTGCAATGCAGAAATACACCACTAGTGGTCGGTAGAGGATTGCTGAGGATGATAGAAACATGTAAACTAAGAGAAGAAGAGTTCTGGTCCCAAAAGACCCTTTTCACAGTGGACGCAACTAACTTCTGCTTTCCCCTGAAGCAGTGTATCTGTACTTCTGTTATACCAGAGACTTCCCAGGAAAATGTGGGAAAAACTTGAAATATGAAAGGCGTTAGTTAAGAGTTGAGACAAATAATGTTAATCTACTTACAGTCAGGTTTTTTTGCAACGTTTTTCTGCATCTGCTTTAAATGGTGGCTTGTTCACCACTTGCTTTCAGATTTGTGACAACGACTTATGTGTCCACAAAAATACATACTTGAAATCTTTCCACTTGATATTTCAGTTCATGTCATTCCTTGAATAATTTGTGAGTAGACTACACAGTGTAAATTAAATTCCTGTATAGTTCAGCAATAAAAGACAAACAATGTGATTTTGTTTAATCTAATATGGAAAACAAGTCATTTTTATATTTAAATTTTTTTTTCTACATGGAATATTTCACATCCATAAAGGCAAGTGGTCAAAAAAAAAAAAAAAAAAAACAAGCTTCTGCAATTACTTACATTCCTCCATTCAAATTCGCTTTGTATACCGTGTTTTTACTTTGTGAATTATTATTGATTATTATGATCATCGTGTTTTATTTTCACGATAGGCTACATGCAGAGAAATTTGAAAAAAAAAGTAGCCTCTATCTGTTATCTGTTACTAGACTGACATTACCTCTTTACTCACCAGAGACTGTGACTCTGAAGCTCTTGGATCTGGTCTCTCTGCCTCTCATCTGTAGTGTATAGGAGTCCAGAGTCTGTGGTTCTGCTGTTTGTGATGGTCAGAGATCCAGTCTGAGGGTCCAGATTCAGTCTGTTTTTGAGTGTTTTATCATCATCAATGCCATATATGGAGCTGCTGCGGTCAGACTGTTGATTTGAGCTATTTGAGTTTCTCCAGACCTCCACTGAATCAGATTATACTTCTGTACTTCAGTAACACCAGTGTTTAGAGAGACAGATTCTCCCTCCATCACTGACACAGAGCTCACTTCATCTGTCCCACCTGGAGAACAAACAGGAACTATGACTCTCATATAACTTTGATGGGTTTTAATAAGGAAACAAATAGTACTTTTATTACAATATAGAAGTTAATATGTTAATCAAGTCTTTGAAATGTTTGAAATGTTTTTTTCTTTTTGTGATTCAAGAAACGCTCTTGCGTTTATAAGTGCTTCATAAGTGTGATTCAATATGTGCTCCAAAACTACTGAGGCATTTGCATTCAGTAAACAAAATGAATACTGACAAAACAATGTAGTGTTACTAAGAACAATTATTAAGACAATAGTTAGACAATAGAGAACTTGAATACATCAACTTAATGCATGTTTTGTTTTTTTATATTATTTTTTCACATCTATTTCTTTATATATATATATATATTTTAACATGTGTAATTTACATGACTAAATTAACAAGCTCAAGATAAACTAAACTTTGTTTAGTTCTTGTTTATAAGAAAGTCAAACTAAGTTAAATAATGTTGAAATAGTGGACCACAAGTACAACATAAGGGTAAGAAAATAAAAGCAGATTATGGCGTATTAAATTTATAATGGGAATAACAGATTAACAGATTTTTAACAGAACCGTATTACTCAAGCCCTGGCTTGCTTTAAGTTGGGTCAGTCTCATCTACAGCGATATCATTGACTTGATTGCAAATAAATGCACATACACTATTTAACTGAACAGAGATGACATAAATATAATACACTGTAAATATCTGAAACACACTGTTAGACTGGTATGAAGTACAGAAGAGGGACTGTGTCTTCAGCCAAAAACTCTTGTGGTTTTACAGTAGGCTATGTTTGTCAGCACTTCCTAGAGTGAAATATGTTTGTCAGCACTTCCTAGAGTGAAATCTTTATACATGATTGCTCAGCGTTGACTGTATTTACTGACATACAGAATCAATTATCTGAGAATGACAATAAATGCACTGTATTTGTGTCAAAGCAGACACTTTCTATGAATGTAAAATATTCCAGCCTTGTTCAGGGTTTATCTGTGTCTAGAAATGCTCCTGCATGGCTGTGTCTACAGGGTTGTCATGTTTCTGATGATATAAGGTGTTTGTCCAATCTTATTTTTATTATTATTATTACTGCAGAACTTAACATTCGATACAAGCTCAGGGAAAGATGGCAGTCTCTTTAACAATGAACATGAGATGAAGAATTTTACACATAAAAATCAAGAGTTTAATAACATATTCAAGCGATAATGATTTTGGATTTCATTATTGAAAAAATTATATCTTTAAGGATGAAACTGTGGGTTATATTAGCAGAGTTAAAATATAAAAAACTTAACCCAAAATCTATTGGTTATATTACAATCACAAGGGCAGCTGTTTCTTCTACAAGACCACAAATGAGCAAATTTCATCATCATCAATATTTTACAGAGCTCATATTTTAAGTTGTTGTGCTTGTTATAACGCCATAGGTGACATGATACTGTAAAATGGCAGATCAGATTTATTTGGCTGTAGAGATGCATACTCTTTAAGAGCTTGTTAAGTAAGTACTGATTGAAATGGAGTTGAGTTTATCATTCAGACACAGACACTTTCTATAGCAGCCAGATCTTCTAACAGCAGCTGCGTGACTTTAACATTTCAAACCCTGCCTCCAGAGAACAATTTATTCCCTGGAAGGAACCAAACCACACACCTGATTCTGATTTTAACACAATACTTGATCAGGCCAAACATCTGTCGATCAATACATGTCAAAAAACTCATGTGGTTTAACAGTCAAACATGCGAAACATGCTGAAATATTCATGAGGAGAGATACATATAAGACTGAGAGAAGAGAGGAATAGAAACTGACACCTTTATTTTGTGACTAGTCAGCTTTAACAGGAACAACCACACGAGGTTAATGTTTGTCATTTTGTTCTATAAAATGAAACAGATGTCACTGGGAAGAATAATTTCTTCTGTTGGCCAGTAAGATATTGTGTTGTGGGATGCAAACTACTTGAAAAATGAATCCACATATCTTGCATGGTCAAGACTAAAGATGTAAAGATAATCAAATCAATGAGTAAAACGAGGCTATATAAAATTAAAACTACATAGGTTGAATTTATTAAATTCTTTCCAAACGAACAATCAAACTCTTGGACAAAATGTAACCTGGGGCTTTTTTCACAGTACAGTGAATATTAAAAGGTAACAACAACAACACCAAAGAAACACCAAAGAAAAGTGCCAGTCTTCTTTAGAGGAAGCCCGTTACACTGTAACAGCCAGCTCATTTTTTAAAGATTGAATTTTAGGTGTCAGCTCACCCTTTCCCAAGTTGGGATTTACCTGCTTGATGAAGTGGAAAGTGTTTTTCATGTACTCAGATAGTCCAAGTGCAGGGCATCAAAAGTGCAGGGCAGAGTCCAAGAGAAGACAGCAGGCCTGGGGCAGGTTTCCTGGTTCCTTCACTAAGCTCTGAAAGGGTTTAGCTCTGGACTTTCTCGATCCAGGCGGACCATTCCTACTGGAATTTGTTGGTATGAGTCCTTGTTCTTGACATCCTAACAAAGAAACAGATTGACAAGACACTATCATGTCAGTTAAATAATACGGTGTTGTCAACTTTAATGTAATTCAACTAAAATGAAAATCACCAATGTAAATAACATTTAAAATGCATAAGAAAAACTGTAACGTTATTCGCTACTGGATATTTTACACACTTTCAAGCCACATTCAGTGCAGTTTGCTACCAATACTTGTAATGTATAATCCCATTCTCCTTCAAACTCAAAAGACATTAGTAAAGGTATTACTTGCAGTTGTTCTTGAAGGCTCTGTTCACCCAAACATTTTAATTCTGTCATTAATTACATTCCAAACCTGTAAGACTTTCATTCATCTTCAGAACACAAGTCATTATAATTTTTAATGAAATTGAGAGTTTTCTGTCCCTCCATTGACAGTCTGCCAAACTGTAATTTTCTTTATCCATAAAATAGTAAATATAATTATTAAAGTATTCCATATGACGGGTTATAACCTACATTTTATGAAGCAATGTGAATGCTTGTTGTGCTAAAAAACTACATATTGTTATTTAGAAAATAGATATCTGCAATGCACATTCACAAGCACCAAGCGCTTTACCACCTTTCTAGGTGAACTGGTAGTTACATAGACTGACACTAAAGGGTCTGTTAAATCTGATAAAAGCCCTCAGATTTCAATTAAAAGATCTTCATTTGTGTTTTAAGATGAACAAAATCACATAGGTTTGTCAGGACATGAGGGTGAGTAGTTTTATTTCTGGGTGAAGTAATCCTTCAAACTGCAGAAGTTTAGTTTAGAGTTCTGTTCTTTGTGTACTTCACTCTTGTGCACTTTGAAAGTGGAGTAGACATCGCTTTAAATGTACAGTCTTTGTAAGGGCACATGACTTTATGGTGTACTTTTAAATGTGCAGTATGCAGGTGAGGGAAGTAATCAGGCTCAGTACAAAACTCAGCAAACCCACAGGACAGACAGATAAACTTAACTGGTACATCTGCACCTGACTGTTGATCAGATGATATGGTGTGAAATTGGGATAAGTGAACTTTTAAGACATTGAATGATTTAAATGTACATAGCCACCAGTGATGCTGGGTTGATCCAAAATGACCGGTGTCTGTGGTTCGAGTCATCCAAAAATACTTTTAATGATATTCGGTCGCTGGTCGGTCGGTCATTTGATATAAAGATGCCAATTAAACCTTTATAATTAATATAGTACTAGACATCATTTTGAAATACATAGTCCTACACTTAATTGGCTGAATAACTGGCGAAGATGACGCAGCTCAGTCTGCAATAGAGATGGAAGCGCACGAGAAAAGGTGAAGACGCTGTTTTTGGTAAAACATAATTTTGAGCACTTCATTAAGTTTTGATATAAAGAAAACAAACTTTTAACCCTCTGAGTCGATTAACGCGTATAGCAATATGAGTCATTTTCTCCTTATAACCTCGAAAAGAACTTAAATTACACTTTCAGTTTTAATCGATACAGATAAGAGCAATACATCAATCAAATCTGTTAAGGGTCTACTTTTTTTGGATACAGATATAACAACATAACTTTGTGCACTTATAAAATAAAGATAACAAACAAGATGTGCTGTCTGCAGCCTTTGTCTGCTTGATTGTCATGTACAAACATTTCATTAAAATGAACTGTAACTCCTGAATACTCAACAAAGAGACATAGAGATATATCTATAGAAAGCTGACATGTCTGCTTTAAACTAATCAGGTGCCACCGAAAACAGATATTCTGTGATAAAGTAATCCATATGAAAACAATACGATGGCGTTTTCATGTCTCCCTACATTATATCTTATGTGACCAGCCGCTATTCAGATTCAAACTGAAGCGGCTTGAATACTCCCACACAGAAGAAAAAGCAGCAGACTGTTCTTCAAGTTCTTTATTTTACTGAAAAAAAAAACACAGGTCCCAGGCACTCAAAAAGAATTCCAGTGGAGAAGGTAAGCGTAAGCCTTTATTGTAGCATGGCCAATATCAAAATTAAAATGCGACATGTTTCGACCACATTGGTCTTCCTCAGGGCAAAGTGATAATCACAATTAGTGTGCTTACACATATATAAATACTTCAAACCACTCCCATCATCAATAAGCAATTAGTGGACTAATTAAGTTCAATATCAACATACGGGTAATCAGGTGTATGAGATCAGGAAACTAAAAGTAAAGACAAAAAGGACAATGAAAAAAGAACAAAAATGCAAATACATCATACATACATATAATAAGTGAAAGTGAAGTGACATTCAGCCAAGTATGGTGACCCATACTCAGAATTTAGTGCTCTGCATTTAACCCATCCAAATGCACACACACAGAGCTGTGAACACACACACACACACCCGCTAAGCACACTGTGAACACACACCGAGCAGTGTTCATCATTTATGCTGCAGCACCGGGAGCAGTTGGGGTTCGATGCCTTGCTCAAAGGCACCTAAGTCGTTGGTATTGAAGGTGGAGAGAGAACTGTTCATGCACTATCCCCACCCACAATTCCGTCCGCCCGAGACTAGAACCCACAACCCTTCATTGGGAGTCCAACCCTCTAACCATTAGGCCACACTTCCCACAATAATAATATTAAAGTAACACAAAACAAAGCAATAATAAATGTAGTAAATACAAATTGAATGTATACCCCAGACTATATCATAAAAAGCATTTGAACTCTATATCCTCATTCAACCCTGTGTAATTAAGTGCATCCAAACGATGGATCCAAAATGACTCCACGTTGACTCAGTTTTGAATCCTATCGCCACCTCTATTTAAAGGTCTAACATGTTCTAAAACCTCAATTTTAAGTAGAGAATCATTTTGTTATGTTTATGTAAAAATGTGTGGCCATATGGTAGTCTGGATTATTGGTACAATAGCATACTTATGTTCAGCTAATCGATCGCAAAGCGCTCTTGGTTCTGCCTACATAAAATACATTCTTACATGGGCAAGATAAACGATATATAATGAAGGTGGTGTTGCAGTTAATAAAATCTCTGATTTTGTATATTTTATTGGATTTAAAATCCACAAAGTTTTTTGATGGGATAATGTTACTGCAATGAGGACAATTCATACATCGATATAAACCAATGGGTCTCTTGAGCCAATTTTCTTTTTTCTCAGGAGGAAGATAACTATGAACCAATTTATCGAAGTGTCGGAGTCTACTGATAGGACACCAAAGGAGGTTGCGGTAAAATCTGTTGAAGTACAGGATCAGACTTGATAATGGCCCAGTTATCTAAAAATAATAACGTTTGATATGTCTAGCCTCCATACTATATTGTGTGACAAAAAGGCTGAGATTGAGTGTCTGTTTTGTGTACCTTCTTAACAAGGGTGTCGCACGCTTTTAATAATTGGGCTCTAGACGTCGAAAGCAACTGTGTCTGATTTGTAAGCTCTTTTTATGAACCGTTCTGACATATTGTCCTACTGTCTCTCAAAATCAGCATTATCATCACAAATGGCTAACGTCTGAAATTGGCCAAATGGTATGTTCTCAATAAGATGTGGAGGATGAAGCAATCAGCTCTAAAATGGTATTTTAGAGGTCTTTTCCTAAAGATCGGAGTGTAACATACCATCTACATCAACAGAGATGGTCAAGTCTAAGAAGTAAATTTTGTATTTAGAATATTCAATAGATAATTTGATGTTACTATTAATAGAGTTAAGGTTTTGGTGAAACTCCAATAACTGAGTCTCAGTTCCATTGAAAATGAAGAGTAAATCATCTATATACGACCATACCAGATAATACAATGATGAAAAGGATTAATCGGATTGAGTACATGTAATTTCTCCCATAATCCCAAATAAAGACAAGCATAATTTGGTGAAAAACAGCAACCCATGGGTACTCCAATTCTTTGTCTGTACAATTTATCAGTAAATATAAATACTTTGTTGTGAATAATAAATTCAGTAAGTTGTACAATAAAATGAGATGGAGGTTTTGTATCAGTTCTCTCAGATATAAAGTGTCTTAAAGCATGCAGACCCTCCTCATGATCAATATTGG
This sequence comes from allo-octoploid hybrid of Carassius auratus x Cyprinus carpio, assembly GCA_024542945.1. Lineage (NCBI taxonomy): Eukaryota > Metazoa > Chordata > Actinopteri > Cypriniformes > allo-octoploid hybrid of Carassius auratus x Cyprinus carpio. Next base: position 30,479,595 of record CM045073.1, on the reverse strand, counting down.
TATATAGCAATTCCACATCCATAGTAATTAAGTATTGAGAACCCACATTACCCAACTTAGACAGACTGTTTAGGACATCAACAGTATCCTCAATAAAAGAGGGAAAGTCTTAACAAAGGGTTTGATGAAAAAAATTTAGACGCTGGTTCAGTAAGTGTACCATTACCCGAAATAATGGGTCCCAGGAGGATTATCAAAGAGGAGGTTTATGTACTTTAGGTAATAAATAAAATGTAGCCAAAGCAGGGTATTCAATATATATATCTCATTTCACTTTCAGTAATCCAATTAGAGTCATTGGCATGAGTTAAAATGTTATGAAAAGCATTAGTTAACTCAGACAAGGGATTAGTACAATTCTTTCATAATGCTTGGTATCTAATTTTCTGGTTGCCTCTTGGATATACCTAATTTTCTCTATGCTCTCTTTGATAAAACCACTCCTCCTTTATCTGCCGGCGGATAATGATATCGTTCATATTCGTGAGTTCTTTAAGAGCATTAAATTCTGTAATAGACAGATTGGATTTCTGTATTGGTTTAGATCTGGTATCAAAAAATTTTTGCACATCAAAATCATTTTTTTTTTACAAAAGGCAATCTCAGAGGATTAGATCCCATAGGTGTAAATAGGGATTTAGGTCTAAATAAAGACTGAGTGTCCGTACTGGCAATATTGTCAGCAGCCATCGACTTTTCAGGTGTATAATCACAAGATATCACAGGATAAAATCCTAGTGCCATTGTCAAGTTATGTCCTGACTTGTGATAGAACAACTTTAAATGTAAATTACGATAGAATTGGAACAAATCCACACTAGTATTGAATAAGCTAGAGGTATGAGTAGGTGAAAAAGACATACCCTTGGACAGTACGGTCCGTTGTGCATGAGATAAAGGCTTGTCAGAAAGGTTGATCACCGAGGATATCTCTTCCTCGATATCGGTCGTAGTGATGGCGGTCGAAGTTGTTCCTCTCCGGTGCAGCGTCTTCTTGAACCTCGAAGGGAAGACTGTAGAGCGCCACTAGTCCTCCAAAAATGGTCAGATACAGAACCCTGTGATCGGGACTCATCTTCACTAGATGTAAGGTTGAAGGACACCTTCTTTGGGTGGGGCAGATGGTCTCATTGTTTGTGAGGATAACGGTTATCTCGAAACTGGCGTTGTTGGTGCCAATGATAAACTTGACCTCTTTGATAATCCTCGATATCCCGTTTGAACTTCCGTACCTAAATAAGCCTTAACTGTCATCTCAAGTTTAAGTATTTCCTCTTTGATGGTTAGTAGAGCTTGTGGTTCCAAAATGGTGGGTGAGAAGGATTCAAAGTCTTTAATGTGTGATTGAGTAGTCTCCCTCTCTTCGCCCCTCTTGTATATGGTAACATTAACCCTCAGGAGTCTAAGGGTATTTTTGGGGCCTGGAGAAGTTTTGTCATGCCCTGATATTTGTACTTTTTCAGTTTCTTATAAATATCTAAATCGGTAAAGTCTAATATCACTGTAATCAGCACAAACTGGGCTATAATAATATGTGAAATGCATGCATGCACATGATTGTATTTTGAAGAAAAAAAATGTTATGTCACGAGCCCCTTGGTCACACTTTGTCAAAAAAAAATATATAACTAACTCGTGGCCTCAAGATAAGCTAACTTCGTGGCCTCAAGATAAGGTAAGTCAGTGGCCTCAAGATAAGCTAAGTCATGGCCTCAAGATAAGCTAAGTGTGGCCTCAAGATAAGCTAAGTCGCTGGCCTCAAGATAAGCTAAGCTAGTAGAATGCCTCAAGATAAGCTAAGTCGTGGCCTCAAGATAAGCTAAGCTTCAGGGTGGCCTCAAGATAAGCTAAGTGCGTGGCCTCAAGATAAGCTAATGTGCCTCAAGATAAGCTAAGCTCGTGGCTCTCAAGATAAGCTAACTCAGTGGCCTCAAGATAAGCTAATCGTGGCCTCAAGATAAGCTAACTCATGGCCTCAAGATAAGCTAACTGTGGCCTCAAGATAAGCTAAGTCAGGTGGCCTCAAGATAAGCTAAGTCGTTGGCCTCAAGATAAGCTAAGTCGTGGCCTCAAGATAAGCTAAGTGTGGCCTCAAGATAAGCTAAGTGGTGGCCTCAAGATAAGCTAAGTGCGTGGCCTCAAGATAAGCAACTCAGTGCTCAAGATAAGCTAAGTTGGCCTCAAGATAAGCTATCATTGGCCTCAAGATAAGCTAACTCGTGGCCTCAAGATAAGCTAAGTCTGGCCTCAAGATAAGCTAAGTAGTTGGCCTCAAGATAAGCTAACTTCGATGGCCTCAAGATAAGCTAACTTCATGTGCCTCAAGATAAAGCTAACTCGTGGCCTCAAGATAGTGAAGTGTCTGACACATGGACCTTTTGTTATTAAACTGGACCCTGTACTGTAGTGCAATGTAATACTTCACATTCTGTGCAATATTATCTGTTCTAATATTCAGTGTAATAGAATTTGCTGCAGTTCTGTTTCTATTTATTTACTAGTACTGTTCATCACAATCAATTCAATTCTGTTAATACAGTAATATAAATCTTGTAGGTTGCATTTCCATAGTCCTTTATAATTCTTCTTCATATTTTATAGCATATTTTTATACTTTTACATGTATATAGGCTACTAGTTTATTTACCAACTTCTATTATTATTTATATTCCTTTAAATGTCTTGATGTGCACATCAACTGTGACACAAGAATTGTCCCGGTTATCAACATCAATAAAGATCAAAGTATTTCTGATTTTAAGATAGCCTGTAGTGGTGTGCAGACTGGTTCATTAATTATTGAAGTGTTTCACATTTTGGAAAAGCATGTCTGTGTAGCCTACGATAAAACGTCAGCAGAGGGCGTTCTAGGCTTAGGTCACGGTACCTCCGTCTGGCTGTATGTATTTATGTGTATTTCCCAGTATTTCCCAGTTGATGGCAAGGAGTTCTGGGATGAGAATGTTAGATGATAATATAATTAATTGTGACGGCTTTACAGAGGTAAGAGTGTTTTAATTAGAATGGTTAACATTGAGTTAGAAGGCAAATTACTGAGTTAAGATAACTGCAAGACATAGAGATCGCTAATGTGTTGTCATCATGGACGTTTTCCCTGTGATGAAGCTAAAGCATTTTGGGAATCCAGCATCAAGCATTAGGCTAGACTTCTTTGCATGAGGAAGAACAGTGTTCAAGATCTGTCTACCTATAAACTGCAATAGTCATTTTCACGATAGAAGTGGCATAAAGCTTAAGAATAGAATATCATTTTATCGTTTTCCAGCGTGGAAAATAATAGTACAAGCCATGTTTCAGAGGTGACAAAAAGGCTGACAATGGCATGGATAGCGAAGAGGTCTGTCTGCAGACTGCAAGACGGGCGTAACTGAAGTTGTTCAAATCACACAGAACCACGCAAGATCTCAAACGAGATTTTGTCGGGATGTTAGAAACCGTATACCCTTTAATTAGGCACTTAATGTCAATAAGTACTAACTTAAGGAGCGCTAAAAGAGTTTATACTCTACAGCCTAAATGCATATGTATGAGGTATGAATCAAATTGTATATCATCATCCGCTATGTTGATCATGTTACCTACAAAGTTAAAACAAGCACAAAACGTAAAAGACATAAGTGACAGGTTTACTTATTGTATTTGTAATTGATAATGAAGAACATGTTGCAGAAGCGGCTGCCTTTTTATTTTGTGATTGTAGTATAGCCAATACTGTTGATTTATTTTTATATATTTTAACTCCACTAATGTGATCAAGTGTTATCCTTAAAGCATTTGTTTTTTATTAGAAAACCAAAATCGTTATCTCTTGAATATTTTTAAAAATAATTTTACGTGAAAACGTTTTTATTTTATAGTATCTCATACTATGATGAACACATAATTTTTTATTTACTGTTTTATCGCATTATTATTGTTTATTGTCAGATACAATCTCTTACCATGATCTTTTATGTAATAATTTGGCAATAATAATAAAAGTGGGTCAGGTGCACAAACACCTCACAGCACTCCAGATATCTGCACAAAGGGTACTTCGATTAGCTGCTCGAAGATCTCACCTTTGGAGAAGACTGTTGATTTGACACTCTAAAATGTAAGTATTACTACTCGAAAATTAACATTACCCCAAAATGAACTGCATCTTTGCCCACCCCTAACACTTACAATGCAATAATAACGATAAATGCCAACCAATAATTATATTTTTTTTTTCTTAAATGACATTTTAGTAAAAAAAGCCAAATGTATTTTCTTTTGTGACACAGCTATACATGAATATATACTAGTTAAATACATGCAGTCGATGTGAATACATCCATTTTCAGTCAAGCAATTAATACATGAATGGATAAAATATTTATATTTTATTTACTGAGAACAAAAAACATGTCTAAATGATTAAAATAATGTATAAAGTTAGCATCACAATAAATGCATACATGCACAAGTCAACAACACATGATACAAAGCTTCATTCAAACTTATTGTTCTAACAATCAAGTATTTACAGATGGTGAACCGAACATCCTCCTGCCATCTGAACACAGCTGATACAGTTCTGCTGCTGCACTTCACAATCTCACTCTTCTCAATGGGGATGTCGTTGAGCAACAGGATGAGGAAGACCATGATGACGGCTCTCTGAACCACACAACCTTGAAGCGAGGCAGGGGAACATGCGAGGACAATCTGACGCTGTGTCTGTTCGAACTTTCATGTGCCTGCACCCCATGAGCACGACTACCTGAAAAACATTTACACAGAGTTTAGTTAAGTACATGCATTGATTTATTACTTTTGTAGTGGGCTAAACCACTGAAGTGGTTCAAATTTATAAATAAATTATACATTTATCCAAAGTGACTTACAGTGCATTCAGACTAACAGTTTTTACCTAACATGTGTTCCCTGGTATTCAACCCAAAACCTTGCACTGCTAACGCAATGCTCTACCACTTGAGCCACAGGAACACCAGTGTGTCCTTGAGCAAGGCTCTCTCTCGGTTGATCAGGGATTGTAGGCTCCTGTAATAAGAGCACTGTCAATCACTTCAGATAAAAGCTTCATCACATTTTTGATGATGCTTATGAAGCTTCTGAAAGTCGGCCTTCATTGTTTAAACATTAACCAGCTGAACAAACATTACCAAAATCACATGCTCAGTGTCTTTGGTCTTTCTCTAGATGCTCTCACTGGCTCTGGGTCACTGAGGATGAAGACACCACAGCAGCATCTGGTCCTGATGAGACAGTAAGAGCTGGAGTGATAAAGCGCTCATTTGTGACTCTCTGATCATTTCCAGGATGATGCTGTGGTCTTCTCCATCCTCAGTGCACACACAGTCTACAGACATTTTCATGTCCTACAAAAATACACATACACAATACAAAAGTCATTACATTATTCTTTTGTTTCAGGTTTTCCCTCTTTTCATCTTTCCTTGCAGGTCCTGCTCCACCACAAAAGATCTGCAGCAAATGCACAGAAATCAAGAATAAGAAAGGAGGTGTAATAGTTTTTAAAATTACATTAAAATAAAATACAACTTAAGATTTAAAATGTTTCATTTATTTTTGTAGTGTACTTACACAAATCCTTTGATGTTAGCATTCCTTCATCAGTGTCTCTACAGCAGATAAACACATGTGTCTCATCTGTCCCTGTAACATCCAGACAAGAGTCAGTCTCCTCTGTCATATATCTGTGATATACTGCATTTACATGTTGAACTAATAACTGATGTAACTCCCTTTTTATCCAACAAAAATGTTCCTTAAATTATCCATATTGCAAATGGACAAATAAAATAGATAACTTATGTTTAGTTACTGTATGTAGATTTGTTTGTTTACATGACTCACATTCTTCTACAGCAGTGTTGACAAAAGTGAATTCTACACAATATCACACACAGATATCACTCAGACCCTGTTTCATGTCTGTTAGATGTGCTCATCTACAATACTTATCAAACAGCCAGATCATAAATAGACATTTTAGTAATAGTCTTCAGAAGTATATATAGTTTATGTAAATCTACTATTGAGTCGTGTACTTAATGGAGCTTCACTGTTAGTTATGCGTTATAAAACATGTTTACAGCTAAATCACAAATATGCTATATTATGTAGGTCACAGACAGACTGAGCCTGTGATACCTGGGGATGGCGTCTTCAGACCTTTTGCTTATATGTTGCTTACTTTACACCTTAGTTTGAATAAATTATTAACTCAAAAACAATACCACTGTATGAAAATGATTTATACACTTCAATTGAAATAATTATTTAGAAAAAAATATATTCTCACCGTTGTTCTCCAGCAAGCTGTCATATTCATCTTCCTTCCAGTTTAACGGCGGTTGGCATCCAGCTTATTGGTGCATTACCGCCCTCTTCTGTTCCGGTGTGGGTCACGTAATACGTTTTCCTACTAAAACGTACACTCTCACATTTTCCCCTAACATTAATATCTACACACACATCATTAATCAAATCCTGCCTAAAATCCCTGCCTCCCTTAAAACGTAACCAATATTTTACTCTGTGCCGCCATATTGCCAACAATTTATCGTTTTGAGGTCTCGCGTAGTTCTGTGTGATTTGGACAACTTCAAGTTACGCCCCGTCTTGCAGTCTGCAGACGTACACACTTGTGGATAGCAGCGTAAGGAGGCAAGCTTACCTTCGATAACACTCCACCACACATGATGGTGTTCAAAGCATTTTCACAAAGGTAAGTTACAATAACTCTCTGTAAATGTTAACTGTTAACTAGCATGACATGGCTAGAAAATGAACTCAAGTTACCTGTGTATTAAAGCGTAACGTTAATCAGTTTTAAATGTTGTACATCTAGGCTACATTGCAATTTATTTGGTGACTGTGTTTGCAGTCAAACCTGCGTATGAAATGTTGGAGTGTGATCCTGCTTTGATTACAGGAATAAATTAGTTTAAAATATATTAAAATAGAGAGTCATTTTAAATTGTCATAATATTTCACAATATTACTGTTTTTATTTATTTATTTTTTTATCAAATAAATGCAGCCTTGGTGAGCAGAAGATGCTTCTTTTAAAACATTTAAAAATCTTACTGACCCCAAACTTTTGAAGGGTAGTGTATGTTGCCCCTGTGTATAGATAATCTGGAATCCTTAGGAATAGAGGTTGAGATATGACCACGATTTCTTTATATTGTTACTGTCAGACATTACACCTGCACCTGAGATGGAAGATCCTGAGAATCCACCTCCATCACGGACACTGTCCACACCGGTCATGAGACTGAGCTGAAGACTTTGCTGGATTATAATTGTGGTTGTGTGCTGTGCTTTGACCAATGTGTCCAAGTATTGTTGTGAAGGTGTCATGTTAGAATTATACACCATGCTCACATCTAATATGTAAAATGTTTTTTGTTTTTGTTTTTTTTTCTAAAAAAGATTTAGTAATGTCTCTTCTCACATGTAATATTTTTTAGCCATGTCTGTAAATAAAATGCACAAAGATTGAATGTAATTCTGCCTCCTTTATCTTTATTAAGGAAGAATTGTGCAAAATCAGTGTTCTTTGGTTGCAAACACAATTACATAACTTAAATAGTAGTAACAACCAACTTAATTTCAATTTCTTTACATATTTAACATGTAAATACATTTAGATTAATACATAAACATGTAAATACAATTAGATGAATACATTTATAAAGAGTCGAAAAAATGATGAGAAACTGAAAATGTATGAGGGTAGGTTGTGGTGATAAGTCACAGACATTGACTCTTCTCTGGCTGGTGCTGCTGAGTCCCAGCAGTCTAAAGGGAATCACTGTATAGGACAGTTCTGATTATCACAAGCAAACATGTCATCAAGCTCTTCAGGCTGTCTGCAAAAGCACCACAACACAGCCTTTTCACATGCCCTTCTTCTGGGCTGGAGTGTGTTACCTTGACCTAGCTCTGCTCGTAAATATGGAGTCCTTTGATTCTCTTTATTTTCTCGTCATATCTCATCTTTGCATTAGGATTTAGTTTTGGCGTATGCTCCGACAATGTTTTCTTTAGCCGCTGCATTTTGTAGGATTATATTCAGTTTTCACGCTAATTTTCATTATTTTCATGCCAGAACACTAGCCTGCTATGCCAGGCGATGTTAACTGGCCAAACATACCCATAATTCTTTGCATTGGATGGCGTTGCCAGTTGGTCACATGGGTTAGCGATCTGTTATAGGTGTTCAGCTGGAAGCATTACGATTAGAATAAGAAGTTAAGCAGGCTAATTCAGCGTTAATGGCTATGAAGTCACTGCTATCTTAGTCTCTGTTACTAATGTTACAAATTTTATCGGACTTGATAGCCATTAATGTTGAATTAGCCTGCTTAACTTGTTATCTAATTATTCATATGATCATCTAACGCATTCTCATCCCGCAACTCCTTGCGTCAACTGGGAAATACACATAAATACATACAGCCAGGAGGTACCATGACCTAAGCCTAGAACGCCCTCTGCTGGCGTTTTATCGTAGGCTACACAGACATGTTTTCCAAAATGTGAAACACTTCAATAATTAATGAACCAGTCTGCACACCACTACAGGCTATCTTAAAATCAGAAATACTTTGATCTTTATTGATGTTGATAACCGGGGACAATTCTTGTGTCACAGTTGATGTGCACATCAAGACATTTAAAGGAATATAAATAATAATAGAAGTTGGTAAATAAACTAGTAGCCTATATACATGTAAAAGTATAAAAATATGCTATAAAATATGTAGAAGAATTATAAAGGACTATGGAAATCGGCCTACAAGATTTATATTACTGTATTAACAGAATTGAATTGATTGTGATGAACAGTACTAGTAAATAAATAGAAACAGAACTGCAGCAAATTCTATTACACTGAATATTAGAACAGATAATATTGCACAGAATGTGAAGTATTACATTGCACTACAGTACAGGGTCCAGTTTAAGAACAAAGGGTCCATGTGTCAGACACTTCACTATCTTGAGGCCGACTTAGCTTATCTTGAGGCCATGACTTAGCTTATCTTGAGGCCATGAGTTAGCTTATCTTGAGGCCATGACTTAGCTTATCTTGAGGCCAGAGTTAGCTTATCTTGAGGCCATGACTTAGCTTATCTTGAGGCCACGAGTTAGCTTATCTTGAGGCCCGACTTAGCTTATCTTGAGGCCACGACTTAGCTTATCTTGAGGCCCGAGTTAGCTTATCTTGAGGCCAGAGTTAGCTTATCTTGAGGCCATGACTTAGCTTATCTTGAGGCCACGAGTTAGCTTATCTTGAGGCCCGAGTTAGTATCTTGAGGACCACGAGTTAGTTTTTTTTTTTTGACAAAGTGGTTCCAGAAGGGCTCCGTAGGTTATGCATGGTTAGTGAAAAACTAAAAATGTTAAATCACTTGAATAAGGCCATAAAACACATACATAACATTGGTTCCCGGACTGTTGAGAACTGGAGCTTGTAGCCTAGAATTTTTCTTTCTAAATTATGTGAAAATCATCTTGTTTACTCATTCACAGAAAACAATATATTGATTTAAATTTTCTAAGACACTTTTTGTTGGTAAAAGTCATATGCAGTAGGTCAACTATCATGAATATCATTGTGATTTACACCTGAGAAGACAAAGGCCTGCATAATGAGCAGCATAATGAGCCTCTCATTCAGCTGTGCCACTGTGAGTGAGGATTTACAGGAAAGAATGTGAGAACAAAATAAAAGTATATAATTTTATGTTTGTAGTTTATTAAGAATATATTTAATTATCCCACAACATAATTTAATATCCACTTGGGGAGCAGTTAAACAGTTTATTAGGAACAATCAAAGCTGACTTTCAAACAAATTTTTTAGGCATCCTTTCTCTAGTCACACAATCCTTCAGAAATCCTTTTAACAATATTATTTTCTACAAAAAAAAAAAAAAACATTTATTATCATCATCATTATTATTGTTATTAATGTTGAATAGAGCTGAGAATATTTTTAGGGGAATAAATTGAAAGAACTGCATTGTCTTTACATTTGTTAGAGTTATCTCTATTTGACACGCTTATATTATTTACATCAAGCTTTTGAATGGTATAGTATTGTATATTGTTATTGAAACTTCATAATGTTTCACTTGATTATACATTTAGTCAGGAATTATAGTTAGGAAAAAGTATTTGGAAAAAGTCTAACTAGTAAAATGTTTACACCTTATGTGAAAACTAGTACAAATAAATAAAAGAGACTTACTCATGTTTATGATCCCTGTTGAATAAAGTGCTTGATTCTTTTTCTGAGGAAATCCATTTCTCAAATCCTCAACCCCATCACATCTTTTTGGAGTAATTTAGGTCTTATTCCTCTCATGTGAAGCAAACAGTAAAATAAAATAAAAACTTCAAGAACAGTCTGGCTGCTTTTTTCTTCTGTGTGGCATGTATTCAAGCGCACTTCAGTTTGAATCTGAACAGCGTTCAGCTAGCGTGGTCACATTAGATATAATGAGGGATAAATGAAAAACAGACATTGCCTTGTTTTCATATGGATTACTTTATCTCAGAATATAATAGTTTAAAAGTAGACATTTCAGGCTTTCTATAGATGTCTCTCTCTATATCTCTTAGATTGAGTATTCAGGAGTTACAGTTCATTTTAAAGGGGGTGAAATGCTATTTCATGCATACTGAGTTTTACACTGTTAAAGAGTTGGATTCCCATGCTAAACATGGACAAAGTTTAAAAAATTAAGTTATACGTTTGAAGGAGTATTTCTGTTCCAAAAATACTCCTTCGGTTTGTCACAAGTTTGGAAAGTTTTTGAGTATGGCTCTTGTGGACGTTAGATGGAGCCGGAATTTCCTTATATGGGTCCTGAGGCACTTCTGCGAAGAGCCAGCTCCCGATATAGCAGAGCACTGAGAGCACAACAGACTTCACTGATCAGAGCGAGAAGCGCCGCAAATGTCACAAAAGAATGTGTTTTTGGTTGCAGGGCAAGACAACCCTGCACAGATTACCAAAAGAGAAACAGCATTAAGGGACCAGTGGATGGAGTTTATTTTTACAGAGCATCAACGGAGTTGTTGCAAGTGTTTGTGTTTGTTCCCTGCATTTAAGATGCTTGTTTTACAAACAAGGCCCAGTTTGATGGATTTAGCTGTATCCTTTATTTCTTAAGGATAATGCAGTCCCAACGAAAAAGGTCACGATTGTGTGTTGGAACCACAGGCGTGAGTAAAACTGCTTAAAATATCTCTGCCTCCTTGTTAGTGCGTCCCTCCCATGTCGGAGACCCGGTTCGAGCCCCACTCGAGCGGTGCTGTCTGCTGCTCTCCTTCAGTTTCAGCCTGGGATCTGATTCTGGATCATAAATAAACGGCTGAATCTGACTTTATGCCATGGTTTGTTTTGGATGATGGTTTTTCCTCAAGGTAATGTCAGAGCGTTAAATATGTTTTTCAACGGCTCTGGGTAATTCACAGCTTCCAAACGCTCTCAAGGCAACTGGGCTCTGATTCTTTAGCTTCCACAGCCATGCGCCTCCAGGCCTGTTTTTCCGGGAAAAATCGGTACAGACTATCTTTCTCTTATGAATATAATAAAACTAAATACTTTTGAGTTATGAAGGATGCAGTACTACTCTATAGGTACTCAAGATTAACAGGATATTGAGTGAAACGCATTTCACCCCTTTAATGAGCGGTTTGTACATGACGATCAGCGGAGACAAAGACTGCAAACAGCATACCTTGTTTGTTATCTTTATTTTACAAGTGCACAAAGGTGTTTTGTTATTATGTCTGTATCCAAAAAAGTAGACTCTTTACAGATTCGATTGATGTATTGCTCTTATCTGACGATTAAAACTGAGAGTGTAATTTAAGTTCTTTTGGGTTATCCGGAGAAAATGACTCAATACGATATATGCGTTAATGGACTCGAACGGTTAAGTCCATAGAGCATTTATTAAGAATAGATTCCCATTTCGATTTGAAGACAGCATCATCCTAGTATAAGTAGATGGGAATTTAGACAGGTAGACCACGAGGGATAACGCCCTTCCTCCAGTAATCATAAAGTGAAACAATGTGCCATTTGAGCTTCATATCTTTCTCCAGGAGTTTGCGAAATTGTTCTTTGTGTCTCCATAGTAAGACACTCACCAAACGCTGAAGGATATAGCAGAGCACAGCCAAGGTTGAGGACAATTCCCCAAATAGTCCAAATGAGGTAAATAGAAAACTATTCAACCCGGCTCCGTGAGATAAGAACTCGTAGTAGGTGCTCTGGGAATGGGGAAGCAAAACAGAATGAAAAAAACACAGGTTCCAGGCAGTGTTAATTTCGTTGACTAAATATTTAGTCATCATTTTCGGCACAAAATATATTTTACTGGACTGAAAACAAACGAAAACTAAAAAGAAGGCAACTGATGGAGACTAAAACTATGACTAAATTGATTGACATTATCGCAACGAATAAAGGACAGGACGCAAAATAGACTGGTGACGAAAATCAAATCAGCAGACGGGAGAGATGCGAGGAATCAACAAAAGAACCGGCAAAACGGAACAGACTGCATGAGAGAAGAGAACCAATCCGAGCCTGACTTATTGAGACGCGGAAGCGAAGGTTTTCAGTTTTAAATGAGCTCCCGGGAAGACGGCATTCGAAGAGTTGATGTCTAAAAGAGCGACAAAATGTCAACAGCTCACTTCACGCTTTGATGCTAACAAAACAAAACAAAGCTAAAGCAGCTGGAGCTCATTCGGGCAAGAACACAACCAATTTGAAAAGACAATTACAGACGAGCCCCTGGACATTTTCTCAAATGTAATTTCACAACGATGTTCTTTTGTTTATTGAGCTAAGCAAAATTGGAAGACTGCAGAGCGTAGGATGTTGTAGCATTAAATATTACTAACTGAAAGTACTGTAAAATAGCCCCTTCTTCAAGTTAGATGAGAGCACAATACTAATACGTAATATCATGATAAATACATTTGATTAATACTAATGTTTAGTATATTTTATAATGTTCTACTTGTTGACAATATCACAAATATTTCTATATTAGTCATGTGAAACATGAATGTTCACATCCTATCATTATAATACTAATCTAGCAATATTTTAGTATTTAAAACATACAATATTGCTAGACAAATGAATACCTTATAAAATCTTGTTACTTTTTTTATCCACCTAGCTGCCAACCTATTAAATATTTACTTTAAATGTATGCACTTATTGTTCAGCTCAGCTGTAAGCTTTAAGGTCCTGGACCTAACTTTATTTTCTTTTATTGATGGTCAATTGGCAGCTAGTTATTGTTTACATTATCATGACAGTGTTTGTTGCTGCATAAAAGCTTTTGAATGGAAATAAAGACACAGTTGTGTTGAAATGGAGTTGAATTTTGTTTTATATATTTTGGTTAAGTTTGTTTCCTATACCAGCTGTAAAAAATTGTCTAGTAAATCTGTTATTGATTTTAGTCTTATTTTAGTCGACTAAAATACCAAGCAATTTTAGTCGACTAAAATAAGACTAAATTAAAACAAATCAGATGATTAAAACTAAAAAGAATTATAGTCAAAAGACTAAGACTAAAACTAAATTAAAATTTTTGTGTCAAAATTAACACTGGTCCCAGGCACTCAAAAAGAATTCGGTGGAGAAGGTAACGCTAAGAAGCCTTTTAAAAAATTAAAATGCCGACATGTTTCACCGCATTAAAGATGTAATATTCTCCCTCCTGGTCCTCCATGTCTTCTCTAATATCAATCCTTACTTTCAGTGGGGGCTCGCTCTTCTTTTGTTGAAGTGTACACTGTCTGTATTGTATAGCTGCCCTTTCTGGAAGCTCAATCCTCTTCCAATCTGTGGCCAAAAAAACTCATGGTATGGTATCATAGAAAACACTTTTCATTCTGAGAGAATAAAACACAAAATCAGTCCCATCACACTTGAAGGTTCACTTTCAGCTGAAACGGATGGCCCAGGTGGTAAATGATCAGGATCAAGTTGGAAAGTAGTGCTTGTAGTCTGGTACTGGTTTGGGATGGTAATGAGGCAGTTTCATCAATAGAATTTCCATCCATAATCGAGGGGAAAGGCTCAGGAAGCTACAGTAAAATAAACATCCATTGCTTAGGCTTTAAGGAACATTTGAAAACTAAACATTAGAATACATTTAAAATATTTAACATAAACCTGATGAGCATTGTTTGCAGTATGATATCCCAAATTTGAGATTCCCAAATTGCTCATTTGTTAAACTCATTTGAACCAGAAATGCCATAATTCTTCTCTCTGTCTCTCTCTGTCTCTTCTTTCTTTTGGTAAAAAAACTGTATTTGCTGTGGACAGAAAAGAAACTCTCTCCCTACTGTTCACACCTCTAACATTTCTACAGTACCTTTCTCCATGCATTGGCATGGTAAGACATCACTTCTGCTGAATATTCTTCTCCACATATCGGACAGGCATCCTGAACAATGAGACAGGCTCAATATGACATCAAACTGGTCTGCAAGCAAAGCATAAGCACACAGCTTATGATCTTAGACTAGGCACAATCAGGTTTATTGTCTAAAAACAGTATATGCTGACTTTACGAGAGAACCAGAAACCAGGGCGGATGGATCTACCGGGTGGTATTGGGTGGCAGATGCCACTCTAAAGAAAGCCTTGCCACCCCAGTCGGCAGCAACGAATTAAAAGTTATGGCCAATGTGAACATTTACGTGCGATCTCTGATGTCCGACTGCAGTGAATGCAGCGCATGAAAGGCATAGGCAGAAGGTCAAACTCCAGGGTAAGGCTAAATTAAACATGTAGTGAACATCATAAACATGTCTTTAGGCAAGAACCAGATATGGGTGTCATGTAGGTTAAATACAATGTTTTAATGGGACCGAATTTGTATTTAACGAAATTTTTAGAAATGTATAATTACGTTTCCTATTCAAACAGCAATAAATTAGGGCTATATAGAGAGTGACATTATAACTAACATTGATCTATCAGCAGTTTAAGCACTCTCAAAAAAATAACTATGGTTATAGTCACTGAAGCTGTATAAACTGTGAAATTAATCTCTCACTTATACGCTTTATGATGAGGGAATTCACAAGAGTGCGTAATTCAGTCAGCTTAACCGAGCACGCTCAACAAAACTGATGAGTTTCAGCAAGGACTCATCTGAACTCTTTCTGTTCTGTCATTGCATTCTTAAACTTGACCAGGTGTGTGTGATTAGTTGAAATGCACTGCAAAACACCTAAAATGAAATACAGCACAACATGAGCAGATCTTAATTTAGGAGATGGTCTATTCAGATATCAGGGTTGCCAACTTTGGGACTTTGGCTGGAGTGAGACTCTGTAAAATTTCAGTTTACACATGTCCGTGAGAAAATGTTTGGTAACCCTAATTGTACAAATCAATGTCAGTCCTTGTTTACTTAGTATAAACCCTGATTTATGCACAAAAACCCTGAATATAATGGAAACGCTTTATCAAACAAAACAAATATCAAAACAAAAGGGACACATAATAGTTACTCCACTTGCCCAGAAACCCACAACACACAAGATTCACAAATTAGGTCTGTTGTTTTGGGCTGCTTCACTACCTCTGCAGGAGGTTCAGTATTCGAAGCAGGTTCAAGGCTGCTCATTTTCATTGTCATGATTGATGACAGGGTGCCGCAGTCTTGTTTAGGCCAATAACTGAACAGGTTAGCTCAGCATCCACATTTGAGTGTGGCAGCCTCAGCACAATCTGGGCAATCTTTGATAATTTGGGGAATTTAAAAATGCCACTTGCCCAATTCTTCAGACTTCCAAGGTATCCCCATGGACGGTCCATCCTGTGGTACTCCCCATCCTCGTTTGTCCGGATGACTGCTTCTCCCCAGATGGATGCTGGGATATCGTTGTTCTTTGTCGCTGTGTTTACCCCCGCCTGGCTTCAGTGTTGTTTATGCTCGGATGTCTGTGTTTTCCCAGAACCTCATCCACTCTTCAGCACGCTTTCACTCAGCCACGGACACTTACCTTCAGCTCTATTCCCCTGCAGTTCCTGTGCACTCTCTCCCTGCTGTCTCACGCCAACATCCGATTCCTCACCTTCTCTACACCACGCTCTGGACTTCTCACCGCTACACCATCCCTTCGAGTATGCGAGTCTCATCGCATTGTCTGTTTATGTACCATCTCCATATCTTCTCATTAAAACCTTTAACTCGCTATTGTTTCCAGACTGTCCTTTCACCAGCCACACATCTCTCCTCGCCCTGAAGTGCACTATGTCCACATTGACCCTCTGAAAGCTCCTGGTTTCAAGAACTTGGACAGAAGTTTCTTGATGAAAACCTGATCTTGAATGCACAAATAAAAGTTAAAGTCTTAGGTTATCGAAAATACAGACTCTCACACATTACCCTAAAAATATTCCCCTTGAAAACAGGCACAGGATTAAAATAACTCTAAAATAGTTAAGTTAATAGTATAGTAGACAAATAACTTGGAATATATTTGAGAGTGCAACTACAAATAACAAACTAAATGCAACAATAAGTGTTCTTTACTTGTTCGTGAAGGAGATAGACACAAGGGTCTTGCGCTGGAAGAGCAGGTTGAAAAGTGTAAATATTATCAGTGTCGACTGGTAGAATAGGGAGATGGATCTCCTGAAACACTTCACCAGCCTGACACACCTGGCTTGCTTCTCATCCGTGGAGTTAAAGAACAGGCACATCCCAAAAATAAATAATAATGACTGGAAACATTCTCATATTCCTTGCAACTGTGTCAACTTGTGACAAACCAAAAACATTTTTGCAGAGAAAATGATACATTGTAACATTAGATGGAAATATCATTCATCAAACTAGGCTTATACTTACGGATGCTTCCAAAGTAACTCCTGAGTGCATTATAGAGACGTAGAATCAGACTGAGCACCATCTCAAACGAAGCTATCTTGTGCTCACATGCAGCAGTGTCTCCATGTAGCTTGTGTCACAAAAGATACAGAACTCTGTGATGATGAGAAATATAGATTACAGCAATCAAGCAGTGCAATGATTTAAGAGAAAAACATTTTATATCTTGAGAATTGAAATGGGTAAATTACCATCAAATATGTTCTTCGTTTGGTGCTAGCCTTGAACCAAAAGCCCACATCTACTGCCAGGTCCTCAACATCAACCCTGTGATCTGGAAGGATTTATTTTCTTTTTTAAAGAAAGAATGCTAAGCATAAAGGGACAGGTTTCCTAAGGAACACCAGATTAAAATTTTCTTTCATGTAATAGTTGCGACACTATGTGGTTTATTATTTGAGCTTAAACTACATCATCTTTATAATGCTAAGTGACTAGACTGATTTACCTCACTGTACACGGCTCCAGCAGCAGAGGGCATTGTGCATGTGGCAAGAGCAATCTAGGATCAACACTCAAGAGTTTTCTTTCATCTCCCTTGACTTGATAGAGTTCCTGTCTCCCCTGTTGGCTTGGCATTTTCCACAGAAAGAGCAATGCAATTCTGCCATGGTGTACTGTGCCCTTTCAACACAGAGTCCATCTTGCTGAATATGGTTGCCACAGCCTTCACCAGTTGTTATTCCCATATCTAAAATCTATCGGTCTGGGATTTTGACAGTCAAAGGGTTCATCTTTTCCTTTCCTTAAGAACAAGGGACAAGTTTTACACAATCAGACAATAACTGAATCTGCATGCGTCATTTGTAAACAGTAAAGCAGCAGCTTGTCATCCTCTATACCTATTCTATGTTGGATTGATTAGATGTTGGATTCAAGCACTATGTTAAAGCCAAATGGGAGAGGGAAATAATAAAAGGTCACCTGTATCATTGGACCCATCTGTCAACAGACTAAACGGTTTACTCCTCATGTGCTCACCAGCTTCGTTCAGCAAATAAGGACTAATTGCCTTGTTGATGGCTGATGTTTTTGTTCTTATGAACAATATTTCTTGGCAATTTTAGAATCAGCTCGAGCCAAACGATTATGGAAAGCTACAGCAGCCAAATCAGCTGAAGTAGAACAACTGTGAACTTTGGTCTGATGAAATGTTGTTTGACTAGCCTCTATGTCAGTAAAACACACTTCCCTGTCCCATTAGCTGTTTTACTTTGCTCACGGCGCATACTCTTCAACAATATCATGCAGATATGTTGCGTACGCCTATATCACTTCATCAAAATAACCCGCACTAAGAAACAGGAGCATACATGCATCCAGTCATGCAATCTCCAAAAAGATGATTAAAGCTGCAAACTTTGATGTATGCGCATGCAAGAGACGTCGCTCAAATGCATGTACTCAAATATATTCTATTATCTCGAGAATACCAAAGGCACAAACTGATATGTATTTTATTTATAATTTAATGCATAGATAATGTGAGCACAGTGCACTATACTAGTAGAAGTGTACTGTGTTAAGCATTTAAATATTGTAGCATTAATAATAAATAAATTTGACAAATCTAATTGAACATATATATGAATAGACCTGAAAAGTTTAAAGTGATAAAACTAACAAATCTTAATATATCAGACATTGCAAATGAAGTAGTCATTGTTCAGAATACAATTGCAAACTATCAAGTTTAAAGATGATACCAAATCTTGACAAATCATTCAATAACAAACATTAATGTCAGACATTTTACATGCCCAGTTGTATCTAGAATACAAAGCAAAACAAATATTAATTTTGAAAGAAGATACCCAATTAATGGGTAATGAGAAAAAGGATCAATTTGATAAAACATTAAAAATGTTGATGACATAGGTGTATTGTAAAAGACAGATCTGATAATTGAAATAAAAGTGCTGTAATTGATAACAGCATTTAAAAGAAACATGTGCTAATTAAATTGGGCTGATAAAGGACACATTTATATAAAATTCAAAGAACAGTTGGAAAATGAAAGGAGAATTATTGGGTAAAAGAAATGGAAGATCTCATTAGAATTGGAAACATGCATTGATCAGAATGTCAATTATTCTAAAATACAATAGATCTGAACTTGTTTTAAGAATCAGTTATCTTCCTAATACAGTCTGAATCTTTTAATAAAATGTAAATTTATCTAAGATAAGATTAAACTTCATTAAGCACAATTAACCCGCAAATAAAATCAGACTCTCTTTTAGAAATTGATAAATAAAGATGTTAGACTATAAGTTCGAAATGTTTCAAGTATTAAGACTAAGATACCGAGATACAAACGAATCTTTATTATAACAGTATTCTAAAGAATCAATTCTCTAATTGTATTATGTATTACTATTTTAAATTTTCTTGTATTTCTTTTGTATCCTATTAATGCCCATTTGAGTTAGTTTTCATTAATTATCAATTGCTCACATCCGCTACCTGTAGAATGGCTTGTATAATGCACCAAAGCTTTGATAGAATATGTAGATGGTTTGAGTGGACGGGTAAAATCTAGTGTCAAGCGTCTGTGAAGGCTAGATTCTATCCGAGGACTTCATGATCAACTCTGCTGAGATTCTTTTTATGTTTTACATACCTACTCGGATAACAAAAGTCAAAGTTTTAAAATTGTGTTAGTGTGTAAAAGCTAAAATTATTAGTTTTGACGACAGGTTCTTGATTTCAGCATGTCATCTTTTAGATCCTAAAGAAATGAGCATGTACACCTGAATAGCTTGTTTGTCTTTTGTTGTTAACTTTCACTGTCATAGGTAGCATAACTCTCTTAGGTTTCTGATCAACATGAGCTTGTTAATCCGTTCGCTTTCGGTAATCGGAAGTAAGGTAAAAGCTATAAACTCTGTAACTAGATTTCTTCTAGCTGCGCAGCAAATTAAAATTCAATTGTTAAGATCTTAATTACTGATAGACGTTGAACCATGGAAACATCATTAGCCAGCAACATTGAAAATTACGTTTTGCTAGACAATATATTAGTACATAGCTTATAGTGGTCGACTGTCAGTTTGTCGCGACGCAGACAGGTTTTTCAGATAAAATTTAGTGACGGAAACATAGTAAACCATGCTAACATAATAATAGAAAATTGTTATCATATGATGCACTTCCACGTTGTAGTAATTATTTGATAGTTCTGTTTGTTGATTCAGGGTTAGCTATCAATCTGGAGGTCTTGAGGGATCATTATCAGTCTCACTCCAGGTGTTCTGGATCAACACTGGAAAGTTGTGTAAGATGGCCGCTTTAGCTTAACCTCAATCGGAATGTTAAGATCCCAAGGCTAGATTACACAGAGTTTAAACAAATAGACGACATCAATATTAGAGGATGCTAGCACTGATGCCAACAAACATAATTGCTATTCAAGATCACTTAGACTCCTTATGGGACCACGCACCAACGAAAACTCCGAGATGGAGAACATTCAGCGATTGTAGCATGTAGGTGAAACTACTACTCTGTTATTTGTGCTATTATGCACACCTAAGTAACAAACATAAGTGTAAAGCTTGAGCATTGCATGACCAATGGATCTTGGCACTTCGATACCTGTCCAGCGACCTTTATCTAATAAGGTGAAGTTTGAGAGAATTTATGCAGTTAAACTCATAAATTTAGTCAGAATATATCAATTTTATTCCAGTATACACTCCTGCTAATCTAACACTAGTCTCAAACAAGCATGCTATCAGTATTATGATATACAGTGTGTCATCAAAATGTTCAAGGAGATTGCGTGTAATATAACTCCTGCTAACAGTGGCATACGAAGGCTAGTTTTAGGAGATACAGGGAATTGAGATTGGACATTTTATGCCTGAGTTACAACAACTCCTATTTCATGGCTGAAACAATGAAATTTGTCAGGCCATGGACCGCCTTTAACTGAAACCTCAAGATCTTGCAATTTAGCATCGCAAAGGCTTTTAGATTACACTGACCAAGTTTGGTGTTGATCTGAATAAATATCTAGGAGGAGTTCAGTAAGTACAACCCTGAAAATGGCAAAACAACATAATTTTGCATAGAAAATTCAAATAACTGACTTCCTGTTGGGATTGGACTTCGTACTCAAGAACTTTTTTGTAGATATTGGAGTGTTACATGTGTGTACCATTTTGTGTACATGTAGTGAAACATAGCTCAAAGGCTAATGCCTTAAGTGTATCGCACTCCGTTGAAAGTGTATAGGTGGAGCTATTGAGCCATTTTGCCACACTCAATTGGAATATTGGCCTTCCAAGATCTGTCCAGGCCAGGACCTTATCACACAAGTGAAGTTTGGGAAGATCGACATTTTATGCCTGAGTTATAACATCTTTTATTCCACATGGCTGAGACATTGAACTTCATCCAGGAACCTATTGGAACACTCTTTAACAAAACTCAAAGATCTTCACAACTAAACTATCACACGGATACTTTAATTAGACTGACCAAAAAATGAATTGATGTCATAAAATATTCATCAGAGTTAGTTCTGTGACGAGTGTAAATATATGTAACATTCACTGTTGCCAATAGGTTAGGTTGGCTATTGACTATAACTGAATATTGATGTAGATCTGTTCAGGTCAAGAGATTTATCCTACGATAGTTGGAAAAGTTTGGAGGAAGATTGAGCATTGTACTGTCTGAGTTACAGTAACTTCCTCTTTTTTCTATGGAAACATCAAATTTGTGGCTCATGCCATGGACCCGCCTTCTTTGAAACCTCAAGTCCTTGCAATTTATTATGCAAAGGGCTTTAGATTACACTGATCAAGTTTGGTGTTATCTGAATAAATGTCTAGGAGGAGTTCATTAAAGTACAACCTGAAAATGTCAAAACAACAGAAATTTTGAAGGAAAATTCAAAATAACCGATTCCCTGTTGGAGATCCGGATTTCATCAAGAGACTTTTTTGTAGGTATTGGAGTGTTACATGTGTGTACCAATTTGTGTACATGATCGGAAACATAGCTTCGGACTCACGTTGAAAGTGTATAGGTGGCTATCGAGCCATTCTGCCACACCCGTGGAATATTGGCCTGAAGATCTGTTCAGGCCAGGACTCTTATCACACATGTGAAGTTTGGGGAAGATCGGGACATCTTATGCCTGAGTTATAACATCTTTTATTAGCATGGCGAGACATCGAACTCTGTTTACTCATTCACAGAAAACAATATATTGATTTAAATTTTTCTAAGACACTTTTGTTGGTAAAAGTCATATGCAGTGAGCTCAACTATCATGAATATCATTGTGATTTACACCTGAGAAGACAAAGGCCTGCATAATGAGCCGCATAATGAGCCTCTCATTCAGCTGTGCCACTGTGAGTGAGGATTTACAGGAAAGAATGTGAGAACAAAATAAAAGTATATAATTTTATGTTTGTAGTTTATTAAGAATATATTTAATTATCCCACAACATAATTTAATATCCACTTGGGGGAGCAGTTAAACAGTTTATTAGGAACAATCAAAGCTGACTTTCAAACAAATTTTTAGGCATCCTTTCTCTAGTCACACAATCCTTCAAAATCCTTTTAACAATATTATTTTCTACAAAAAAAAAAAAAAAAAAAAAACATTTATTATCATCATCATTATTATTGTTATTAATGTTGAATAGAGCTGAGAATATTTTTGGGGAATAAATTGAAAGAACTGCATTGTCTTTACATTTGTTAGAGTTATCTCTATTTGACCGTTTATATTATTTACATCAAGCTTTTGAATGGTATAGTATTGTATATTGTTATTGAAACTTCATAATGTTTCAATTGATTATACATTTAGTCAGGAATTATAGTTAGGAAAAAGTATTTGGAAAAAGTCTAACTAGTAAAATGTTTACCTCTATGTGAAGACTAGTACAAATAAATAAAAGAGACTTACTCATGTTTATGATCCCTGTTGAATAAAGTGCTTGATTCTTTTTCTGGAAATCCATTTCTCAAATCCTCAACCCATCACATCTTTTTGAGTAATTTAGGTCTTATTCCTCTCATGCTGAAGCAAACAGTAAAATAAAATAAACTTCGAAGAACAGTCGGCTCTTTTCTTCGTGTGTATTCAACTATGGCGCTTCAGTTTGAATCTGAACAAGTGCGTTCAGTGACTGGTCAGCATTAGATATATGGCGGATAAATGAAAAACAGACATTGCCTTGTTTTCATATGGATTCACTTTATCTCAGAATATAATAGTTTAAAGTAGACATTTCAGGCTTTCATGGTTCTCTATCCTGTTGAGTATTCCGGAGTTCAGTTCATTTAAGGGTGAAATGCTATTTCTACATACTAGTTTTACACTGTTAAAGAGTTGGATTCCCATGCTAAACATGGACAAAGTTTAAAAAATTAAGTTATGCGTTTGAAGATATTTCTGTTCCAAAATACTCCTTCCGGTTTAATCTAGAGTTTGGGAAGAGTTTTTTGAGTATGGCTCTGTGTGCGTTAGATGGATGGAATTTCCTTATATGGGTCCTGAGGCACTTCTGCGAGAGCGCGCTCCATTATAGCAGAGCACTGAAGCACAACAGACTTCACTGATCAGGCGAGGGTCGTGAAATGTCACAAAAGAGTGTGTTTTGGTTCCAGAACAGAACAACCCTGCACAGATTACCAAAGGAAACAGCATTAAGGGACCAGTGGATGGAGTTTATTTTACAGAGCATCACGGAGTTGTGCAAGTGTTTGTGTTTGTTCCTACATTTGAAGATGCTTGTTTTACAAACAAGGCCCAGTTTGGCAGCTATTGCGTATCCTTTATTTCTTAAGGATAATGCAGTCCCAGAAAAGGGTCCGGATTGTGTTGGAACCACAGGCGGTGAGTAAAACTGCTTAAAATATCTCTGCCTCCTTGTTGTCGTCCCCTCCCATTGGGAGACCCGGGTTCGAGCCCGGCTTCGGGCGAGTCGTTACTGCTGCTCTCCTTCCAGTTTCAGCCTCGGGGATCTGATTCTGGATCATAAATAAGCGGCTGAATCTGACTTTAAACCATGGTTTGTTTTTTGGATGATGGTTTTTTCCTCAAGGTAATGTCAGAGCGTTAAATATGTTTTCAGCGGCTCTGGGTAATTCACAGCTTCAAGCGCTCTCAAGCGCAACTGGCTGTGATTCTTTAGCTCAGCCCACCGCCCGCCTCAGGCTCGTGTTTCGGGAAAAATCGGTACAGACTATCTTTCTCTTATGAATATAATAAAACTAAATACTTTTGGAGTTATGAAGGATGCAGTACTACTCATGGGTACTCAAGATTAACAGGATATTGAGTGAAAGCGAGGCATTTCACCCCTTTAATGGCGTGTTTGTACATGGCGATCCAGCGGAGACAAAGACTGCAAACAGCATACCTTGTTTGTTATCTTTATTTTACAAGTGCACAAAGGTGTTTTGTTATTATGTCTGTATCAAAAAAAGTAGACTCTTTACGATTGATTGATGTATTGCTCTTATCTGTACGATTAAAACTGAGGTGTAATTTAAGTTCTTTTGAGGGTTATCCGGAGAAAATGACTCAATCACATATATCGTTAATGGACTCGAGCAGGGTTAAGTCCAAGAGCATTTATTAAGAATAGATTCCCATTTAGTTTGAAGACAGCATCATCCATTATAAGTAGATGGGAATTTAGACAAGTAGAACCACGAGGGATACGTCCTTCTCTCAGTAATCATAAAAGTGAAACAATGTGCCATTTGAGCTTCATATCTTTCTCCAGGAGTTTGAAATTATTGTCTTTTGTGTCTCCATGAGTAAGACACTCACTGCAAGCCTTGAAGGATATAGCAGAGCACAGCCAAGGTTGAGGACAATTCCCCAAATAGTCCAAATGAGGTAAATAGAAAACTATTCAACCCGGCTCGGTGAGATAAGAACTTCTAGTAGGTGCTCTGGGAATGGGGAAGCAAAACAGAATGAAAAAACACAGGTTCAGGCAGTGTTAATTTCGTTGACTAAATATTTTACGTCATTATTTTACGTCCGAATATATTTTTCTTGGACAGCAAAGCGAAAACTAAAAGAAGGCACTGATGGAGACTAAAACTATGACTAAATTGATTGACATATGTCCAGCGAATAAGGGCAGGCGAAAATAGACTGGTAGCGAAAATCAAATCAGCAGGCCGGGAGAGATCCGAGAATCAACAAAGAACGGCAAAGCGGAACAGACTGCATGAGAGAAGAGAACAATCCGAGCCTGACTTATTGAGGCGTGAGCGAAGGTTTTCAGTTTTAAATGAGCTCCGGGAAGAGCGGCATCGAAGAGTTGATGTCTAAAAGCGACAAAATGTCAACAGCTCACTTCCGTTTGACGGCGAACAAAACAAAACAAAGCGTAAAAGCATGGGCTCATCATTAGACAAGAACACACCAATTTGAAAGAACAATTACAGGCGAGCCCCTGGACATTTTCTCAAATGTAATTTCGCTGATGTTCTTTTTGTTTATTGAGCTAAGCAAAATGTGGAAGACTGCAGAGCGTAGATGTTGTAGCATTAAATATTACGAACTGAAAGATACTGTAAAATAGCCCCTTCTTCAAGTTAGATGAGAGCACAATACTATCATGTAATATCATGATAAATACATTTGATTAATACTAATGTTTGTATATTTTATAATGTTCTACTTGTTGACAATATCACAAATATTTCTATATTAGTCATGTGAAACATGAATGTTCACATCCTATCATTATACATACTAATCTAGCAATATTTTAGTATTTAAAAGCATACAATATTGCTAACAAATGAATACCTTATAAAAATCTTGTTACTTTTTTTATCCACCTAGCTGCCAACCTATTAAATATTTACTTTAAATGTATGCACTTATTGTTCAGCTCAGCTGTAAGCTTTAAGGTCCTGGACCTAACTTTATTTTTCTTTTATTGATGGTCAATTGGCAGCTAGTTATTGTTTATTATCATGACAGTGTTTGTTGCTGCATAAAAGCTTTTGAATGGAAATAAAGACACAGTTGTGTTGAAATGGGTTGAATTTTTTGTTTTATATATTTTGGTTAAGTTTGTTTCCTATACCAGCTGTAAAAAATTGTCTAGTAAATCTGTTATTGATTTTTAGTCTTATTTTAGTGAGCTAAAATACCAAGCAATTTTAAGTCGACTAAAATAAGACTAAATTAAAACAAATCAGATGATTAAAACTAAAAAATTATAGTCAAAGACTAAGACTAAAACTAAATTAAAATTTTGTGTCAAAATTAACTACTGGTCCCAGGCACTCAAAAAGAATTCGGTGGAGAAGGTAAGCGTTAAGAAGCCTTTTAAAAAATTAAAATGCCGACATGTTTTCGACGCATTAAAGATGTAATATTCTCCCCTCCTGGTCCTCCATGTCTTCTCTAATATCAATCCTTACTTTCAGTGGGGGCTCGTCTTCTTTTTTGTTGAAGTGTACACTGTCTGTATTGTATAGCTGCCCTTTCTGGAAGCTCAATCCTCTTCAATCTGTGGCCAAAAAAACTCATGGTATGGTATCATAGAAAACACTTTTCATTCTGAGAGAATAAAACACAAAATCAGTCCCATCACACATTGAAGGTTCACTTTCAGCTGAAGCGGATGGCCCAGGTGGTAAATGATCAGGATCAAGTTGGAAAGTAGTGCTTGTAGTCTGGTACTGGTTTGGGATGGTAATGAGGCAGTTTCATCAATAGAATTTCCATCCATATCAGGGGAAAGGCTCAGGGAAGCTACAGTAAAATAAACATCCATTGCTTAGGCTTTAAGGAACATTTGAAAACTAAACATTAGAATACATTTAAAATATTTAACATAAACCCTGATGAGCATTGTTTGCAGTATGATATCCCAAATTTGAGATTCCCCAAATTGCTCATTTGTTAAACTCATTTGAACCAGAAATGCCATAATTCTTCTCTCTGTCTCTCTCTGTCTCTTCTTTTCTTTTGGTAAAAAAACTGTATTTGCTGTGGACAGAAAAGAAACTCTCTCCCTACTGTTCACACCTCTAACATTTCTACAGTACCTTTCTCCATGCATTGGCATGGTAAGACATCACTTCTGCTGAATATTCTTCTCCACATATCGGACAGGCATCCTGAACAATGAGACAGGCTCAATATGACATCAAACTGGTCTGCAAGCAAAGCATAAGCACACAGCTATGATCTTATGACTAGGCACAATCAGGTTTATTGTCTAAAAACAGTATATGCTGACTTTCGAGAGAACCAGAAACCAGGGGATGGATCTACGGGGTGGTATTGGTGGCAGATGCCACTCTAAAAGAAACCTTGCCACCCAGTGGGCAGCAGCGAATTAAAAGTTATGGCCAATGTGAACATTTCGTGCGAATCTCTGATGTCCGACTGCAGTGAATAGCGAGCATGAAGAGCATAGGCAGAAGGTCAAACTCAGGGTAAGGCTAAATTAAACATGTAGTGAACATCATAAACATGTCTTTAGGCAAGAACCAGATATGGGTGTCATGTAGGTTAAATACAATGTTTTAATGGGACCGAATTTGTATTTATGAGAATTTTTAGAAATGTATAATTACGTTTCCTATTCAAACAGCGAATAAATTAGGCTATATAGAGGTGACATTATAACTAACATTGATCTATCGCAGTTTAAGCACTCTCAAAAAATAACTATGGTTATAGTCACTGAAGCTGTATAAACTGTGAAATTAATCTCTCACTTATCGTTTATGATGAGGGAATTCACAGAGTCGTAATTCAGTCAGCGAGAGAGCAGCGTCAACAAAACTGATGAGTTTCAGCAGGGACTCATCTGAACTCTTTCTGTTCTGTCATTGCATTCTTAAACTTGACGAAGTGTGTGATTGTTGAAATGCACTGCAAAACACCTAAAATGAAATACAGCACAACATGAGCAGATCTTAATTTAGGGAGATGGTCTATTCAGATATCAGGGTTGCCAACTTTGGGACTTTGGCTGGAGTGAGACTCTGTAAAATTTCAGTTTACAATGTCCGGGAGAAAATGTTTGGTAACCCTAATTGTACAAATCAATGTCAGTCCTTGTTTACTTAGTATAAACCCTGATTTATGCACAAAAAACCTGAAATATAATGAAGCGCTTTATCAAACAAAACAAATATCAAAACAAAGGGACACATAATAGTTACTCCACTTGCCCAGAAACCCACAACACACAAGATTCACAAATTAGGTCTGTTGTTTTGGGCTGCTTCACTACCTCTGCAGGAGGTTGTTATCTGAAGCAGGTTCAAGGCTGCTCATTTTCATTGTCATGATTGATGACAGGGTGCCGATCCAGTCTTGTTTAGGCCAATAACTGAACAGGTTAGCTCAGCATCCACATTTGAGTGTGGCAGCCCTCAGCACAATCTGGGCAATCTTTGATAATTTGGGAATTTAAAATGCCACTTGCCCAATTCTTCAGACTTCCAAAGGTATCCCCATGGGCGGTCCATCCTGTGGTACTCCCCATCCTCGTTTGTCGGATGACTGCTTCTCCCAGATGGATGCTGGGATATCGTTGTTCTTTGTCGTTGTGTTTACCCCGTCTGGCTTCAGTGTTGTTTTGCGTTGGATGTCTGTGTTTTCCCAGAACCTCATCCACTCTTCGCCCGTTTCCTCAGCCCCGGACACTTACCTTCAGCTCTATTCCCGCGTTCCTGTGCCACTCTCTCCTGCTGTCTCACGCCGTCAACATCAGTTCCTCACCCTTCTCACACGCATCTGGACTTCTCACCTTCACCATCCCTTCGGATATGCAGTCTCATCGTCATTGTCTGTTTATGTACCATCTCCATATCTTCTCATTAAAACCTTTAACTTCTTATTGTCTTCCAGACTGTCCTTTCACACCGTCACACTCTCCCTCGTCCCTGAAGTGCACTATGTCCCATTGACCCTCTGAAAGCTCCTGGTTTCAAGAACTTGGACAGAAGTTTCTTGATGAAAAACCTGATCTTGAATGCACAAATAAAAGTTAAAGTCTTAGGTTATCGAAAATACAGACTCTCACACATTACCTAAAAATATTCCCCTTGAAAACAGGCACAGGATTAAAATAACTCTAAAATAGTTAAGTTAATAGTATGAGTAGACAAATAACTTGGAATATATTTGAGGAGTGCAACTACAAATAACAAACTAAATGCAACAATAAGTGTTCTTTACTTGTTAAGTGAAGGAGATAGACACAAGGGTCTTGCGCTGGAAGAGCAGGTTGAAAAGTGTAAATATTATCAGTGTGAGCTGGTAGAATAGGAGATGGATCTCCTGAAACACTTCACACACCTGACACACCTGGCTTGCTTCTCATCCGTGGAGTTAAAGAACAGGCACATCCAAAAATAAATAATAATGACTGGAAACATTCTCATATTCCTTTGCAACTGTGTCAACTTGCGACAAACCAAAAACATTTTTGCAGAGAAAATGATACATTGTAACATTAGATGGAAATATCATTCATCAAACTGAGGCTTATACTTACGGGATGCTTCCAAAGTAACTCCTGAGTGCATTATAGGGACAGTAGAATCAGGACTGAGCACCATCTCAAAGCGAAACCATCTTGTGCTCACATGCAGAGTGTCTCCATGTAGCTTGTGTCACAAAGATACAGAACTCTGTGATGATGAAATATAGATTACAGCAATCAAGCAGTGCAATGATTTAAAGAAAAAAACATTTTATATCTTGTAGAAGTTGAAATGGGTAAATACCATAAATATTTCTTGCGTTTGGTGCTAGCCTTTGAACCAAAAGCCCACATCTACTCCAGGTCCTCACACATCGAACCCTTGTGATCTGGAAGGATTTATTTTCTTTTAAAGAAAGATACTGCATAAAAGGGACAGGTTTCTAAGAGAACACCAGTTAAAATTTTCTTTCATGTAATAGTCCTGTGACACTATGTGGATTGATTATTTGAGCTTAAACTACTCTATCTTTATAATGCTATGACTAGACTGGTTTACCTCACTGTACCCGCTCCAGCAGCAGGGTTATTGTGCATGTGGCAAAAGCAATCTAGGATCAACACGTCAAGAGTTTTCTTTCTCTCCCTTGACTATTTAGAGATTCCGATTGTCTCAGCCCTGTTGGAGCTGGCATTCCACAGAAGAGCAATGCAATTCTGCCATTGGTGTACTGTGCCTTTTCAACCATACAAGATCCATCTTTGCTGAATATGTTTTGCCACAGCTCTTCATACCAGTTTTATTCCCATATCTAAAATCTATCGGTCTGGATTTTGACAGTCAAAGGGTTCATCTTTTCCTTTCCTTAAGAACAAAGGAGAGCAAGTTTTACACAATCAGACATATAACTGAATCTCGTCGTCATTGTACAGTGAAACAGTAAAGCTTTATGACAGCTTAGTCATCCCTCTATACAGACTATTCATATGTTGGAATTGATTAGATAGTTGGATTCAAGCACTATGTGCTAAAAAACCAAATGAGAGGAAATAATAAAAGGATACCTTGTATCATTGGACCCATCTGTCAACAGACTCAAGCGGTTTTACACTCTCATTTAAAGTCCATGCTCGTTCAGCAAATAGGACTAATTGCCTTGTTGATGGCGATGTTTTGTTCTTGACATGACAATAGTTGTCTTGCAATTTAGAATCAGCTAGAGCCAAAGCGATTGTAGGAGAAGCTACAGCTTAAGCTCAAATATGATGAATAGAACAAACTGTGAACTTTGGTCTGATGTTAAATGTTGTTTGATAACTCTATGTCAGTAAAACACATTCCCTAGTCCATTAAAGCTGTTTTACATGGGTTGAACTCAGTAGCACACTCTTCAACAATATAGACAGTAGATATGTTAGCGCGACTTCTAATATCACTTCATCATAAATAACCTACTTATCAGAATTTACAAGGACATACATCATTGGGTCAGTATGCTTTTCTAAATCTCAAATAAAGATGATTAAAAGCTGCAAACTTTGACATAGTATCAGGCAACTAATCAAGACGTCAACTCAAATGCATGATACTCAAATATATTCTAATTATTGAGAATACAAAGGCACAAACTGATATGATTTTTATTTATAATTTAAATGATAAGATAAATGTGAGCACAGTAAGCACTATATACTAGTAGAAATGTTACTGTGTTAGATTCATTTTACTTAAATTATATTTGACAAATCTAGTAGAACCATATATGGTGAAATGAAAATGTGAAATGCATAGAAATAACAAATTTTATGATCACTGAGCATTATATAGTAGTCGAGCTATGTTACAGACTCATTTTCGAACACTATCAAGTTTAAAAGTGAAATCTATACAAATCTTCAACTATACAAGACTATTTTGTCAGACATTTGACATAGTTTGTTCAAGAATACTAAGCAAGAACAAATTTTCATTTTGTACTAGGATACCACTTTATTTAATATAGTAATGAAAGTATGTTGATCAGATAAAACATTAAAATGTCAGACATTGCTATTTAATGCATCAGTTGAGTTAAATTTAGAAATAAAGGGCTACATTAAAAAGCATTAAAAATAGCGTTCGTAAATTAAATGAGGAGTGATGAGATTAAGGGACTAAGCATTTAGTATAAAATTCAAGAACAGTTGGAAATGAAAGGAGAATTTTGGGTAAATGAAAGGAAGATCTAGCCATTAGAAATTGTAGACATTTGCATTGATATCAGTATTGCAAAACATGTGTCTGGACTTTGTGTTAAATGTTTCTTTCCTGGAAACACTGAATCTAGTTCTTAATACAAGATGTAAGAAGCTATGACAAGAAAGATTACAACACAGAAGCATCTTAAGTAGTGAGAAATAAATCAATCTCATTTTTAGAAATTGATAAATAAAGATGACTATAGAAATGTTTCAAGATTAAGTATCTAAGAGATACAAGTATACAAAGATTGATAAACAGTATTTAAAAGAATGCACTACTAAGTTTATTATCATTAATTTTATTTTGTACTTCTTTTATCTGAGATTATGTTTGAGTTACGTTGTTTCATGTAACATCAATGCTCTCACTCCTGCCCTGTGGTGGGATAAATCACCTAATACTTTGCATAGAGAAGGAAAGAAATGTGGTTTAGTGGTTGATCCACGGGACTAAGATTGCTGAGTGTGATCAAAGCACCTGATTCGCTTAGACAATGGGAATTACCTGGAGACTTCATAAACCTCTAGCATAGGGAGATAGCTTTTGTTATTGACAGTTGTATCTGATAACTCAAGTATTACTAGAATGCAGGTAAGCAACCCTATGTCTAGAATTTTATAAACTTGTTAGTTATAGGTGAGTAAATACGACTCATTTTAGACAAGATTATCATTGTCATGATGTATTTTCTTGTTTAGATCGCTAAATGCATAGCCACTCTTTGTTATGCATTTATTTGTTTTAATTGTCACCCTGCAGGATTTTATTTAGGTAAGGTACAAATGCCTAGACTCTTAACAAGATTCTGATTTCAGCTGAGCAGAAATTCATTAGATTTCAAGTTACTTTTATTTGGCTAGCTTTGTTACATATCAAGATCATCCTACATAAGCAACATTACAGAAAATTAGTTTCTACAATATTTAGTACCATAGGCTTACTTAAATGTGTGTCCAAGTATTATCCTAATGACAGGTTTTTCAGAAAAATGTTATACCCGAAGACATAGTCCAGGAGGCAGAACTAACTTTGACATAGAAATTGCAAATATGTTATTGGATGCAGTCAACTTGTAGATATTGTTAGTTCATGTCTTGTTGATGTCAGGGTTAGCATCATCGCCATGGGGTCACTCTGAGGGTCAGCATCATCTTTCTCAGGTGTTTGAGATTCAACACTGGATCTTGTTAGAATCCCTGTTACCAGCAGGGATGTAAGATCCCAGCAGAAACAGTTTAGGAAACAAATCAGAGACATCATTAGCCTAGTAGCTGCTTTGATTCAACAGAGTAAGAATTAATTACGTTTTAAGACATGCTTAGACCTTAACAGATACCATAAGCACTTCACGTGAAAACCATGGTTAGATACACATGACGAGCAAATAGTTGTCATTTATTTCAGGGATTTATGATTTACGGTGCTAATGTGGCACAGCATAATTCAAACATAATTAAAGCTGACAAACTTAGCGATGAGCAGACCTTTCAGCACCGGTCTCACCCGAGCAGTTGGCTTTAGTTAATAGGTGAGGTCGAAAATATCGTTAAACTCTAAATATAAGTAGAATATATGCAAATGTTTATTCAGTATAGTGCCAATCTTCCTGTTGCCAGAGGTGAGCTATCATTATTCATGGAATATTGGCCTTCAGATGATGTTCAGGGCAGGACTTTTATCAGACATGTGAGGTTTGGGCGAGGATTGGACTATTTTATGCCATGAGTTAACAACAACATCCTATTTCCATGAGGAAACAATGTAATTGTAGCCATGGACGCAGCCCTTTAGCGAAACCTCAGATCTTCACAATTTAAAGATCTAAAGGCTTTAGATTACACTGACCAAGTTTGGTGTTGATCTGAATAAAATATCTAGGAGGAGTTCGTTAAAAATGTACAGACCCTGAAAATGGCAAATATCAACACTAATTTTGCATAGAAAATTCCAAATAACTGACTTCCTGTTGGGATTGGGACTTAAGTACCAAGATACTTTTAGTAGATATTGGTGATTTACATGTAGTGTACCGATTTTTGTACATGTAGGTTGAAACATAGCTCAAAGCAGCTCCGTTTAAAGATGTATACGCCTCCGTTGAAAGTGTATGGGTGAAGCTATTGAGACTCATTTGCCTCACTAGCTCAATGGAATATGTGGCCTTCAGATCTGTCAGAGCAGGACCCTTATCACACAAGTGAAGTTTGGGCAAGATCGGACATTTTATGCCTGAGTTATAACATCTTTTTTATTCCCATGGCGAGACATTGAACTTCATCAGCCATGGACACACCTTAACAAAAAACTCAAGATCTTCACAACTAAACATCACACAGGTCTTTAGATTAGACTGACCACAAAAGACATTGATGTCATAAAATTTCAAGGGTAGTTTGTGCAGTGTAAAATATGTAACTTCCTGTTGCCAATAGGTGGCGCTATGACTATAACTGAATATTGGCATATAGATCTGTTCAGGTCAGAGTCTTATCCAGCGATGTGAAGTTTGGGGCAGATTGGACATTGTATGTCTGAGTTACAGCAACTTCCTTTTTCATGGCGAAACATCGAAATTTGTCAGGCGCATGGACCATGCTAGCGAAACCTCAAGTCCTTAGCAATTTATTATAGCAAAGGGCTTTAGATTACACTGATCAAGTTTGGTGTTGATCTGAAATAAATGTCTAGGAGGAGTTGTTAAAGTACAACCCTGAAAATGGCAAAAACAACAGAAATTTTGAAGGAAAATTCAAAATAACCGACTTTTTGGGATCCCGCGACCAAGAGACTTTTTTGTGGTATTGGGGTGTTACATGTTGGTAAATTTTTGTACAATTTGAAACATAGCTCGAGGCCTCGGAAAGTGTATAGGTGGTATCGAATTCTCCACCGGTGGTATTGGCCTGAAGATCTGTTCAGGCCGGACTCTTACACATGTGGAAGTTTGGGAAGATGGACATCTTATGCCTGAGTTATAACATCTTTTTTACCATGGGAGACATCGAACCCGGGGGCCCATGAACAAACCCCAAACAAAACTCAAGATCTTCACAACTGAACATCCGGCCTTTAATTAGACTGACCACAAAAAAGAATTATGTCATAAAATTTCAGGGGAATTCTTGGCGAAAATATTACTTCCTGTTCCAATAGGTGGTATGACTATAATAAATATGTCAATCTGTTCAGGTTGGGTCTCATCAAACATGTGAAGTTTGGGGCAGATTGGTCTTGATGTGTGAGTTATTAAACCCTTCATTTTCAGGCTTTAAAAATCCCTCCTTTCCGCCCCACGAAAGTCAGGATCTTAAATTTAACATAAAGGCCTTTAGATTAGGATACAAATTTGGTTTGATTTGAAGAACTCTTAGGAGGAGTTGTTAAAATACAACACATGGAAATGACCAAAATTACAAAAAATATGCTCATAATATTAAAATAACCGACTTTGTTGGGTTTAAATTTCCCAAGGTCTTTTTGTGGTATTGGTGTGTTACATATTTTGCCAATTTTGGCAGTTCGGAAACATAGCTGGAAGGTGTTGATTTTCTTGGTATAGGTGGCCAAATTTTGCCACACCCCTTCTGAATCCTATATCAGGGAAAAAATTTTCCCGGTTTGGCAGTGGAAAGTTTCATGACTTTTTACATTTTAAACCCTCAAAAATCAGATTCATTGGAGAAGAAGAAGAAGAAGAAAAGAAATATGGAAAAAAGGCATGGGCTCAAGCCACCAATCCATCCCGCCACCCTCCGGTAACTGTGCCCAGCGGGCAATCATTCCAAATCCCTCTGGCGTGGCGTTTTTAAAGGGATATGGGTTAAAGGGTTAATCCCAATCATTAGTTTAAAATCCTTTACAGAACAATATATATATATATATATATATATATATTCCCCCAAACATATATATATATTTTGTAACACTTTACAATAAGATTTATTTTATAAAATTATTTAACATGAACAATATTTATAAGCATTAATTTATGTCAGTTAATATTCCAAACTTAAACATTAAAAATTGTTTTATTGTGATTTTTTCAACATTTTACCAATTCCAAACCATATCAATCTTAATAACTCCTTATTTTTTTTATTTAACATTTATGAGTGCTATAAATATTCCAGGAAATAGAAAAAACCCTTATTTCATGTGCAGAATTATTGGTTTTTCTATTACAGATGAAATGCCTAAAAAAGAGTTTAACTCAAACTGTTTTAACTCAAATGAAAAAGAAATACCCATGAAATATAAACACAAATGCAAAAGAAATGGATAAGTTGACTTGACCATTGTACAAAAAACTGACTGGGGTCATGAGGTCGAAAAGAAGAAAAAAAAAAAACAGGTCAAGAAGGGCGCAAAAATAATTGCAAAATAATTAGGAATTAATGTGAAGATTAATTTTTAGTCAATTTGCAAGACAGACTTTCAGGAAAGGAGGTGGAATAAAATGAGCTCCCTAAATCTTAATCGGATTCTGGAAGAAACCTCAAACCATGGGACAAGGGAGGTGGTGCTGGTCCTTCCGGTCCTCAATCTGTTCATAAAGCCTATATATAAAGCCTTAATATATAGTTTTCCTTACTTCTGGTATTCTAATCAAATCATTTTTTTGGAATCTTAGATCTCTGGGCCGACCGGGTAATTTGAGACCCAGGGAAAGTGGCAGTTCTGTAAAAATGTTGGCTGGAACTTTCCCTGTAGTTTCACACCAATTCACTTAACACACACACACACACACACACATAAAACACCACACACACACACACACACACACCACACATTACCCACAGTGACAGAGGGACAAGGACATGATGTTGATAGTTTTTTTTTCTATCTATATGTTTTAATAGAAGAAACAGATATTTTTAGAATGACTTGTCTTTATGTGTACATTTTTGAAGTGTTTAGAAGCTGCACTTAAAAAAAATAAAAGACATTTATTTACTTTTTTACTGTTATTTCAAAAAATCCCGAAAAACCATTCAAGCTATTCAAAATTCATCCGACCTTATGTAAGATACATTCTTTAAAACAGTGGTAAAAGAGGATTGGTGCCCGATCCTTAAGAGTCCCAAAACTTATCTGTCCAAAACCTATAAAAGAATTATTCTTAATAAAGTTCAAAAACTTAGGTTATTCTAATTAAGTGAGGGGTTTTATGTAAATAAAAAATTCATATTTTTTTATTTGAAAGATTTCTATAAATGGTTTAAATCATACTCTGTTTCATACACAATAATTATTTAAAAGTGATCCTATAGCTCCATCTGGTGGCTGTTATTGGTACTAAGAATTGCAAGCTTGATTTATATGTTATGATAGTTTTTTTTTTTTAATTTATGCTGGTTCTTTGAAATGATAAAGCTATGAAACTTACTGTGCTTCCTTCAAATGATGACTTCTATAAAAATTTATGAAGAGTTGGAATTAAAAAATTTTAAAGATATAGTAAAATAACTATGGTATTTTTTTTATGTTACTTTAATAACCTCTATGGCCACACCCATTTAAGGTGGTATCCTAAACCTATCTGCAATTGATCTTCAGTATATTAGCTTCATGTTAAAAAGTTTCAGGACCATTTGTGTCTTCTTGGAGGAGAATGAATTCATTTACAGTTGAGTTTATCATCATAACCAATAACATTTCTGAGTTCTGTATCAATCAGTGTTGTTGTTTGTTTATTTTATTTTATTATTTTTTCATAGGAAGATAACTTCCGACCTTCACCTCCTTTTTAATAAATGTATTTATAGCTGTATTTATAAACTGCTTACTACTGACTATTAATATTGGGACAAGGTTTTATGAAGCATGAACTGACTATTTACTACGAGTGCAAAGTATTATAAAGTGTTATCAATGCATTTGCTAATGTTAACAAATGGGACATTATTTACAGTGTTATCAAATCCTTAAATGATTGGAAGTGTTTTGTAATGATTTTTATTGACTTACAAGCATTTGTGAAAGCCCTGCTTACATTACAGCTTTATAGTCTTTGATCTGTGAGCTAGAATGATTTACTGTTACATCCATGAGATTATGTAACTAAAACAAATATCATGTCACAGGATGCTGAGGCTGCATCAAATTAGTTTGAAATTATTATTTGCAGCACAATATAGTTTTTAGATTTTAAAATCCCTAAAACTGTCAAAGGATAAGGCCTAAGATTTATGTGAGTGGCTAAATTTGTTTGTTTTGCAACTATAATGCATAAACTATGAAACTATACAAAATACAAAAAAAGTACAAGTTATTCTTTCCCCAATGTTTTTTATTTATTTACATTTTTTTTTTTTGTGATTTACATTTTTAAAAATTAGCTCTATGGTAATCATTCAAACAGCTTGAATAAAAAACCCGTCAATATTTATTATAACTACTATAACTGTGTATAATTCCAACAAACGAGTTTATTATGAAAATAAAGTGTACACCAGATAAATTGGACGTGAGCAAAGAAATTACAATAGCATAATAGAGCATGTTTTAGGTTTTAGGCGTTTAGATGCAGAAATGGACAAATCAAATGTAAAATCAAATGTAACGATTTGAATTAAATATAGATTAAGTCTATAGAGCAAAATAATAAAATAAATACGTACACACATTAAAAAAAGCAGCCAAAAAATGAATGAGTTTAATCTTTTTTATATAGATTAAAATTGAAGACAGAAGCAGCTGGTATATGCGGTCACTTAATATTAAAATCCAGTAGATCCACTTCAGATTTATTCAACAGTTTATGTTCACGTGGGTTGTTTTGCCGAGTATTAGCCAAGCTTATTATGTATTTTGAAATAATCTTGTCCGTGATGTGTTCGTTCTTACGACGGAAAGGCAGAATCCTGCAGCTCGAGAGAGAAATGTTATTCTGCCAGTCGTACTGCAAATAGTCTTGCGCATTTAAACGGGTCACAAAGACCTGCATTTAGCTCGCAGTGTTATAATGGATGTATTGTGTGCATTTATGGCAATAATTATTTTGAAGTTTTAAACAAGAATAAATTCGTTTGTTTTGAATCCTTGTGACACTGTGCTGGATCGAGGCAGTGATTTCATATAGGGCAGCCGCGAATATTTCATTTCACACAAACAGTTCAAAACATCTTAATTCTACTTAGCTCTGTGTGCTCTAATTCACAGAATTGTGTGATATCGCTTAGTAAATACTTTAGTTTTAAGAAGCAAAACAAGAATAAACTCGTTTTTCTTGAGCTCATCATTCCGCCGCTCCTGCTCAGAGTGGTGATTCTGCCCTCTCAAGCCACGTATCGCCTGACCACACATCAATTATTAATGAGCCCTGACCTTATAATACATCATATATATGTTGGTTTAGCTTGTCAGTGGAATAAACTTACATTTGGTTTGTAGTTTCAAACTGATTTAAAATCGAACCAAAAAGACAGTCTCTCCCTTTTTATTCTGCAACTGCACCTGTAGGGGGGCGCTTATTTCTCCTAGACAATGGAAGTCTAAGCACACACCAAACACAGAGGGACAGAGTGATAAGGAGATGTCTGACAGTTTTAAATTTTCGTTATCCACAGTGTTGTAGAAAGTCATGAAACGTTTTACTCAGAATAACTTTTTTTTCTTATGAAAAAGGTTTTGAAGTGTTTGGAATTTGTAAAAAATGCAGGAAAATTAATAATCATCTTTATGTTGTCATTTAAAAAAATCCCCAATTTTACAAACCATATCCAAGCTATCCAAACCATTCACAAATTTAAGTTCTCAATGTTAACATGTACACCAAGTTTGCAGGTTACTCTCCTCTGGAGCAGTATGCATTAATTCACAGCTAAATGTAAAAAACAATCCACATTCAAATCAAATACTCCTGTTGGTCGAAGGATGACTGTGAATTGGCAAAAGTCTTGATAAGAACAATTTTGTACTGAGTTTGGTGTCTGCAAGCTAAAACTAACCCCCACTTTTGACAAAAAGGTGGCTGCATAGAGTGCCTTCCACGCCCCTCTTAGAAATTCCCTTGCCAGTGCTCCAGCTGTCACTAATACTGATATGTGTTCTGAGTTTGATGAAATTCCCAAGCATGTTATATGCCCCAAAAATCACCAAGGAGAAGCAGCCTAGTTTGACATGTTGCCAGTAACAATATTTTTAGATATCATCCCCAGCAGATTTATATCGGGCTGTGTTTTAACATTATGACAGTTTGAAGCAGTTCTAGTAAAAAATAAGATGTTGAATTCAAAGCATTTTGAAAATGACACACTTCCTGCTGCTACCTGGTGGCTTATAACTTTGACCTCACATATATGATCATATCATACAATGAATAATCTGATGAAGTTTTGGATTAAAATCAGGAAATGTATGTGGATGGTATTAATAGACACTTCCTGCTTTCACTTTCACCATAATTTCAAAGCTCGCCATGAGCAAACTCGCTTGAGATATATCAAAATCCCTGGCAATTTTTCATCCCCAATGTCTTGAGATCGTTGACCGAAATGGCAGCAACCCAGTAAAAAAAACCTAAGTGCGACAAGTATTTCTGCAAATTCCAGAGCATGCACTTTTACATATACCCCTAAATAGCTGACTTCCTGTTGGGCGAGCCTAGATATGCACAATGGGGTGTTGTTCGCACGATGATGATCTATATGTACTGAGTTTCATTAATACGCAAAAGTATGTGTGAGCTATACATCAACATTTATAACTGTGATCCAGGGGCCAGAGAGCCCCTAAAGCACGCCCCAGGTCTCAGCCGCCTCTGCAGGCTCCTTCCAGGCTACAGATTCCCAAAGTGTATGCTAGCCAAGAGTTTTGGAGGGATGTTAAGGACCAAAGCCCCACAAGGCAGACACACAACAAATATGAATAATAAACCCTAAATAGCTAACTTCCTGTTAAGGAGCTCATGATATGCAATAAATAATGAAGTTGTTTGTATTGATGAGTTCTTATATGTGTACTCTGAAGTTTCAGATTTATGTGCAAGTATGTATGATATATGGCTCCATATTCCAGGGGCTTGTAGAGCCCCTGTGCTACTGTAGACAGGTTCCCACCGCCCTAATGGGTCATGAGAGAGAGGTTCCAATGTGTGTGCCAATTTTCAAGACTTTAAGATGTTAAGGGCCCCAAAAGCCCCTCAACCTTGAAGAAAAATAATAATAATAAATAATACAATATAGCTGTAAAGTGCTTACATGGCTCACATCAATGCCATCACTCATCTCCGGGTGGGAAAATAGAACCAGCTCCAATGTGGCACATGTGACCACAATATCCCTCTGGCAGTGAGGGTTTCCAAGGACAGAGGGGATGAGGGAGCTGCAAGTGTATTTGCAGTGTGGCTGGGCTTACCACTCTGAATACCCTTGCCTTTAGAGATCAGACTGGCCTCTTCCCTTGTCTATTTTAAATCTTACAAAACTTTTTTTATTTTCCTAGTGTACTGGACTACCGTGTTATGCTACATTTTGAAATGGTGGTTTTAAATCTTTCTTGTCTGGTCTATTTATGTATGTGTAATATTCTTTGCTCTTATATTAAAGACTTTGTCAGCCAGTACACAAATGCGCCTATACAAAATAAATTGAACTTGAACTAGAACTTGAACTTGATATGGCAGTTAAAGGGTTAAATCCGAATCATCTAGACTTTAAAATCATATCTATTGTACGCTATATATATATATATATATATATATAACCTAGTAAACACTTTACAAGATTTCATTTATAAAATTACTATGCTAACATGAACAATATTTATAGCATTCATTCATGTCAGTTATCATTCCAAACTTAAACATTAAAACATTGTTTTATTGTGATTTTTTCCCAAGCACATTTTACCAATTCCAAATCAAGGTCAATCTTAATAACTGTCTGGCCATTTTTATTTAATCATTTATGGAGTGCTATACACAGTCCACAGGGAAAGCTGGAAGAGAAAAAACAGGTCAAGAAGCGTCCTGACAAAGAATTGCAAAAGAATTAGAATTAATGTGTGAAGATTAATTTTAGAATAATTCCTGCAAGACAGATCTCTAGAAAGGAGGTGGAATAAAAAATGAGCTCCTAAATCTTAATCCCGATCTGGAAGATATATTCCCCAAAACCATCGGAAAAGAGGAGGTGGTGCTGGTCCTTCACTCTAGTCACTCTAATCTGTTCATTAAGCCTATATATAAAGTTCTTCCTAATATATGTATTTCACACTATGGTGCATTCTAATTAAATATTTTTTTTTGGAATCTTTAGATCTCTGTGAACCTGACACATTGTAATTCTGAGACCTGCGGAAAGTGCAGTTCTGTGTAAAATGTTGGCGCTGGAGACTAAAATGTGCTCACTGATAGTTTTCACACCTAATTCACTTAAAAC
Organism: allo-octoploid hybrid of Carassius auratus x Cyprinus carpio; assembly: GCA_024542945.1. Classification (NCBI taxonomy): domain Eukaryota; kingdom Metazoa; phylum Chordata; class Actinopteri; order Cypriniformes; species allo-octoploid hybrid of Carassius auratus x Cyprinus carpio. The sequence goes on along the minus strand of CM045073.1, from coordinate 30,437,516 downwards.
AATACAAACACACAATAATAATACAGTGACAGAGGGACAGAGTGACATCAGATGTATGTTTTAATTTTCTGTCATCCATATAATGTTGTATAGTCAAGGAACTATGCATAGATTTCCCTCAGAATGACTTGTCTTCTATGTGTACATTTTTCTTAGAAGTGTTTAGAAGCTGCACTTTTTTTTACTGGTTCCTTTACTATTATTTAAAAAAATCACCACGCACAAAGTTCATTCAAGCTATCCAAAATCTTGATCACACCCGTTCTGTAAGATTTCAATCTTTAAACAGTGGTAAAAGAGGATGGTGCTGATCCTTCAAGAGTCACTCCAAACGTATTCTGTCCATAAAGCCTATAAAGAATTATTCTTAATATACAGTTCACAATACTTCCAGCTATTATTCTAATTAAGTGAGGGTCACTTTTATCAGTAAAATACATAAAATACATATTATTTTATTTGAAAGATTTCTATAAATTCATTTAAACTCGTTTCTCCAATAATTATTTAAAAGTAATCCTATAGCTCCTCTGGTGGGCCATTAGAAAATAAAGAATTGCAAGTTTGATTTATAAGTTATGATAGTTTTAATTTTATGCTGGCCTTAAAATGATAAAGCTATGAAACTTACTGTGCTTCCTTCCAAATGAGGACTCTAATTATATAAAAAAATTATGAAGAGTTAGAATGAAAAATTGTAAAGATATAGTAAATAATTCATTGGTATTTTTTTTTTAGTTACTTTTAATAAATCTCTATGGCAACACCATTTAAGCTATCCTTAAACCCATTCACAATTTAACATCCAGTATATTGGCATGTTGAAAAAAGGAGTATGGAGTAGAAGGAGGAGGGAGTATGAATTCATTTACAGGCTGATTTTATCATAACTTCAACTCAGCCTGTTCCAGTTCCACGCCTGGCTGCTCCAGCTGCTTCCAAATCGCCCATCGTCTGAGTACAGTTTAAATGAACGGACCAGTCATTGAAAGAGCAGGTGGTATTAAATGAATTTAGACAGTAATAATTAGATATATAGACAATTCTAAATGACTTTATAAGATGGGAATCTTGTTGTATTATAGTTGGTTTTGATTCCAGAGTTGAATAGATGGTATTGTTACATCTATGATTATGTAATTAAAATAAAGACATTGGTGTTACAGATGTTGAGGGTCAAGAATAAATTAATTTGAAATTATTATTTGCAGCACAATAAGGTTTTTTTAGATTTTAAAAATCCCTAAACTGTCAGAAAAGGATAAGGCCTACCATGTGAGTGGCTACATTTATTTGTTTTTATAACTATAATGCATAAACTATAAAATTATATTGTAAAATGTATAAAAAAAAAGTACAATAAAGCATATTCTTTCCAATGTTTTTTTTTTTATTTTTTTTTTTTTGATTTGATTAAAAAATTAGCTCATTGCATTTATCATCATTTGAATAAAACCTGTCATTTATTAGTAGACCACTTAAAATTGTGTATAATCTAACAAACAAGCTGGCTATGAAAATAAAAGTGTACACCAGATAAATTGGACGATAAAGAAATTACAACAATAGTATAATATATGTTTTGTGGCTTTTAGGCGTTTAGATGCAGAAATGACAACCGTAAATGTAAAATAAAATGGTAATTGATTTAATTAAATATAGATTAGTCTTGTTAGAGCACACAAATAAATACGTACACACATTAAAAAAAAGCAGCCAATAATGAGTTTAATTTTTAAGTATAGATTAAATTGAAGACAGAAGCAGCTGGTATATGCGGTCACTTAATATTAAAACCAGTAGATCCACTTCAGATTTATTTCAACAGTTTATGTTCACGTGGTTGTTTCGTTTATATTAGCCAAGCTTATTATGTATTTTGAAATAATCTGTCCGTGATGTGTTCTACGACGAAAGGCAGAATCCTGTGCCGAGAGATATATGTTATTCTGCCAGTCGCGCTTTCATCAGTTCTGCACACTTAAACGGGTCACAAACACCTGCATTTAGCTCGTGTTGTGTTATACTAGATGTATTGTGTGCATTTAAGGCAATAATTTATTTTAAAAGCTCTTAAACAAGAATAAATCTGTTAGTTTTGAACTTGTGACACTGTGCGCGCTGGATCGGAGGCAGTGATTTCCGTGAGGTGCCGCGAATATTTACTTTTCACACAAACAGCTCAAAACATCTTACTTAGCTCTTGGTGTGCTCTAATTGGTGAATTCGTGTGATATCGCTGCATTTTATTTTAATAGCCATAAAACAAGAATAAATGTCCTTTTTCTGAGCTCATCATTCCACACGCTCCCTGCTCAGAGCGGTGATCTCATCTCTCGTGTTTCACGTAAATGGACCACACACTCAATTATTTGAGCCCTGACCTGATAATAATCATATATATGCGTTGGTTTAGCTTGTCAGTGAATTAAATCCAAGTATATTTATTTGTATTTTAACCGACTTAAAAGTGAAACCATAGTCTCCTCCTTTTAGTCCGGTAACTTCAGAACCTGTAGGGGCGCTATTTCTCTCAGACAATGGAAGTCTAAGCACACACACTCAAAACAGATGGACAGAGGAGATGAGATGTCTGACAAGTTTTTAATTTCTGTTATCCAGTACAGTGTTGTAAAGTCATGAAACTATGCATACTTACTCAGAATAACTTTCTTTCAGAAGGAAAAAAAAGGTTTTGAAGTGTTTGGAATTTAAAAATGCAGGAAAATTAATAATCTCCCCATTTTACTGTCATTTAAAAAATCACCACTTACAAAACCATCCGCTTTATCCAAATCCCATCTACACATAATTTAAGTTCCTCCATGCTTTTTTCCAACATGTAGACAAAGTCGATGTTTGTGGTGTTACTCTCCTGAGCAGTATGCATTAATTCACAGCTAAATGTAAAACAATCCACATTCAAATCAAAATTGAAATGTACTCCTGTTGGTAGTAGCTAAGACTGTGAATTAGAAAGTTGTCCTGGCCTGATAAGAACAATTTTTTGTACTGAGTTTGGTGTCTGTAGCTAAAACTAACCCCCCCACTTTTGGACATAAAAGGTGGCTTATAGAGTGCCTCTTCCACTCTCTTATGAACTTCTTTCTTACAGTGTCTAGCTGTCACTAATACTGGATATGTGTTCTGAGTTTGATGGAAATTCCTAAAGCATGTTATATGCCCGTAAAATCACCTGAGAAAGTATTCCAGTTTGGATATGCGTTGCCACGGCAACAATATTTTTAGATATCAATACTCCAGCAGATTTATATCGACCGTGTTTTAACATTATTCTGATGAAGTTTGAAGCAACGAGTAAAAATAAGATGCTGAATTCAAAGCATTTTGAAATGACACACTTCCTGTTGCCAGTTGGTGGCGCTTATAACTTTGACCTTGTCAGTCACATATATGACGACATCATACAATGAATAATCTGATGAAGTTTTATTACAATTAGGAAATGTATGTTGATGGTATTAGACACTTCCTCGTTTCTCACCCCTCGCCAGAATTCAACGCCTCACTCACGCAGCAAAACCGCTCGAGATATCAAAATCCTTGGCAATTTTTTCATCCCCAATGTCTTGAGATCATGTTAATCGAAGTTTGTGTCAATCGGCAAAAAAACCCTGTGACAAGTATTTCTAAATTCCAGAGCATGCTTTTATATAACTCTAAATATTACCTCCCGTTAAGTGGAGCCTATGACATGCAATAATGAAGTTGTTCCAGCACGCATGAGATCTATATGTGTCCTGAGTTTGATATTATTATTATGTGCAAGTATGTGTGAGCTATGCATCAACATTTCTGACTGTGATCCAGGGGCGCCAGAGAGCCCCTGCAGCGCCTCGGTCCCAGCCTCTGCAGGCTCATAAAGGCCACAGGGCAAAAGAAATTTTCAAGAGTTTTGAGTATGTTAAGGACCCAAAAGCTCCCTACAACTTGGACGCATAAATATGAATACTAAACGTACAACAGTTTAACTTCCTGTTACGGAGCTGACATGCAGTACAAAGTTGTTTGGTTTGATGAGATCTACATGTACTGAACAGGGCGCTCACGCAAGTAAGTGCTGCATGATATATGGTCTCTTTAGTATTCCAGAGGGGCGCCAGAGCCCCCTGTGCCACTTCCGCATTTGGGTTCCTGCCCGCCCCTAATGGTCGCAGGTCTTACTCGTGTGCGCTAATTTTCAAGACTTTTATATTAAGGGCCCCAAAAGCCCCTAAACTCCAGAAGAAAAATAATAATAATAATAACAAATAATCCTAAGGAATAATAGCCTCCAGGCTTGAGCCTAATAATAATAATAATAATAAATATAGCTGCAAGCAAAGCTATGTATGGCTCAAGCCACCAATGCCATCGCACTCGTGACATCAGGGTTAACTGCGCCCAGCTGGCATGACTACAATATCCCTCTGGCAGAGGTTTAAAGGATATGGCGTGTTAAAGGTTAATCCGACCATCTAGACTTTGGGTGTTTCCATATATAAAGTCTTAATATATAGTATTTCCACAATACTTGCTTTTGTATTCAATTAAATCATTTTTTGAATCTAGATCTCTCAGAACCTGACAGTAATCGAGACTCCAGGAAAGTGGCAGTCGGTAAAATGTTGGCTTTTGAGACTAAATGCTCCCCTGATAGTTTCACAGCTTTCACACACCTATAATTCACTTCCCCTTAACACACACACAAATACACACACACATACACACACACACACACACACACACACACACACATTTTTCACACACATTACCCACAGTGATTAGAGGGATAGGTACATCAGATGTATGATAGTTTTTAATTTTCTACCATCCGCTATAGTGTTGGCGAAGTCATGAAAACTATGCATATTTCAGAATGACTTGTTATATCTTCTATGTGCAGCTTTCATTTTTTTGAAGTGTTTAGGAGCTGCACTTAAAAAAAATAAAAAAGACATTTACTGGTTACTTTTTACTGTTTATTTCAAAATCACCACGACAAAACCATCTGCTTTTTATCTGGCAAAATTCATCCACCTGTACTGTAAGATACATTCTCCTTAAACAGTGGTAAAAGAGGATACGTGGTGCTGATCCTTCAAGAGAGTCACCACAAAACTTATCTGTCCATAAAGCCTATAAAGAATTATTCTTAATAGATACAGTTCACAATACTTCAGCATGTTGTTCTAATTAAGAGGGTCATTATTTTATCAGTAAAAATACATAAAATTCATATTATTTTTCTGAAAGATTACAAATGATTTAAATCATTTGTTTCTATACAATAATTATTAAAAAGTGATCCTATACCCATCTGGTAGCCATTATTACAAGGCTTGATTTATATGTTATGATAGTTTTAATTTTATGCTGGCTCTGAAAATGATAAAGCAGGAACTATCAGCCTCCTCTTCAAATGATACCCCTAGGTATATATAAAAAATTAAGAAGCTATTGGAATTAAAATTTTAAAGATATAGTAAAATAACTATGGTATTTTTTTTATGTTACTTTAATAAATCTCATGGCCACACCATGAAGGTATCCTAAACCTATCTGCACTTAACATCTCTTATATGTGGTTTCATGTTAAAAAAAAGTTTGGTGTGAACTATTTGTGTCTTCTTGAGGAGAATGAATTCATTTTATTATAGAGCTGAGTTTATCATAAATCCACAATAACATTTCTGAGTTCTTGTATCAATCAGTGTTGTTGTTTATTTATTTTATTTTTTTACTTTTCATAGGAAGATAACTGTATCCTTTACTCTTGCTTTCTTTTAATAAATGAGCTATTTATAGCCGGGCTGGTAAACTGCTTACTACTGACTATTAATATTGGGACAAGGCTTTATGAAGCATGAACTGACTATTTACTAATGAGTGCAGTTATTATAAAGTGTTATCAATGCATTTCTGCTAATGTTAACAAATTAGACATTATTTACAGTTATCAAAACCTCTTAAATGATTTCCGTAAGTGTTTTGTAATGATTACTGACCTAAAAGCATTTGTGAAAGTCTCTGCTTACTATACAGCTTTAGTCTTGATCTGTGAGCTGAACAGTTTACTGTTACATCCATGAGATTATGTAAATTCAAATAAATATCATGTCACAGATGTCAGAGGTCAGTATCAAATTAGTTAGAAATTATTATTTGCAGCACAAATATGTTTTTTTTAGGATTTTTAAAAAATCCCTAAACTGCTCGTAGAAAAGGATAAAAGCCTATGATTTATGTGAGTGGCTAAATTTGTTTGTTTTTATAACTATAATGGCTAAACTATGAAACTAATATACAAAATGTATAAAAAAAGTACAAAGCTATTCTTTTCCAATGTTTTATTTATTTACATTTTTTTTTTTTTTTTTTGATTTATATTTTAAAAATTAGCCTATGGCAATCATTCTAGCTTGAATAAAACCCAATAAGGTTTATTATGGTAGACCACCATAACTGTGTGTATAATCTAACAAATGAGTTTATTATGAAAATAAAGTGTGTACACCGATAAATTGACGATAAAGAAAATTGCTAACAATAGTATAATATATATGTTTTAGTTTTGTATGCGTTTGATGCAGAAATGGACAATCAAATGTAAAATCAAATGTAATTGATTTAATTAAATATAGATTAAGTCTTGTTAGAGCAAAATAATAAATAAATACGTACACACATTAGTAAAAAGCAGCCAAGAGGAATGAGTTTAATTTTTATATATAGATTAAAATTGAAGACAGAAGCAGCTGGTATAAGGCAATACTCTATCATTAAAAATCCAGTATCCACTTCAGATTTATTTCTCAACAGTTTATGTTCACGTGGTTGTTTTCGTTTATATTAGCCAAGCTATTATGTATTTTGAAATAATCTTGTCCGTGATGTGTTCGTTCTACGACGAAAGGCAGAATCCTGCAGCTCGAGAGATAATGTTATTCTGCCAGTCGCGCTTTCAAATAGTCTTGCACACTTAAACGGGTCACAAACACCTGCATTTAGCTCGTGTTGTGTTATAATGGGTGTATTGTGTGCATTTATGGCAATAATTTATTTTAAAAGCTCTTAAACAAGAATAAATTCTGTTGTTTTGAACTTGTGACACTGTGCGCGCTGATCGGAGTGGATTTCAGATAGGCAGCCGCAATATTTCATTTTCACACAAAACAGTTCAAAAACATCTAATTTAGCTCTTGGTGTGTTCTAATTGGTGAATTGTGTATATCGCTTAATATTTTATTTTAATAGCTATAAAACAAGAATAAATTCGTTTTTTCTGAGCTCATCATTCCACACGCTCCTGCTCAGAGCGGTGATTCATCTCTCGTGTTTCGTATCACTGACCACATCATTATTAATGAGCCCTGACCTGATAATAATCATATATGTTGGTTTAGCTTGTCAGTGAATTAAATCAAGTATTTATTTGTATTTTAACCGATTTAAAATGAAACCAAAAGAGAGTCTCCTCCCTTTAGTCGGTAACTGCACCTTAGTGGGCGCTATTTTCTCTCAGACAATGAAGTCTAAGCACACACACTCAAACAGATGGGACAGAGTGAATGAGATGTCTGACAGTTTTTAATTTTCTGTTATCCATACAGTGTTGTAAAGTCGCGGAACTATCCATATTTACCAGGAATGATTTTTTTCTGTATGAAAAAAAGGTTTTAAGTGTTTGGAATTTAAAAGTGCAGGACAATTAATAATTCCATTTTTAATGTCATTTAAAAAAAATCACCCAATATCAAAACCGCTCGCTATCCAAATCCATTGGCAAATTAAGTTGTTTAAAATGTTTTGGCATCATGTAAACAAAGTTTGGTGTGTAAAGTGTTACTCTCCTCTTGGCAGTATGTATTACCCACAGCTAAATGTGTAAAAAAAAATCCACATTCAAATCAAAAAGGCCAGCTGACTTCCCGTTGATCGAAGCTGATGACTGTGATTTAGAAAGTTGGTCATTCTACAAGAACAATTTTGTACCGAGTTTGGTGTCTGTAGCTAAACTAACCCCCCCCAATTCTGACAAAAGGTGTATGCTCATAGAGCGCTCCTTCCACTTCATGAACTTTTGCCAGTGTCTATACCAGCAAATACTGATATGTGTTCAATTTCATGAAATTCTAAGTATGTTTATATGCCTTAAAATCACCTGAGAATATTCAAGTTTGACATGCTGACACGGCAACAAATATTTTAGATATCAATATCCCCCGCAGAATAATATAGGCTGTGTTTTAACATTATTCTGATGTGAAGTGTGAAGCAACCCAGTAAAAATAAGATGCTGAATACAAAGTATTTTGAAATGACACTTCCTGCTGCCAGTTGGTGGTATTATATCTTTGACTCCTAATAGTCACATATATGCGATCACACATCATACAAAGAATAATCTGATGAAGTTTGATTAAAATCAGGAATGTATGGGATGGTATTAGACACTCTGTTTCTCATTTCGCCATAATTTCCTCAACGCCACTCCAGCAAACCGCTTTGAGATATCAAAACTTCTGGCAATTTTTTCATCCCCAATGCGTCTTGAGATCATGTTGACCGAAGTTTACGGCAATCGAAAGTAAAAAAACTCATGACAAGTGGTATTTAAATCTATACGCTTTTTTACATAACTCTAAATAGAAGCTGACTTCCTGTTGAGCCTACATGCCACACGCAGTTGTCTCTGCACGATGAGATCTTATATGTGTACCTGAGTTTCATATTAATACGCGCAGGCATGTGTGTGAGCTATACATCAACATTTATGACTGTGTTCCAGGGGGGGCGCCAGAGCCCTGTGCCACTCTGTCCCAGCCCTCCTGCAGGCTCCTTAAGGCCACAGATTCCAAAGTGTGCTTAAACTTTCAAGAGTTTTTTGAGTATGCTAAGGACCCCAAAAGCCCCACAACTTACCACAAATATGAATAATAAAACCCCGTCAGCTAACTTCCTGTTAAGTGGAGTCTATGATATGCAATAATGAAATATTTGTATTGGATGAGTTCTATATGTGTACCGAAGTTTCAGACGCTCACGACCAAGTATGTATGATATATGTAATCATATTCCAGGGCTGTAGAGCCCCTGTGCCACTTCCGTATCAGGTCTCTGCCCGCCCCTAATGGGTCGCAGGTTCCAAATGTGTGTGCCAATTCTTTCAAGACTTTGGCATGTTAAGGGCCCTAAAAAAGCCCCCGAAACCCAGTTGAAAATAATAATAAATACACAATAATAACAAATAATCCTAAGGGAAATAATAGGGCTCTCGCCCAGGCTTGAGCCCCAATTAAAGCTGCAAGCAGCGATGAACTGCCCCTCGCATCCGGCTCACCGGCAGCCAGTGGTTTTAGTAAATAGGTGAACGGTGAGAAATATGCATTTAAACTCATAAATATATGGAATATATCAAAGTTTACTCCATATTTGTGCCACCTTGTGTTGCCAGTAGGTGGTGCCTCATTATAATGGACTATTGGCCTTCAGATGTGTTCAGGGCAGGATCTTATTGAACATGTGAGTTTGGGGAAGATCGAACAAATTATGCCTGAGTTACAACAACTTCTTGCTGTTGGAAGACATCAAATTTGTCATGCGCCATGGACAGCTCCTTAACAAACTCAAGATCTCCACAAGTTAACATTGCACAGCCTTTAGATTGACTGACTACAAAAAAATACATTAATCTCAAAAAATTCTAGGAGTAGTTTGTCACAGCATACAACATGTCACTTCCTGTTGCCAGCAGGTGGGCATGACTATAACTGAATATGGGCATGTAGATCTTTAAGGTGAAGTTTATCTAACATGTGAAGTTTGGGGAGATTGGACATTGTAAATCTGAGTAAAGCAACTTCCTTTTCATGGCGAAACATCGAAATTTGTCAGGGCGCCATGGACACCCTTAATTGAAAACCTCAAAATCTTTGCAATCTAACATCCAAAATTCCTTTAGATTTAACTTACCAATTTGGTGTTGATCTGAATATATCTCTAGAGTAGTTTGTTAAAATTACAACCCTGAAAATGGAAAAACAACACAATTTTGCAGAGAAAATTCTAAATAACCGACTTCCTGATGGATTCAATTCTCCAAGAGACTTTAGTATTGGTGTGTTACATGTGTGTACCGACTTTGTACATGAAAAATAGCTTCGAGGCACACTCCATTGTTTGCATATGCACTCCGTTAAAGTTTATAGGTGGCGCTATCGGCCATTTTGCCCACCCATGGGAATATTGGCCTTCAGATCTGTTCAGGCCAGGACCCCTTATCACCCGCGGAAGTTTGGGCAAGATCCACTTTATGCCTGAGTTATAACATCTTTTATTCCCATGCGAGACTCGAACTGTCCAGGCACCATGAAAACGCCTTTAACAAAAAAAACTCAAGATCTTCACAACTAAACATCACACAGGTCTTAGATTAGACTGACCCAAAAAAGACATTGATGTCATACAATTTCTAGAAATAATTGTCACAGTGTAAAAATATTCACTTCCTGTTGCCAATAGGTGGCTAGACTATAACTGAATTGGCATGTAGATCTGTTCAGGGTCAAGAGTCTCATCCAACATGTGAAGTTTGGGGGTTGAACATTGTATGTCTGAGTTACAGCAACTTCCTTTTCATGGGAACATCGAATTTGTCAGGCGCCATGGACCTGCCTTAACGAATCTAAAGATCTTCACAATTTAACATGCAAAGGGCTTAAGATTACGACCAGGTTTGGTGTTGATCTAAATAAATCTCTAGGAGGGAGTTCGTAAAAGTACAACCCTGAAAATGGCAAAAAACAACACCAATTTTGAAGGAAAATTCAAAATAACCGACTTCCTGTTGGGATCCGGTTCTACCAAGAGACTTTTTTGTAGGTATTGGAGTGTTACATGTGTTTCAATTTTGTACATGCGGGAAACATAGCTCGTGGGATCCTTGAAAGTGTATAGGTGGCTCATAGACCATTCTGCCACACCCGTGAATATTGGCCTGCAGATCTTTCAGGCCAGGACTCTTATCACACATGTGAAGTTTGGGAAGATCGGACATTTTAGCCTGAGTTATAACATCTTTTATTGTCATGGCAAGGACATCAACTCGCAGGCCATGAACAAACCTTTAACAAAACTCAAGATCTTCACAACTGAACATCGCCAGGCCTTTAATTAGACTGACCAAAAAAAGACATTGATGTCATAAAATTTCTAGGGTAGTTCGTGCGAGCTAAATATGTCACTTCCTGTTGCCAATAGGGTGGCTATGACTATAACTGAATATGGCATCAATCTGTTCAGGTTCGAGTCTCATCAAACATGTGAAGATTGGGGCAGATTGACATTGTATGTGGGTTATAGCAACTTCATTTTTCATGGCAATCATCGAAATTCGCCAGGCCGCCATGGACAGCCCTTCATAAAACTCAAGATCTTCGCAATTTAACACGCAGGCCTTTAGATTAGGGTAAAATTTGGTGTTGATTTGAAGAACTTCTAGAGGAGTTCGTTAAAATACAAACATGGAAATAAAAATTACAACAAAATATGCCTCAAATATTAAAAAACCGACTTCCTGTTGGGTTTAAATTCCTTCAAAGTCTTTTGTAGGTATTGGTTGTTACATATTGTGCCAATTTTCGTGATGGGAAAACATAGCAGGAAGGCTGTTGATTTTCTTGGTATAGGTTGGGCTGTCGAATATTTTCACACCCTCTTCTGAATCCTATATCGGACAAAATTTTCACCAGGTTTGAGCGTGCAAAGTTTCATGACTTTTAATGTTAAAAGCCCTCAAAATGCATTCATTCGGAGAAGAAGAAGAAGAAGAATAATAATAATAAAAAAAAAGCAGATAAAGGGTCTCCGGTCTTTCGCCCTAATTAAAGCTCAAGAGCGATGAACGGCCCTCGCACCGGCTCACCACCCATGCGGTTGCTTTAGTAAAAAGGGAACGTTGAAAAATGCATTTAATGTCCTAAATATAAGTGGAATATATCAAAGTATATCCCATATGTGTGCCAATCTACCTTGCCAGCAGGTGGCTATCATTATAATGGAATATTGGCCCTTCAGATGTGTTCGGGACAGGACTCTTATCTAACATGTGAAGTTTGGGGAAGATTGAACATTTTATGCTTGATTACAACAACTTCTCTTGTTGTGGAAGACATCAAATTTTTGTAATGCATGGAACGAACCTTCAAAAAAAACTCAAGATCTCCAAAGTTAACATTGACAGCCTTTGATTAGACTGACCACAAAATATATGTTAATCTCAAAAAATTATAGGAGTAGTTTGTCGAAGGAAAACATGTCACTTCCTGTTCCCAATGGGTGGAAACTATACCCTTGAAAGTGGGTAGTAGATCTGTTAAGGGCGAAGTTTTATCTAACATGTGAGTTTGGGCAGATTGGACATTGTATGTCCTGATTACAGCAACTCTTTTCATGGCGAAACATCGAAATTTGTCAGGGCCACCATGGACACGCCTTACAATCTAAGATCTTGAATTAACATGCAAAGGCTTAAGATTACACTGACCAGGTTTAGTGTTGATCTGAAAATCTCTAGGAGGAGTTCGTTAAGTACAACCCCTGAAATGGCAAAAAAACGCCAATTGCAGAGAATTCTAAATAACCGCTTCCTGTTGGGATTGGTTATAAGAACTTTTTTTGTGGTATTGTGTGTTCATTGTATCCGATTTTTGTAATGGGAAACATAGCTCGGGCGCCTCTGTTGAATGTATAGGTGGCCTTTCGGGCCATTTTGCCACAATTTTGGCCTTTCAGATGTTCAGGCCAGGATCTTATCACCAATGGAAGTTTGGGGAAGTCGGTTTTACCTGAGTTATAACTAA
>CM045073.1:30360073-30424553 GCA_024542945.1 allo-octoploid hybrid of Carassius auratus x Cyprinus carpio | reverse complement strand
AGAAACCATATATTCTTGTTTGGATTGAGAATTTATGTGTCACGAAGTTTCATCCTGAAAGGCAAGAATGTAGGATATATGCCTCCATATTCCAGGGGGCTGTAGCCCTGTGCCTCATGTATCAGTCTCTGCCCGCCCTAATGGCCGCGAGGTTCCAACCTGTGTGCCAATTTTCAAGACTTTTATCAAAGCCAAGGCCCCAAAAGCCCCTAGACGTGGAAAAAATAATAATAATAATAATAAAAAATAATCCTAAGGAAACAATAGGCCTCTGCCCTTTGGGCTTGAGCCCCACTAATAATAAAAAGAATAATCCTTAGAAGAACAATAGGGCTCTCTTCCTCGGCTTGAGCCCTAATAACAAGAATAATCCTTAGAAGAACAATAGGGCTCTTCGCCTTCGGCTTGAGCCCTAAAAACAAAAGAGATACAGAGGGTCCTCGCACCTCGGTGCTCGGGCCCCAATAAACTGCCAGTGTGAAAGCCCCTCAGTCTGCTCTGGAAAAGGTACAGTTTAGTTTCCCAGTGTAAGTTCCCTACAGTGACTGAGCTTGATCAGTGTTATTTTTTTTGATGGAACCAAATCATTTGGCAATGAGTCAGACTAACAGAAATAAGCCTGGCTTATTTGGAAAACTTGAAGTTAGAAGACACTTCGAGTTAATTTATGATCTGCTGTCTGTCTGAACCAGAGAAACAAAAGCAATCGTATCAAATTGTATGGTGTTGAATCAAATCAAATTTAAATCCAAATTGCATCGTAATCGGTGAATTGTATTGCATCACATCCGTAGCTGCTTCATGTGTATCTTCAGGTATCGTATCATTGGCTGTGCATGAGATTCTCACACAATCCATACAACTGACTGAAAGGCTCATTATGCAGGCCTTTGTCTTCTCAGATGTAAATCACAATGATATTCATGATAGTTGACGCTTCTACTCGCATATAACTTTTACCAACAAAAGTGTCTTAGAAAATTTAAATCAATATATTGTTTTAAATATAACCCAGTCCTGGTTGAACGGGCCCAGCCCAGCAGTTGGGTTGTTCTGACCCAGCGGTTGGGTTATTTTGACCAGAGGTGGGTACTCCAGGGGTCAAAGAGTAAAAGTCCTGACATATTTTTGTTCCACCCATGAACTCAGCAGCTGATTTCACCAGAGGAGAACGTCATTCCTTCCAAGTCACAAATGAGTCTGAAGTCAAATCCAGGTCCCCAAAGAGTTAAAAGTGAATAGAGATAATTAAGTGATTGATTAAATGATGATTGTAAGCTAGTGATGAACACCTGCTGTTATTGAGGAATTACAGAGGATCAGATGTTGATGTTTTATTGGTTAGTTGGGGTCACTTCATCTACAGGATATCGTTGACTTGATTGCAAATGATTGCACTAGATATTATTTAAACTGAACAGAGATGATGATGACATCACTGAATTCAATGATGAACTGCCTCTTTAACTATCATTTTGGATTATTGACACACTGTTTTCCTAATGAATGTTGTTCAGTTGATTTGACACAACCTTTTTTGTTTAAAAGCTGCTATATGAATAAATGTTACCTGACTTGACTTGATAGGACAAACTGCACATTCACCCAAAATTTTTGGTGTAATATGATTCCTAATTTAAGGGTGTCAAGCTTTGTGACAAGAGGTCACCACCCTATTTAGCTATATACCATTATCAGCATATAAAGTAGATTCGCTCTCCCTCGTCCTTAGAGAATATGCCATTAATGCAGTATCAGATGCCGAAAGCCTGTCAGATTTTACTTCTACACTACTACTTTTGTCTTTTTTTTTTTTACTTTTATACATCCACTGGACTCCATAGTCCAGTAGTTAGCATAGTACCCACTCACTTTTGCCCAGGCATGCCCAACCCCCACAAAATTCAGGCTACCACTGGTCAAAATTATCGCTTTTTTTCTTTCATGTTCCATGAAGATATTTTGTAAATTTCCTACCATAAATATATATCAAAACTTAATTTATGACTAGTAATATGCACTTGCTAAGAACTTCATTTGAGAGAACTTTATAGGTGATTTTCCAATATTTAGATTTATTTAAACCCTTATATTCCAGATTTTCAAATAGTTGTATCTTGGCCAAATATTGTCCACCTAACAAGCCATACATCAATGGAAAGCTCATTTTATTCATTTTGAAAAAATGACACTTATAACTGGTTTTGTGGTCCAGTGTCACATATGCATTTAAGCAAACTTTGTGTGCATTTTCAAGCAATAAGGAGCTGGGACATATAATCTTCATCGAAGGCTAGATAAAAAAAAAAAATATATATATATATATATATATATATATATATATATATATATATATATATATATTCATTACTGCACTCAAAGAATGATTAGTTTAATAATTAACAAATTATTAGTATTTTAATATTAATAATTTTAATAATGAGAATAATAAATAAATAATTTTAATTTTAATATTAGACCAGAAGAAGAGACAATGCTGAATAAAAGTCAATAGTATTTTGCTATTTTGGACCAAAATGTATTTTCGATGCTTCAAAATATTCTACGGACCCTCTGATGTCACATGGACTACTTTGATGATGTTTTTCTTACCTTTCTGGACATGGACAGTATACACGACACACAGCTTCAATGGAGGGACTGCTGCTTAATATTTTTCAGAACAGTGATACTTTTTTTGGATACTTTGATGAATAATAAAAAAAAAAGAAGCTATGTTTTAAAATATAAATATTTTGTAATAACAATATACACTACTGCTCAGTAATTTGGGGTCAGTATTTTTTTTTTCTTGCTTTTTTTTATAAAATCAATACTTTTATTCAGCAAGGATGTGTTAAATTGATAAAAGTGATAGTAAAGAAAATATATTATTAGAATATATATTATTAGAATTTTTTATTATTTTGAATAAATGGAGTTCTTTTAACCTTTTATTGCTCAAATATATGGAGACAGCAGAACTGTTTCCAACACTCATAATAAATCAGAATATTAGAATGAATTCTAAATGATCATGTGATCGACTGATGTTACATGTGACACTGAAGAATGGAGTAATGATGCTGAAAATTCAGCTTTGCATCACAGGAATAAATTATTTCTTTAAGTATATTCAAATGAAAACTATTTGTAATAATAAAAACTCCATAATCATCCGGGAAGAAGGAGGCGGAACCGGGGACAATCAAAATGAAACTTTAATAAACACAAAACAGCGATCAGCCCCTCACGGACTGACTGATGCACACAAATTAAAACCAAAACATAAAATAAAAGCCCAGGCCTGGTCCTCTCTCGTCCTCCACTGTCAGTCGCTCCAGTTTTATATCCTTCCATCTCCTCTGTGGGATTTGAGACCAGTGGGTGAGCAGGTGTCGCTCATCTCCAATCACTCCACCGGCCTCACTCCTATTCCCATGGCTCTCGGCCCGCCCCACTCATCACACTATTATTTTAAGTTGTAATAATATTTCATAATTTTACTGTTTTTCTGTATTTTTGATCAAATAAATGCAGGCTTGATGAACAGAAAAGCGTCTTTCAAAAACATTAAAATAGTAATGTTTCCAAACTTTTGGTCTGTACTGTATAAGCATTATTTTAATAAGAGATAAGAGGGATATAGTTAATAATAAAATAGTGTCTTTGTGAAGCAAATAAACAACTTATCTAATTTAAATGATTGCATTATTCAATAGGCTACTGTAGATTGTTACATTAACATAAAAAAAGAAGATGGTGAGCCATATACTCTTGATCGCAGATTAAAAGGAAGCCATAAATTCAACATAATCCTATAATACCAAATGTAAATCTTCCAAGGTAAAACAATGTTAATGATATTAAGAATATTATTTTAAATTACTTTTGAAAGTACCTTCAAAACTTCTACATGGGGTGGGTTACTGTAGTCATCACCACTGCAAGTTTAGGTCTTGATTTATCAGTAGTCAAAAACAAATTACAATTATTTTCGAGGAATAGAAGCGCGCTTAACACGGGTTAGGTTGCAGTAGCTGTTCTTGTTAAAGTCAAAAGTTGTATTTGTAAACATTAGTTAATGCATTGTGAAGTGAACTAAGAAAAAAAACAACAACGAACAGCTGTATTTTTTATTAACCCTTGCTGCCAGTAAATAACTGTTTTTCTACAGTTTGTTGCCAGTAAAATAATGGTTGCCAGCAAATAACTTTTTTCTACAGTTTGTTGCCGTTAAGTCAAGGAAAAACAGTACTGTAAAAGCGTAAAAGTCAGATTTACCAAATGAAAAAAAGTTAATTTGACTAAAATATTTGTGAACATCCATAGAAAAAAAGTTATGCAAAGTCATACACTGAGAGTAAATACTGAACTTGACTGTATTAATGTGTGTTTGCACAAGAGAGATCGTTTAGTTTAATGCAGTTTTGTTGTTCACCATTGTGCTGGAGACTAGAGCCTGCGTTCAGCAATCATGATGAGCCACAAATTCTGATCTTTTGCTGTTTTATATAAAGACAAATGTAAATGTGGAGCTGGTGATCTCTGTGTTAAGTATTTCTGCACATACATGTGTGCTATAGCTGACAGTGAGCTGCAGTGATTTGAGTAAAAGTCATGCTTTAGTTACTTTACTACTACACATTAAATGTTTGCAATTTTATATTAAGAAATATTTCTTCTCAGTGAACTCAAATGAAATAAGTTCATAGTACTAACATCGTTTGAATGCTATTTTTAAACTCGAACCGTTTGAAGCAGTGGGACAGGTTAATTTCCATGGTAGAATTCACGGTAAACACTGTAAAAAAAAATAATAAGAGTGGTAAATTAATGGTTGAGAGTAGTGTTGTCACGATACCAAAATTTCAGTATCGGTACCGATACCAGTGAAAATCCACGGTTCTGGTACCAAAGCAAAACACACAAATATACCAATTTAAAAAAAAAACGTTTTAGCACTAAAATAAAACCAATGCCATTCTTTATACTTATTTACAATTGTGTTTAAAGTTTTTCTACAAGTTATAGAATTATGAAAAACAGTAAACAAGTTTCACCCTAAATTTAATTTGTCTTTTCATTTATGAAATTTAAACATATTTTATTTTTAGTAAATAAAGGGGATTTGCTATTAAAATTTAAACATGGAAGAAATATTGTGATTTTATTTCTTTAAAAAATAAAGTTTTATACATTTTTTCAACAGTAGTAGCAGTATCACATACATTTTACTAAATAATAGTAATATTTCTAGCACAGTGCCTTTGTTAAAATTAACTTTTAGGCCTAATGAATGCATATTTGTCATTTTAACTGAACTTAAGACTGGTGGTGATGCTTAAGATATTTTTTGGTCATTGAGGGTTTCTGTAAAAAAAAGAAATAGATCATATTAATTATTATTAAAAGATACTACTACTTATTCTACGATCATACTAATGTATATACAATGCACTGTGAATTGATAAGCTGCTGGGTTCATGAATATTAATCACGTTGTCTGCGTTCGGTCAAACTGATTTGCTGAAATCAAAACATGGACGGTAGATCAGCCCCAGAATAATTCTAAATGAACTCCATTATTTTGAAAGGAGAAGCGACTAATGAATAGTTTACAGATAGCGTGTCAATTCACGTGGTAAGACTCTAACTCTCTCTCTTTGCATGTGTAAGAAACAGCTATCAGTAAAGCGACAGTGAGTCGGTGCCAGGAAATAATAGCGCTGAACCGGTTTGAACGGGACCTCGGTACTACCGGTGCTTAAAGAAACCTGGTACCGTCCACACGTCCACACTTTTGACAACACTAGTTGAGAGGTGTAAATTAACAGTACTTTACTGGCAGCCCTGCTGCCAGTAAATTCTGTTATTTAACAGCACTTATTTTTACAGTGTACTTTTGAAAATTATCAATATTACCAAGAATGCACTGTTTTAATGAAAACAGCATGTTGCTGTCAAAATTTTCCCTTTTTTTTTTACAGCATTTTTGTGTTGATCAGGCATGGGCAAAAAAATCCTGGTTTGTAAAGATTAAATTTAACTAATAGACAAACAACAACAAAGTATACACAAAATTAACAACACCTGAATGAATATCTTACAGGAAAAAAGTTTGTTCCTGTATTATTACGGTTTCGTAATTTGCACCAATTTGTTAAACCTAATTGACTTTTTTTTTACGAAAAGATATAAGGGCCAGATTTACTAAACAGGACAAATTAGTATTAAAGCACAATTGGACTGATGGGAGTTTAAAGTATTGCGGGTGATTTACTGGCAAGGCACACAAAGAGAAACACAGGCACATGTAATTTCCATAATGACAAACACAATCTACCAAGAGCAGCATACATTAGCGTCTGATTTAAGACTTGTTTTTTTTTTTTGGTATTGAAACAATGGTGTAAATACCAGTAAATTGATTAGCTAAATAGTGGCATTGCGTGATTCATTGAAGTAGTCTACTCTTCTCCCATAAAATTGGCATCCAAAGGTAAACTCCTGCAAATGCAGCAGCAGGACTGGGTGCCAACCGGGCAGACTTGCCAATTCTGCTGTTCTCTGGCTGTGAGCTCAAGTCCCACTAGAGGATGTCAGGTGCTCCTGCCACCTGTTTCTAACTGTTTGATCTCTGGCAGTGCTGCTCCTGTTCCTCATCATACAAAGGAGCAAAAAACATGTTCTCTTCATGGATGTGACAGATGTGAAAAGAGACTGGAGATTCTGTAGAGAATTTTATACTGTGTGCAACATCATCCAGCATGACCTAGTGGCGATGTTTAAGTAATGGTCTGGGGAGAAATATCCTTGGAGGGTCGCAGCAGAGCTCCACATGTTACTTCCTGCTGTTAGGTACCGGGATGAAATCCTCAGAGCCATCGTCCAGAACTTAATCTAGTGTAGTGGGCCCTGGGTTCTTCCTGGTACATGACAATGCCTGGCCTCATGTGATTAGAGTGGGTAGGCAGTTTTTAGATGATGTAGGCATTGATGGCATTGACTGTCTCCTGCATTCCCCGACTTTAATCCAGATGAGAACCTTTGCAACACTTTATATTGAAGCATCCAAAACCGCCAAGTAGCACAAAAGACTGTCCAAGAGCTCAGTGATGCCTTGATCCAGGTCTTGTAGCAGATCTTCTGACTTACTTTAAGAGTTGCTGCGATGAACTTCATGCAAGTTGGATCAATCTATAACTTAACATTGATTTTTTGGTGAGGTTTTGAATCCCACCTTTTTTGTTTTGATGATTTTGGTATGTTTTGTCTGTTGTCATTTAATTTTGTTCATCTAACAAGTTATAGAATGTGTATATAAATAAAGATTTTTAAATTAAAATAAATATTTCATTTATTGAGCTCCAGTGTGTGATTTAAGTGTTTTTTAGCTGTGTATTGCTAATTTCTTTTCTCCACCTTTGCACCATCTCTGCCCACAGGAAAACACTCTCTAAAGTATTTCTGCACATCTGTCTCTGGAGTCAAAGATGAATTTACTGCCGTTGGTCTGGTTGATGATGTTCAGTTTTGTACTTTGACAACAACACAAAGAAAGCTTCACCTAAAACAGAATGGATGGGACAGAATGAAAAATCTGATTACTGGAACAGACAGACACAGTCATTGATTACGTCAGCATTATGCAATATTAAACAATGGCTGGACAAAGTCAACAGGTATGCTGGATGCACGTCACAATATTAATTGATTTATTCACATTATATTTGGCTTCTGTGACACAGAATATTGAAAATGGAGCAGAGAATAAATTTTTATTAAACAAGAAATCTCACAGGTATTTAGTACATGTTGTTGAATAAAATGTTGCATTTAAATGGGTCATATGACATTGCTAAAATAACATTATTTGGTGTATTTGGTGTAATGCAATGTGTTTGTTGTTTAAGGATCAGAAACATTTTTCCACATACTGTACATTATTTGCTCCTCTATGCTCGCCCGCTCTAAAGCGGAATATTTTACATAGCTCATCAGTCTGAAAATGGAGGTGTGCTTTGATTGGCCAGCTATCCAGTGCATTTTGATTGCCGAATTCAAAATGTGCGTCCCTGCCTGTCATCAGGGAAAATGTGGCCTAGTTGGGGAAGTCGTAGGCTTAGTGGTTAGAAAGTATGACTCCTAACCCTAAGGTTGTGGGTTCGAGTCTCGGTCGTGCGGCAATACCCGACTTAGGTGACCTTGAGCAAGGCATGAACCCTAAACTGTTCCCCAGGTGCGCAGCATAAATGGCTGCCCACTAGGGCTGCAGATGTGTCGTTTAAGCATCGATATCGCTGAATGAGATCTGTGCGATGTAGGCTGTAAGTGTTGATCCGTTATTCATTAACTATCGGCCAGCTGCTCCCCAGCCCTTGCCAATGTGATTCACGGATTAATTGCACAGCTTAACCATCATAGAGTGAAAGTTTGTCATTTGCATGTGTTTTTAAGTCCTGTCCAGTCTAACAGAGCGATATAAAACGTGTAGCGAGAAAGAGGAGAGGCGCGCGCACTCACCTTCACCGTCTTCAAACAACACCGAGCGCTGTCTTGTCTCTCCCTCGCGCGCATATTAATCAAAATCAAGTGACACGATGGTGTCAAGAAAAAAAACTAAACAAAAAAAAACTATCCAGTGATGAAATGTTTTCTGTGTTGTCAAATCGTATGCGATATCCTAAACTGCAGAGGTAATTACACAAGCGCGTGCTTACACGTCTGATTAGCAAACTAATGATATCTTTGAACGATTGAATTTAATGAATGGTTTAAACAGCTGACCTGTCAACACTGAACTCATAGATGTCTGAATTGGTGTATAAAAAATCTGTAAGATTTTACAATAATTTCTATTTATTAAACTATTTAACTATATTATTTAACATTTTACTATTACTAAACTGCACTTCTACAACATTGTTAATTTCAACATTTTGGCTATAGCCTTCATTGTTGAAATCAAAAGTTATACAGTATTTATTAACATAGTTAATGCACTGTGAACTAACATTACCAAACAATGAACAGCTGTTTTTTTATAAACTAAGATAAACAAAGATTAATAAATATAGTAACAAAAGTAATCTAAAGAATCTAAAGAAAAAATTATATTAGATTTCATATCACAATATATATGCTAAAAAAAATAAAATATCGCAATGTCATTTTTTCCCAATATAGT
Source organism: allo-octoploid hybrid of Carassius auratus x Cyprinus carpio (assembly GCA_024542945.1). Taxonomy (NCBI): domain Eukaryota; kingdom Metazoa; phylum Chordata; class Actinopteri; order Cypriniformes; species allo-octoploid hybrid of Carassius auratus x Cyprinus carpio. The sequence goes on along the minus strand of CM045073.1, from coordinate 30,415,363 downwards.
GCAGCCCTACTACCCACTGCTCGGGTGTGTGTTCATGGTTTTGTGTGTATGTTCCCTGCTGTGTGTCACACTTTGGATGGGTTAAATGTAGAGCATGAATTCTGAGTATGGGTCACCATACTTAGCTGTATGTCACGTCACCATTTTTTTGTTTAGTTTTTTTTTTGTCACTTTTCACTTCATTGGATTGGGATCGGATAAGGTCTGTTTGCATTCCTAGTCAGTATAGCAGCCGCAGTGGATGGATAGGCTAATAAACTGCGAACTAGTGATCTGAAACAATAGCCTACATGTGACAGTCACAATTCGTTGTCGATTAACTTAAATTTAGTGAAGGCGGACAGGTGGAATTGTGCTGATAGAAGTGTTCTCTCTCGCCGCTGCGCTCCACTTCCTCAGTTCTCGTATGACTGTAAAAGAAATTCTCTATATTTACTCAATAAAATTGTCAACAGATTACAAACAATATTATTAATTACATTTAACACATTAGAATTAATGAGAATTAACCATTCAAAATGAGTAGAATAACATGAAAAAATTAAGTAAAATTTACTAAAAAATATTGATTTAATTGGACAAAAAACAAACTAACAAAAAAAATAACTATGCTAAAGAATAGCTTCGCTTAGTGCATGCCAGGCCAGTAGTCGGTGATTACATTGTTACTTGAAAACATTATATCATACACATGAGCAACTTTTAAAAAATTCAAATTTTGTTGTTACATAGATATGATACAGAGATCATGTTCAAAGGTTGTGTATTAAGGCCCCAAAACAGAGATATTGAAGACACCTAAAGTTCACAAACAGAATCATTGAAGGAAAAAAGGGTAAAATATTGGTTACCGTTATAGTGGTCAGTGTTTGCTTTAGTTGGCTCTTGACCCTGATATTTTAATATACATTTTGTATTGCTGTTGTAACTCAGTTATAACAGCTAGATAACTAAGAGAAAAGATGATCAAGGTGGTTTTAGTTATGCTTTTACATAATAGTTGTTTTACCTGAATGTCTGAACTCATTTAGAGTTAAATTAACGTCACTATTGCAGGGCTGTGATTAAACAAAAGAAGACCTGGGAAAGATTTTCAGGATAATCTAGAGTTTAAGAAATCTGATTAAAAGGGAGGGGACCTTCTTTTGGTGCACAGTGATATCAAGAACCAGAGTATGAATCTCAAGAATGGTGACAAACAGCTTATTCAGATAAACGAATGAACTGTATGCGTCACAAAACAAGCTACTAAAAATTGCTGCTCATAATTTATTTATTCCAAAGCATTATGGGAGTCATAAATGAGTTTTGATTGGTGGCACCAGAATTCAGTGCAACATGCTTTTGATGGTCACCATTTTGGAGGTTCTCAGGCTGATTCTTAATGTCTGTGTGCCTAAATGAAAAATGTTTTATTTTCTTAATATTTTGATCAGAAATACTTCTAAGAATCTCTCTGATTATGCTGAAAATACAGACCTTATACTGTACATGCACAGGACACCTGTTATTGATAAGACACAACTAACTCTGAAATCCAGATCAATTGATGCCAAAACAAACACCACCACCTGATCTTATTCTTTATTGGCTTGTTTAACTGCTGTATCACAATTAGGTGAAACCAAAAACACTGACCACTGTAATGTTAACAAAAATTTAGATTATTCTCCTTCAGTGATTCTGTTTGTTAACATCAGGTATCTTTAATAACTCTGATTTGGAGGCTTGAAAACATAAGCTTTTGACCACTATGCCTGTATCATCTCCATGTAATCAAAAAACATGAATTTGTGATTTTCTATTTTGCTTTTGTGTTTCTTTGTAGCCAACTACCTGCCTGATATGCATAACATAGTATTCATTAGCATAGTTTTTTTTTTTCTTTACTTTTTTTTGTTTAAACTTAACTTATTTTTGTGTGCTATTTGATTAGTTTTGAATGGTTAATTCTTATGTGTTAAATCTAATTAATAATATTGCTTGTAATCTGTTGCCACAATTTTATTAAGTAATTAAAGCTGCAAGCAGCATTTCTGGGGTTCAAGCATTTAAGGCATCTTAGGTGGTCAGAGCCAACCTGGACTATGGATGACCGTTAAACACATCCAAAATGGAGAATAGGCTAACAGACAGACACACACACTGAAATTAAATGATTAAACTCATTTTTAAGATTTTGATGTCATTTTCTTGTGGTTTCAATTGTAATCATAATGGCAAAATTTTAAAACTGATACCGCCTGAATGAACAAAATGGAAAAACTTTAACTCAATGAGATTTAAAATGTTGTAAAAGAGTTTTTATTGTTTAGGCATTAACATACATCCTCAACTGTACCGTTTAGTTAGCTGAATGAGCCCATTAGTGGTTTCCACAAGCATCTAGTGGTGGTTGGTAAAATGGCAATTTCTCGCCATACATCAATGTGTTAATCCTTATAACTCTAGTGTTTTTTGCCCAATCTCTTCAATTTTGCATGCTTGTTTAGAATGAATTACATTATTTTACACAGTTTTGATAACTTGTGGGACTTTCTGTTTGTATTAATAGGCCTTTGTGTACAATCTTTATGCAAATAACATATTATAAAATTACTGGTTTATAATTGTCCAAATGCAATTGTTCAACATGTTTTTGATACTATTGACCCTTCAGAGTCTAGAGAATTGTACCTCTCAGTGGTTTCCATTGATTTTCATTTTAAACCCCTATCACAAGTAATGCCAAAGTAACTTTTTAAATAATCTTGAACATTTAATTAATAGCTTTTATTGACAAACATTGGTCCCAGAGGCAAAGTTGTTCAGAATGAGGGAGATTTTATCAAATGATATAGTGATTTCTAGTGTTTTTGAGTGAATATATGAGCATTTTCAAACAATTTGAGGCCATTACCATATAAATCTTGTGTTTTGAGACCTGTTGTACTGTTATAGCGCCACCTATGGTCTGATCTCCATGAAACTTTGCATGCTTGTTAAGAGCTCACCATACATGTTCTCACCTGAGTTTCATAAAGTTTTGAGTTTTCGCTTAGGGTTTTATAAGTAGGCTTTTAGTATGTTTCCACACACCTCTCTTTTCTAAATTATCCCCTTTACAGCTAACCAAAGGACAAAATTCAACATTTTTTAATAATTATTGATCTAGAGAGTCCACAGAATATTACTGCAGTGGTTTGTCTCATCGACAAGAAACCTAGGGACTAGTTCTGCTAAAGTAGGTTTTAACATATTTGTGAATAATTGAACGATTTTACTGATGGCAATGGTTCTTGAGGCAAAGTTGTGCATTATGAGAGGATCTATCAAATGATATGCATATTGTGTTGATAGCGTGAAATACCACGTGATTACAGAGCCATAAACTCTCAAGTACTAACTAGTGGTCGATTTCTTTCAAATTCTTACAGACCTTAAGGTTCATGAGTCAACCATCTGAAGCGAAGTTTCGTCTGGACAACATCCTAACCCTTTCAAATAGGTGCTTAAAATTGTTTGGCCAATGGCTGCCATGTTTTTGAGATATGCAATGTCTCCATAGGTACTTGTGCCCCTTCAGACCAAGACACTGCATACCACTTTTCAAGTCGACGAGCCAACGGTTGCCTAGTTATAATTTATGTGTTTTTTCTATCTTATAGCGCCTCTAAAGTGGCAGAGACGCACAATTTTTTTTTGATTTTGACCGAAGATTGAGCTCATACATATGTAAAAATTCAATTTTGTGGAACATATCTCATTCGCTCAAGAGTTATAGTCAAAATAGCATTTATTAACGTTAGCATAGACGCTTTGGTGTAAATTATTGTTTCACGTAAGAATTGAAATTTCCACCTTTTTTGATAATTATTGATATTGAGTGTCCAGGGAATATTCATGAAGTGGTTTGTCTCTGATTGGTTGAAAATCCTAGGACTAGTTCGCGAAAAGTAGATTTCGATATAGCCCGCATTTTGCTGGTGAAAACGGTAAAGGTCAGACCCCAAAAGGTCACAGGCACTTTGTTCGGTTAACCCACAGATTGCAACAATGCCATATTTTGAGCTCCATGGTTAACGGTTTACACTTTACGGCCAAAAGGTCCAAAATTTTGTTTTTTATGCCTGTAGCCTGCTAGGGGCCGACAATGGTTCTTTTGTATCTGAGTAGCTGGCAAGCATTACCACGATCTGAAGTTTCAGTTTCCTAGGCCTTACGGTTTGGGCTGTAATGCTCAGTTTTGGCATGAAGAATAATAATAATACACTAAAGTCGCAAAGGCATTTTACGGGTTCAAGCATTTAAGGCATCTGAGGTGGTCTGAGCCAAACCTTGGATGCATGGATGACAAAGTTGGAACACACATCCAAAATGGAGAACAGGCTAAATAGAAACACACACACTGAAATTCAATGATTAAACCACATATTAATACTCTATAAGCATATATACACACACACACACACATATATGCATAAACATTTTTGTTGCAGATATAGGTATCTAAAATAAGTGATAGGTGACAATAAACTTATTGTCTCTTTAAGAGTTTAGATGTCATTTTCAGATTAAACTGTAATCATAATGGGCAAAATTAGAAATCCGGATACATCTGTGGCTGAACAAAATGGAAAACATCAATTCAATGAGCTCTAAAAATGTTATAACAGTTAATTTATTAATGTTTAGTTTGAATTCATGAAAACAGTGTTGCTTTAACTTAGCTGAAATAAACACATTTAGTGGTCTCTTCGCCATCTAGAGGTTATAAATTGTATTTACTCAAACAACAGTGTTTTAAACATAAACTGGTATAGTGTTATTTTTGCCCAATCTCTCTTAAATTTTGCATGCTTGCTTAGAATGAAATTATGCATTATTTACACAGTTTTGATAATTTGTATTTTCTGTTTGTATTAATAGGCCTTTGTGTACAATCTTTTTCGCTATGTAAAATAACAAATTATAAAACCACTGGTTTATAGTGGTCCAAATGCAATTGTTCAACATGTTTTTGATAATTATTGACCCTTCGTGAGTCTACAGAATTGTACCTTCAGTGGTTTTATTTTGATTTTCAACTTAAAGTCTTGGAATACTTTTGCCAAAGTAACTTTTAAAAATAATCTTTAATATTTACCAATAAGCTTTTATTGACAAAGTTGGTCCCAGAGGCAAAGTTGTTCAGAATGAGAACATTTATCAAATTATATGAAGATCTAGTGTTTTTGTTGAATATATGAGCATTTACAAACAATTTGAGGCCATTTACCATATAAATCTTGTGTTTTGAGACCTTTCTACCGTTATAGTTACTCCATGGTCCCAACATCTCCATGAAACTCTTTGCATGCTTGTTCAGATCACATGTTACATGATTTCACCCAGTTTCCATAAAGTTTGAGATTTAGTTTAGGGTTTTGTTTAGGCTTTGGGGTAAGCGTTTGGCCACACCCTTTCTAAATTACCCCTTTACAGCTAACCAAAGGACAAAAATTCAACATTTTGATAATTATTGATCTAGAGAGTCCACAGAATATTACCGCAGTGGTTTGTCTCGGACGGGATTTCCAAAACCTAGGGACTAGTTCGGCAAAAGTAGGTTTTAAATATTGGCTTTAGAATAACAATTGAACGATTTGATTGACAGCAATGGTTCTAGAGGCAGTTGTGCATTATGAGGAGATCTATCAAAATGATATGCATATTGTGTTGATATGTGAAACACCACGGATTACAGAGCCATAAACTTCAAGTAGCCTCAACTAGTGGCCGCATTTCTTCAAAATTTTACAGACCTTATGGTTCATGAGTCTAACGCATCTACGGAAGTTTCGTCTCATCAACATCCGCTAACCCTTCAAATAGGTGTTTAAAATTGTTTTGGCCAATGGCTTTTGCCATGTTTTTGAGATATGCTATCGTCCTCATATATGTACTTGTGCCCCTTTCAGACCAAGACACTGCATACCAATTTTCAAGTCGATCGGAGCCAACGTTGCTTAGTTATAGCCATTTATGTGTTTTTCTATCTTATTGTGCCCCCAAGGGCAGAGATGCGCAATTTTTTTGTTTGACCAAAGATTGAGCTCATACATATGTGTGTACCAAGTTTGGTGAAGATATCTCATTCCGCTCTCAAAAGTTATAGTCAAAATAACATTTCATTAACGCTAACATAGACACTTCTTGGTGTACTGTTTTCGTGAAGAATTGAAATTTCAACTTTTTTGATAATTATTGATATTGAGTGTCCAGGGAATATTTCTGAAGTGGTTTTTGGTTCGATTATTGAAAATCCTAGGGACAGACAGACACCGCACTGAAATTAAATGATTAAACTAGTTTTAAGAGTTTGGATGTCATTTTCAGGTTTCACTGTAATCATAATGTGGCAAAATTTTAAAACTGATAAGTCTGTATGAACAAAATGGAAAACTTTAACTCAGTGAGATTTAAAATGTTGTAACAGTGTTTTTTTATTTATTGTTTAGGCATGAATTCATAAATCTTCTCAAAAGTACTGTTTCAATTTGCTGAATGAGCCCATTAGTGGTCTTCCGCTGCCATCTAGTGGTTATATAAATTGCATTTACTCAAACAACACTGTTTTAAAGATAACTGTTATAGTGTAATGTTACAGCTAACCAAAATAAAACCTAAACTAAAACTCAAAACTTTATGAAACTCAGTGAAATCATGTAACAGGTGACTCTTAACAAGCATGCAAAGTTTCATGGAGATCAGACCATAGGTGGGCTATAACAGTAACAGTATAACTATAAACCAGTAATTTTATAATATGTTATTTGCATAGTGTACACAAAGGCCTATTAATACAAAAGAAAGCCCACAAATTATCAAAACTGTGTAAAATAATGCATAATTTCATTCTAAACAAGCATGCAAAATTTAAGAGAAATAGGGAAAAAAAAAACCCAACAACAACACTTTAACAGTTATGTTTAAAACACAGTGTTGCTTGAGTAAATGCAATTTATAACCACTAGATGGCAGCGGGAACCACTAATGGGCTCATTCAGCTAGTTTAACAGTACTGTTTTCATGAATTCATGCCAAAACATTAAAAAAATTAATTGTTATAACATTTTAAATCTCATTGAATTGATGTTTTCCATTTTGTTCATACAGATGTATCAGTTTTACAATTTTGCCACATTATGATTACAGTTTAACCTGAAAATGACATCTAAAACTCAATCAAATCGTTCAATTGCAATTCACAAATATGTCAAAAGCTACTTTTGTGAACTAGTCCCAGGTTTTTACCCAATCAGAAACCAAACCACTGCAGTAATTTTCTCTGGACGCTCTAGATCAATAATTATCAAAAAATGTTGCATTTTCTCCTTTGGTTAGCTGTAAAGGGTAATTTAGAAAAGGGTGTGGCCAAACATACCCCAAAGCCTAATAATAATAATAAAAATCTTAACAATTACAATAGGGTTTCAGCACTGCGTGCTTGAACCCCTAATAATAAAATCCTAACAATTACAATAGGGTTTCAGCACTGCGTGCTTGAACCCTAATAAAAATCTAACAATTACAAGAGGGTTTCAGCACTGCTGCTTGAACCCCTAATAAAAATCCTAACAATTACAATAGGGTTTCAGATGCGTGCTTGAACCCTAATTAAAGCTGCAAGCAGCATTTACAGGGTTCAAGCATTTAAGGCATCTTAGGTGGTCAGAGCCAACCTGGACGTATGGATGACCGTTAAACACATCCAAAATGGAAAATAGGCTAACAGACAGACACACACACTGAAATTAAATGATTTAATTGTTTTTAAGATTTTAGATGTCATTTTCAGGTTTCACTGTAATCATAATGTGGCAAAATTTTAAAACTGATATGTCTGAATGAACAAAAAGGAAAACTTTAACTCAATGAGATTTGAAATGTTGTAAGAGCGTTTTTTTATTGTTTAGGCATTAATTCATACATCCTTTCAACTGTACTGTTTAAGTTAGCTGAATGAGCCCATTAGTGGTTTTCCGCTTCCATCTAGTGGTTATAAATGGCAATTTCTCATACATCAATGTGTTAATCCTTTATAACTCTTAGTGTTTTTTTGCCCAACTCTCTTAAATTTTGCATGCTTGTTTAGAATGAAATTATGCATTATTTTACACAGTTTTGATAATTTGTGGGCTTTCTGTTTGTATTAATAGGCCTTTGTGTACACTATGCAAATAACATATTATACAATCACTGGTTTATAGTTGTCCAAATGCAATTGTTCAACATGTTTTGATAATTATTGACCTTCAGAGTCTAGAGAATTGTACTTCAGTGGTTTTATTTATTTTCAGCTTAAAGCCTTGGACTACTTTGCCAAAGTAACTATTTTAAATAATCTTGAATATTTAATGAACAGCTTTATTGACAACATTGGTCCCAGAAGTTGTTCAGAATGAGAAGATCTATCATATGATATGAAGATCTAGTGTTTGTGTGAATATATGAGCATTTTCAAACAATTTGAGGCCATTTACCATATAAATCTTGTGTTTTGAGACCTTTTCTACTGTTATAGCCACCTATAGTTGATCTCCATGAAACTTTGCATACTTGTTAAGAGTCACCTGTTACATGTTCTCAAGTTTCATAAAGTTTTGAGTTTTCGCTTTAGGTTTTATAGGCTTTGGGGTATGTTTGGCCACACCCTTTTCTTAATTACCCTTAACACTAACCAAAGTACAAAATTCAACATTTTTTTTGATAATTATTGACCTAGAGAGTCCACAGAATATTACTGCAGTGGTTTGTTCGATCGGGTAAAAAACCTAAGACTAGTTCATAAAAGTAGGTTTTTACATAGTTGTGAATAATTAATGAACGGTTTGATTGACAGCAATGGTTCTTGAGGCAAAGTTGTGCATTATGAGGAGATCTATCAAATGATATGCATATTGTGTTGATATGTGAAACACGGAATACAGAGCCATAAAACTCGTAGCTCAACTATTGGCCGATTTCTTTCAAAATTGTACAGACCTTAAGGTTCATGAGTCGAAAGTACCCAGCGAGTTTCGTTCGATCAACATCTGTTAACCCTTTCAAAAGGTGCTTAAAATTGTTTTGACAATGGCGCCATATTTTTAAGATATGCAAATGTCTTCATAAGTACTTGTGTCCCTTCAGACAAATACACTGCATACCAATTTTCAAGTCGATCAAGCCAACGGTTGCCTAGTTATAGCCATTTATGTGTTTTTCTATCTTATAGCGCCCCGAGTGGCAAAGTGCGCAATTATTTTTGTTTGAGCAAAGATTGAGCTCAAACATATGTGTACCAAGTTTGGTGAAGATATCTCATTCCGTTCAAGAGGTATAGTTTATAGTTAGGAACTGTATTGATACCCCATCAGTCTTTTTGCTACCCTCTTACATGCCACAGCCCACCGTTTGTCACACTTGTGAAGTCCATCCACTTATTCCTGACTTTTATGGGCTTTGTTCATATCTATAGCCAGAATCAGTGATTTCTGTCCAGATTTTATTTTTGTCAGCATTTGTAATGTTATTTTTCAGCTTAGAGAATAGCTGGACTTCCACCTCCTCCAAAAGAACTGCAATTTCATGCTTTCAAAATTGGGTTTTCATGTCATTTTCATTAACACGTCAGAATGGCAAGAAGACATAAATAGGAAGAATTTAGCAAACTAAGCAATCCACAACAGTACATCACAGTTTTTCAAAACCCATCTTTTTCAATTGTGGTTAAGTAGCCTATAACATTACATAAGAAATAGTATATTTATGTGAAATTGTGAAATTATTGACACTGGGATCAGAAAGACCACATTTTAACTCTGTGTGTGTATAATGTATTGCAGAACAAATTAATGATTTGTTATTACTCGACTCCTACGTAACATCATTTCAAAAGTGTAATTCGAAGTCGAAGAAAAGAGAAAATAAAACCAAATTACTGTAGGTGGCAGTATGTGCTCATGACTCAAGTCAGCCATTAGATCAAAGAAGAAGAAGAACGACGGCTCAAACCGACGTAGTTTGAACCATGGAGCTGTGACACAGGTACCATGGTTTCGGTAAACAGTCATGACTAGGTCGCTTTGTTTTCATAATGATGCATCGTACTATGGTGGTTAATCTGCGAAGCTACGTTGTTGTACGGAACGCACCCAGATTGAGATGAACTTATTGATCATGAGCCCAACAAGGCAGGAAAATTCCAACTTAAGAAAGACGTATATCATTGAGCTAATGCTGTTAAAGAGAGAGAGAGAGAGAGAGAGAGAGAGAGAAACTAGTCTAGGGCTATTCTTAAACTTGGAGCTCATTATATAGAAGTACAAATCCAAACACCAGAAACGTTATGCATTTTATGAATAAATAAATGTTATGAAAATTATGCATTTTATTTATTCACATGCTGTATGGTTGAAATAATATTTTAGTTCACAAGTTCCGTTGTTTAAAAAAATGCTTTATTGGCTTTGTTATATGCTCTAAAATCCATGCCATTATTAATTTCACAGTATTTTTACCACCTAAATGACTAATCTTTAAAGTCACAATTCTATAATGGTCAAAATTACTCAGGCCAATGATTTTTAATGACATTATTTTATTATTATTATTATTATTATTATTTGAATAATTGTAGCTTACATAAATAGGTAAAAGCAAAACAAATATTCGGATCGTCCCTTATTTTTTCCCTTGTTTTCCTAAAGAATAAACACGTATTTTTTACAAGAATAAACATGATAACATATTATTAAAGCTCGGTAGGGAACTTTTGATGCTCTAGAGGTTAATAAACAGAACTGCTTAGCCTTATGGAAGAACATCGATAGGGAACTACTTCTCTCTGTTTATGTCTATGAAGAATCACAAAGGTACTGGGTTACTCCACCGCTGTACCCGAAGCAATCTAAAATAGTCCAATATAAACACTTATTATAGGTGCACCCTAGTGATTCAGGACAAGCTAAAACACGGTTTGGAAAATGGATTCATGGTGTACTCGCTATTATATACATTTTTCTACATTTTGAACACAAACAAAGTTACGGACCGCAGCTCTGATTGGTTATTTTTACTGGGAACGATGGGGTTTCTGCAAATGGCAATAGGACCACTGGGAGGAGCCAGAGGAGCTTGATTTTTTCACAGTTTATCTGTCTCATATTCCACTGTCAGGACATTATGACAGGTTTACTAAATATGTAAAAAATATTTTTACAAAAGTTCCCTACAGCACCTTTAATAATAAAAATAATTTAAGCAATTAAAACATTTTTTTACTTGAATTTAAATACTATTAAACTAACTTTAAATTCTCAAGGAGTTTATAAGTAAAAAAAACAGTTCTAAATTAACTTGTGTTAACAATATAATTAGAACTAACAATATAATTAGATTTTTTAAATGAACAATTCTTGTATAAAATTGGATAGCAACCTTTATATCCGTGGTTCTCAACCTTTTTTCCAGTGGGCCGCACTATGGTCTAAGTGCAAGTCACATATTTACATATTACATCAGCAATACAAAGCAACCTGATTTATAATATTATAGCCTAACTATTATGATATATAATCTATTACATTCATTGAAATAAACAATTCTACTCCCCATAAATAAAACACCTGATGCTGTCGGGAGCTGACCAATTTTGTGAGATTCAGCTTGAAAGGAGTAACAGCACAAAGAAGTTGCGATTGTAACGCTTGTGTTATACTTTCCGTATGAGAATCGGATGCGTACACGGCCAGCGTGGACGCAGACTTCTTCAATTTATACTTCTGAATGCGCAGGCTGATGGTCCGCTCTGCAATTGCCCAGAATTACTGCACATCTGACTGTCTTTATATTCTTTTATTGACGGATTGCACAGGCTCGAGTAGAAATGAGCTTCTTCACTCTGCCTGCACATGTGCAATTTTGCTTTTGAAGCCTACTGACCATACACGGTCGTCTGCTCAGAGCCTCTGCACACACTCTCCAATGACGATTTTTATGTCACGCATACCTAGCGGTCCATAGCGGACTCGCGGACGCTGAAAGTTTGACAGAGGCTTTAAGATGCAGGTCTGCATGACCTGACACGCAACATTTCAGAAAATGTGCGTTCACAAATGTAACCTATTTTGATCCAAATATGGAAAGCACTTTTGAATCTCTTGAGATATTTTTCCACATTTCTTCAATTAAGGATTGTTACATAGTGTATGGTGTTTCCATTTATCTGAACTTGTTCAAGTCAGTTGCGGGCAAAAAAACAACCCGAAAATCCAGCACTTCTCCTTCAATACTGATACTGCGACTATTCACAGTTTGTACATGTTCATTTGCTGGCATTTTTTAATTTCTTTTTTTCTTCCTTAAAAACAAATTTGTCCATTCTGATGCGCAATTTTACCTTAAAGGCAATTTACCTAATGGCTGTTGATGACTATTTGAATTGAATTCTGCCAAAGTGCGCGCTTGTATGTGTTCGTTAAATGCTTATGCCATTGCTCATGTCTGAAAATAATATATGAAGAAAAAAATCCATAAAAACATTAGGATCTAGCTTATATTTCATTAGTAGCATTTTTTTTTTAGCATGTGAACAAAGTCATTTTCAGATGCAATAAAAAAACAAACAAAAAAAACATGGATAACCTAGATTAGTCCCAGGCTCTGTTCTGAAGTAAAATAATTATAATTACTGTTAACCAAGAGTAACACATTTTAACGGATTAATCGCCTGTTTTCATTTTCTGAATGTTTTCTTTATTTATTTTTAAACACGCAAAAAATAAATTAAGTTTGTCAGAGGAAAAAATATATGAGTCGTGTATAGGTTTCATTTTAACGAATCAATCACCTATTTTCGTTTGCTGCATGTTTTTTTTTAACACGCTAAAAAATAAATCAGAGTGATGAGAGGAAAAAATAGGCTATTAGAAAATATTTTACAACAAATCTTTTAAATTTAACAAATTTATCAGAACAAAATAATTAAAAATATATAATTCTAATGGATAAATATAATTGTAGTATATAATAATATAGGCTTAGTAATAAAACAAAAAAAACAAAAATAATAATAATTTAAAGCAAGCATAAGGTAAGGATGGGCTTTTTCAATCGGGAGAAATCCAAACGTTTCCATATTCGTGATGTTGCCCATTTGAAGCTTAACTATTATTCATGAGGTAAATAGGCTGTGTGCGTATCGATGAAAAAAAAAATTATAATTAACAATACGTCAAAGTGCTCACACCAAATGTCTGAGTGAACGGCTGCTGTTTCCAGTGAATATGTCGCGAGGCACCAGCACGATCAAACAGCTGAAACAAATAATACTTAATTTTTGGTCACACATAAGGCATAATTCAAAAATGCTGGTAGTTTGAAAAATCTAGAATAATAACAGAGTTAATACTAATTATTGCTAAATGCTGGACCGTTCCATTTAGCTCTGCATATGGAACCTGAAGATTTTTTAAACCAAGAATGAACCAAAATTAAAATGAAATTAAAACATTTAGCTTATATATATATATATATATATATATATATATATATATATAGAGAGAGAGAGAGAGAGAGAGAGACGAGAGAGGGCCTTATATTTATTTACTGTTTAATAAAAATAGCATGCATATGATCCTTTGTGTTAAGGTCTTCTTTTAATTTTGTTTAGTAGACTGTAGCCTAAGACTATCCTAGATTTAAAAATTAACAAATTGTAAAAATTTTTTAAATGTTACAATGTTATATCATAATGTTATTATTGTTTTACTTCCTTCTTTTATCTGATTTTACAATTGCATTCATTTGCAATCCTTCCCTTTAGCCACCAGGCAGTAGTTTAGCTGAATTATTTTAACATCGTGACTGAATTACAGTTACCAGTGCGGCGATAAACCTCAGATAGGCTGGCCACCTATTGTATGTTCACAATGTTTCACAATAACTTTGACATTTTGAAATATTTTTAATTGAAAACTGAATGCAAAATAAATCACACAATATTTTCACTTTACAGTTCAGCAACAGTGAGGTTGGAAACAAAGTGGACCACACTCATTAAACACTTATTTAAAGGTGCCATCTGTAATGTTTGGCAAAAAAATCAAGTCATACTCCACATTCCATACCAGATGGGGGCAGTATGCCTCAATAAAGTGAATTGGTCTACTCTAGAGTAACAAACGAGAACGGCATAGTCTCTATGCTCCCTACCTTCACAACAACACTACAGCCATAGCCAACGCCTAAGAGGACGTTTGCCTACCGAGGAATGTTGGGTGATGTCAAGTGATTTTGAAACATGACATCTTCAGGCTACTGCCTTCACCTTTAACAGTCAATATGTTCCTATTTGTTTTGTTCATATTACATTTTGAGTTGTATATACACATTATTTGAATTAAATTAATTTGACAGACAGCATTCTGTCAACATCAGACAGCTGATGTTGACCAAGCTAGCCAACCAACGTAACCAGAGCTGCCAACTCTCAAGCATTCACCGTGAGACACACACAATTGTCTCTTTTCACACACTTTCACGCCACACATCAGTTTTTCACGCACAGAAAACCACGAAGCAAAGAGGACACGGAGACCAACAGACTAGACAGAGCAGGTTAGTTATGGTATAATAAAATGGGTAACGTAAGTTATAGCTAACTAATTATCAAACCCAGCTACGATTCGCCATCGCTAACATTAGCACGCTTTATCGAACAGCTTTCGATACATTTCTATGTTATAACTTCCAGAAAACAAATACACAAACATATAAAACAAACTTCTAGCGAAATACTAACAGCATCTAACTTAACAATCCAAAGAAATGTTGCAAGTTCGAGTCGAACCTCATTTCTTTCAGGTCCATCAGTTGTCTCCAGCGATTAAAAGCAGTGCCGAGGTTTACTCTGGTTCGCTCCTTTTCTTATCTGATTTGATTTGTGATTCCGAGCGGTTGTTTCCCTGAAGCGGTGGTGGTCTCTTGCCAAGGGCTTGAGACATCCTTTCTCTCTTCCCTGAACTGAAATGAAGTACTGGGCTGTACTTTCCACATGATTGACATCAGGTTCAGGATACGCGACAACCCGTGCGAAGTTATTCGGTGTATTGCAGGTTGGCTGGTGGTTATGTTGCCCACATACTGCCTCCCATGGCGAAACTGGTATTACTGACACCTGTCGAGAACAAGGCTAGTAATGCTAATGCTAATTAAGTTTGATATCTCTGCAGCACTATAACTTGACATTTTTTTAATGACCCTTATTTTCATCGCCTTATTTCTTCTCATTCTTTTGATGCGTAGGTCATGTTATGGATATTTTTACCTCAATTTTTGCATATGGCACCTTTAATGTATTCAGATGATCGTTTACAATTCACAAATTATTCACAAGCAGTGTTTTCAGAGACCCCAGTTACACTGTTTTAATCAGAACACTAGCATTACAGTATAGTAAAATAAGTAAAATCTAATTCAGAAATTTTTATGTATAATCAAAACCTATCACAAAAGGTCAAAGCATCTCTAGCAGAAGTGACCATGAACTAGTGCAATGAAGCAGATGAACAATTTCTTACCAATGTTTCAAGAATAAGCTGGATCCTTGATGACTCTACAAGAGGAAAGAAGAAATGGTTTACAGAAAAGTTCTTAAAAGCAGGATTTAATTTTATACCATTTCTTTAAATCATTGGTTCTCAAACTTTTTATACCAAGTATCACTTCAGAAAATATTTGTTATTAAATATTAAGGTCCACCATAATAACCAACATTAAATTTCAGCAGCATAATAGGCCAAACTATTCAGCTACAGCTCTACAGTTAAAAAAATGAGGCAGTTTTATATGGAGCCAAAAGAGTCTCAATAAAGATAAATGCACACACTACATTCACATATGCACACATAGGATTCATACATGCACACACATAATTCATAAATACACACACAGGATACACAAATGTGCACAAAATTCACAAATGCACACACAAAATTTAAAAAAGCACAGAAGATTCACAAATGCATACAAAATTCAGAAATGTACACAAAATTCAGAAATACACACACAATTCAGAAATGCAAACAACATTTACAAATGCACTCAAGATTCACAAATGCACAGGACAAGTTTCAGAAATGTATTTTTGATGCAACACACATATATCTTGATTTCAAACTGCTTGCGGTCTTTTACATTTTGTGTGCACATTTGTAAATTTTGTAGCGATTTGTGTATCCTGTGTGCATATGTGAATTTAGTGTGTGCATTTATCTTTATTGAGACTCTTTTGGCTCCATAGTTTTATTCTAATAAGAATATTAATTGTTGTCAGCACGCTTACCATGGTAAATACAGTTTGAACATTAACACTGTTAAATGCGTTATAACAAGTTACATAACTTTACTGTACATTAACTGTACTTAAATGTACAAAAAACCTTACTCAAAGATTAAACTAAAATGTATTAACATTAATATTTAATTTAGTGATTCACCTGTGTAACCACTAGAGGGGCCTGACACTGAGAACCACTGCTTTAAACAAACCTTATTCATTTTCATTAATTCATTCAAATTGTACCGACATTTGCACTTATATGTTTCAGAAAACACTTTGAAACTATTATAAGAATAAAAACAAATATAACACACCTAATCCATGAGATTCATATCAGGAAAATGTGGAAAATCTCTAAAAGACAGACATTAACACATAACTTACCAGTAACACAGTAGGTGAGCATCTAACTTGATCATCTGTGATAAAGCAATGCAAAAATACACAGACGGGTATTTATTTATCTTCTGCAGGTTACATGTCCTTTAAGCTACACATTTGTAAACTCTGGTTATTCTTTACTATTTTCAAAAGATAATAAAGATAGCGATTTTCTTACCTCATTTTGCAAGTATGTTTGCAGGACCTCGCAGAACACATCTGACCCTTCTTGTGTTCACAGCTTTTGTTCTCCTTTGACATGTCACGACTCAAATTGCCAAAATAAAAAAAAAGATAACAGGCAATTATTAAATAATTCGGACCGACCGAGCAGTCAGTTATAACGAGCAGCAGCTCACAGTTAACGTAGCTGCCTCACTCACAGAAACACGACAATAACGGTCATATTTTTAAATGTAGAAAGGCGCTGAACCGATTCATTGTCCAGTTTCCTGAATGACAGCCAGATTAACCAATATCGATCAAAGTAATAAAACAAAACTACCAATAGGAGTTGTTTCGTGTGATAAAGCAGTGAAATGTATTTAGTTTTATTGTTGTTAATGATGATAATATTTAACATATACCTTTAGATTTTATAATAGGTATCATGACTAAAATATTTTAAAATGCTATTAAAATAATAATAATCTTAAATAATTTAATATCAATAATTAAAAAATTTGTTAACCTTTTTCAACCATTTAGCATTAAACATTTTTAACGTTGTTTCATTAAAACAACTGCCTTATTTCAACCATATTTCAGCATTGAAAGTTGGTCATGTGCTGAAAGCTTTTCAACCATTCGCTTTAAACGTTGAATCAACGTTGTTTCAATGTTGAAACCACACCTGACCTTATTTCAACCATATTTCAGAGTTGAAAGTTGGTTCATTTGCTGGAAGTTTTTCAAATGTTCATCTTTAAACGTTGAATCAACATTGTTTCAATGTTGAAACCACACCTGACCTTATTTCAACCATATTTCAACATTGAAGGTCGGTCATGTGCGGCTGGGTATATATATATATATATATGTGTGTGTGTGTATGTGTGTGTGTGTGTATGTACTGTATGTATGTTTTTTTTCAATGGGTAGAAAAATGAAACAAACAAAACTATCATAATCTATCATCTGAAAATGAGAAATATAATGTTATGATTCTAAAATGAGCAATTACAATTGCATTATTGTTTGTATATGTAATTTGTAACTGCATATCATTATACTCTACACAGACAGAGGGATTTTCTAAAACAGACAAACCTCCAAAGACAGATGTACCTCTGAAGGCAGACAAACCTCCGAAGACAGATGAACCCCCAAAAACAAGTCACCAAAATCAGATGAACCTCCAAAGGCAGAGGAATCTCCAGACACAGATGAACCTCTGCAGGCAGACAAACCTCCAAGACAGAGGAATCTCCAAACACAGATGAACCTCTGCAGGCAGACAAACCTCCGAAGACAGAGGGAATCTCCAAACACAGATGAACCTCTGCAGGCAGACAAACCTCCGAAGACAGAGGAATCTCCAAACACAGATGAACCTCTGAAGGCAGACAAACCTCCAAGACAGAGGAATCTCCAAACACAGATGAACCTCTGCAGGCAGACAAACCTCCAAGACAGAGGAATCTCCAAACACAGATGAACCTCTGCAGGCAGACAAACCTCCAAAGACAATGGAATCGCTGAAGGCAGACAAACCTCCAAAGACAGATGAACCCATAAAACAAATCACCAAAAACAGAGGAACCTCTGAAGACAGACAAACCTCCAAAGATGGTGGAATTCTCAAGATAGAAGAATCTCCAGGGGAAGGGGAATTACCAAACACTGACAAACCTCCAAAGACAGGTGAATCTCTGATAGAAGGATCTCTGCCAAAAGAAAAACTCTGCAGTCAGATGAATCATCACAAAAGAGGAATCTTTGCAGACTTCTCTAATGCCAGGTAAAATTGTTTATCTAGAAGTATCCATGTATGTAATTAGATTTTCCCATAACATTATACAATAATTGTATTTTTAAAGCAATCCGCTATCTAAAAAGTGGAATTCTTGAGACTGACTAGTAATTAGGGGACAAGCACCAAAGGTGTTGTAGCCACCATTGGAATTGAAATTTACTCTTTATTAGTGGCCAAACACTAGAGGTTGCATGACTACTGATATCTGCTAGTCGATTTCTTATTTAAAAATACTTGAGTTACTCGACTACTCATGGTTCTTTCTATTCTAAATGAAAAGAATCAATAAACGCTTATTTATTTATAGCCTAATGCAACAATTATGTATGTAAATTGTTAAAACTTATATAATTCTGATATTACATATTTAAATTTTCATGTAACAGGGTAAGCAACAAGGTGCGTAGGCACCTATTATATCTGTTGGCGTTGTTATTCTTCTTCTTCCGTTTCTTCCACCAAGTCTATGGCAGCCCATAGAACTGCTTTATGGGAACGTTAAATTTGGCACACTGATAGAGGCAAGTCCCAAAATTAACCATAGCAATTTGAAATCTCTAACTCCAACTCTAGTGCCACCACTTGTCCAAAATGTCAATATTTTTATGCTAATAACTTTGAACCGTGAGCCAGAAAATGAAAAAATCCTTTTTTTTTACACGAAAAAATGTTCTTGGCTCATGCCAAGTTGAATGAACGGCAAAATAAAAAAAATCGAAGGTTTAGTTTTTTCGCTAATGTCAATTGTTTGAAAACCTACTTTTTCGAACTTGTCCTAGACGGTTTGTCTGATTCTCACCATTGGCTCATCAGATCATCTTCAGACCATGCTGGCAAAAGTTATGGAATTCAAGTTGATTCGTCCAAACATTCTCGAATACCACGTGATCGAAATCTATGAAAAGCATGCTAAAGTGCATGGAGGCTATATCTCGGCAACAATTTGGCATATTGAGACCAAACTTGATGTGTGTTAGCCGAAAACATAGACAAGGGGAGGAATTTTTGAGGGGTTGCAACATATTGCGACGATATATACTGAATTTAGTCACAGTTATCACAGTTTGATGATAATAGTATATGTGCACACTACAAAGTGCACAGGCTGCCATTTACTATTTTATATGCAACATGCAATCAATGTCTTGCATTTAAAACAGTTCATATAAGGAATAAGTGACCATACCCCATAAGCACCACCACACTCAATAATGCATACAGTATGCATCGACATGTAATTAAGAGCATTATAAAAGGTTCACTGTTTTCAATATGTCAATTTATTATAAGACACACAAAACTTTAATAGTAAATGACATTTACAGATGGGGAGACTCAACTGATTTTCTACTGTTTAATGTTAATCATCATCGAACTCAACCAGTCAAGAGCTATATTTAGCCTTAGATGTTATATGAAAATGGTCCCTGAGGCATAGGTTTTATTAGCTGACAATAATATTAAACAAATAAACATTATAGGCACAAATACAAATATACTTTTAGAAATTGTTTTGAAAAATTTGGTGTTATTGTTTTAGCAAGTTTCAATTAAAACCCTATCCATGAAAACTTGTGTGATTTTCCTTTAAAATAACGTTTTAGTAGATCTTTTTTAAGTATATTTTACTGTGCAATTTCTTACATAATTTCTTTGAGTTTGACCAAACTTTTATTTTGGTGGGTTGTAGAAAGAGTTTCTGTGTTTTTAATAAACTATTATTATTAGTTAATAGGCTTACTTGAAGTATATTATACTCTACTGTGCAATAGTACTATATTTCTGTTTGAATTTCATTTGCTGTTTCTTGTCAGTTTGTGTATAAGATCATCTGAATGAATGCGATAGTCTTATCAAATGAAATGGTGAAATCCTCTCATAGCGTGCATGGTGTGCACATGTGTAGCCTACATCATGTGTCAATATAGTGAATAGCTGAAAACACCACGCTGGTGCTTCAGTGTGTTTGTGTGTGTAAAGTAGAGCATACATTCCCAGAGATGTGTATAACAACACCTTCAGGGCGCTGCTGGCCAAATGGGTGCCCTAAGCAGGACTGTATTGTTGTGCCCCGTCCTCAAATATGATGATGAAAAAAAACACCTACTATAGGGTGAAAAAGCACATTAATCAAATAAAAAACTAAATGAATAAATTGTATTATTTACAAATTACAATTGTAGTTTTCGACATTTACCTATGGCTATAACTTTATTATGACTAATTTATTTTACAGTCTCAAACATTCAGAAATCATGCAAAAGGAAATTAAGAGTTTTACTATGATAAAACCATGTTTTATTTTTGTAAAGGTTCTGATATGCACGCTTTTGTTTAAGAAATTATGAAGGCTGTTGATCAAAAGTGGTAAGCCATTTAATCATGTTACAAGTGACTTTATTTATGAATTTTCAGCCATTTCAATTACAATCATCCTAAAATTGCTGTAATTGGTCATTGTTGCATTTGGTGTGATGCTCTGTGTCATGCTTAGCTCCTCAGTTTGCTGATGGAGTGCTTGGCCATGTAATTGCTGCTTGCAGCTATGTTTGTATCTGTAACCATCACAAAATTATTCTTATCTGCATTCGGATAAAACCGGTTGGAATGTTGTACATTTACTTGATAAGACCATAATGACTTTTTTTATTTGATCTTTTTTCATAGTTATCAATGAACAAGTATGCAGTGTTAAACTAAAATAATTATACATTTCTACAAATCAATTTTACATGCAAGCAGAGAGATTACATGACATTTAGTGATCATTTCTACGACTGAATGAAACAATGTGCATTTGCCACTAAACCAGCAAAAGAATATGTATGATGCTTTATTATAGGTGATATTACTCTTGCCAAGCTCTGAAATCTGAGAGATGCACAGAGAGGGACAGCAATGTGCCGTTTAATTTCGCTCTTTTCATTCATAAAGTTTCATAAAGTTTGCATCCATTTATTTCACACTCTATTCTATTATGTGACTTTAGAGGTCTATGTTAAATATTGTGCTGATCCCCTGGCTCAACTGTTATATAGCAAACAGACTGTGCCAGCCTCAGTCGAATATTCAGGCAGAATTATTCCTTTCCGTTATTCATTTTTGAAACCATTATATATGGTATTGGGCTTTGGGCACACCCTAATTATTATAATACATATTTTAATTGTATATGCAACCTAGATAAAGTCATAGAAAATGACAGCTACATAATATTGTGATCCTAAAATTCAGTCATACTTGCAAACTCTGTGCATGCATTATGGTTAATGCATGCTCGAGTAGTCAATTGTTTCCAACAGTGCCAACTAGTGGTTGAAGTAGTTGGTCACTTGACTACTAGAGAAGTCTATGCAAGCCCTACCAAGCACTAATGTTTGTGTGTTTGCATGTTTTCTTTATCAGCACCAAGGGTGCTGGAGACCTTTGCAGTTGTTAGTTTCTTCCTCATTATTTTTTCAAATTTAAATCTGTGGAAGCCCTGTGGACCATAAATATGAAAACAATGAAAATCATCACAGTTTAAGAGATGGAAATGAAAAGTAATCTGACCAACTGGAGTCTCTAGCACCATCTCTATAGCCTTTCAGGATGGGGTTTGAATCACGTGTGGTGCATGCCCAGACTGTAAGAAGTAATGAAAAGTACTGAAAGTGAAGTGAAGTGGCGTGTGGCGAAGTTTGGTGACCCACAAATTTGTGCTCTCCACAAGGGAAGGGAAGAGAGGAGGATACTACAGAGGAAAGATGTGTACCGTATTTTCAGACTATAAGTCGCCTGAGTATAAGTCAGCATCAGTCCAAAAATCCGTCATGATGAGGAAAAAACATATATAAGCCCTCTGGCGGCTGTAGACGGTAATGTTTTCTCCTGGTTCATGTCAAATTAATTTTGATAAATAAGTCGCACCTGGCTATAAGTGCTGCACCAGCCAAACTATGAAAAAGTGTGACTTATAGTCCGAATATAGTCCAAGCTGGTGGCACAGGTGTCCAAGCTCACCCAGCAGATCCATTAGCTCACTTCTCTCACTGCCCATCGCACGCCTGTGCCGCCCGTCCCCGGAGAGCCCACAGGATCACTTCCGCCAGAGCCGTGACTTCCGGCCAGACAACTACTCAGGTGAGACAGCTTTCTGCAGAACTTTTCTAAATAAGTGTTCCATGCACTTTGCCTTACAGCCGCACCTTCGCCACCGAGGAATCAAAGGTGGCGTTCCGCTCACTCTACTATCGGGCAAGGCAGCCCTATGGGGGCGGCGGTGTGGGAAAATCAACATCCGTGTTGTGCCTCGTTCCACACCCTCTTGGAGGAAAATGAGGAGGTATTGATCGAGCGCGTGCCAGCAGGGAAGCTGCTCACCAGCTCTCAGACCTACATTAGGGAACCTCTTCGGTCACGGATTACTCCATCCAGTTCCACACCCTGGCGTCCGCATGCCAGTGGAATGAGGTGGCGCAGTGGGATTGATTCCTGCATGGGCTGGCCGACCCGTTCCAAAAGGAGATCTACCTCCTCAAGCTGCCCCCCACACTCAACGGTCTTATTGACTTAGCCTTACGTGTTGATGCCCGGATTAACGCCTGGGTTGTCAGACCAGTCCCTACGCGCCATACCATCTCTCCAGACATGGGGTGCTCGAGTCGGAAGCGGTCGGTCCCGCGGCGACCACGAACCCATGCAGGTGGGTAGAGCTCGGCTGTCCGGAGGAGAGAGAACGCGGAGGTCCCAAGGACTATGCCTGTACTGTGGAGGCTCAGGACATACCAACTTCTCCTGCCGGTAAAGAGCCAGTCCGGTAGTAAACTTGAGGCTACTATCGGGTGGGATCTCCGCTGGAAGTCCTCAACAACATCATCGACTCTCCTTCTGGTGAAACTGCGTGGGAGAATCACACTCCACGACTGTCACGCCCTTCTGGACTCTGGAGCCGAAGGTAATCTCATCGACTCACTCCTTGCACGCCACCAGAACATTCCTGTCCTGCCTGTGTCTCTTCCCATCCATGTCACCGCACTCAACGGCCAGGAACTGCCTCACGCACACACTACACAGAACCCATCACTCTGCTCACTTCTGGCAATCATTGTGAAACCATATCCTTTTTTCTCATGGACTCCCCTGTAGCTCCCATTGTGTTAGGTCACCCTAATCCACATAATCCACAAGTGGAGTGGGGTTCCAACACAGTCACATTGTGGATTGAAATTACCGACAGCCAAGGAGATAGCGGTCACTGTCCTAGATCACGTCTTTTTGGCTTCATGGCCTCCCAGTAGATGTGGTTTCTGACAGGGGATGTCAATTTATATCCAAATTTTGGAAAGAGTTTTGTAAATTGCTAGGAGCGTCAGTTAGCTTGTCTTCGGGTTATCATCCCCAAAGTAACAGACAATCTGAGCTGAACCAACCAAGATTTAGAGAGGGACGTTGCGATGTTTGGTCTCCAAGAATCCTTCTTCCTGGAGTCAACAACTCTCTATGGTGGAGTACACTCACAATTCGTTACCAGTGTCAGCTACAGGCCTTTCTCCGTTCCAGTGCAGTTTAGGTTACCAGCCACCAGTTTTTCCCAGTCTGGAATCTGAAGTCGAAGTCCCCTCCACTCCGCATTTGTCCAGAGGTGTCACCGCACCTGGACCAGAGCCCGAGACTCTGCTCCAGATGAGGGGCACTAAGGCCAAGGCGATCGCCACCGGTCAAAGCCTCCCGTTATGTCGTGGGTCAAAAGTGTGGCTTTCTACCAGTAACATTCATCTAATAAATTAGCTCCTAAATTTATTGCAGCGTTTACTATCACCAAGATTGTTAGTCCGGTGACAGTCTGCCTCAAACTACCTCCAGCATACAGGAGGATACACCCGCCTTTCATGTGTCCAAAATTAAACCTGTGTTTTATGCGTATTAATCCGCTTACTTCGGTTCCCCTGCGCGTCTCGTAGATGGGGAACCAACTTATTCGGATAATCGTATTCTGGACTCAAACGGAGGGGCGAGGATTCCAGTACCTGGTGGACTGGGAAGGTTACGGTCCAGAGGAGAGAGTTGGGTACCTGCTAGGGACATATTGCATGACTGCCTTATTGATGATTACAACCAGCAGGTAGGCCCTTCTGGGAACTCCAAGAGGCGTTCTTAGGGGGTACTGTAACAGTTGGTAAACCGTGATCTCTGGGTTTTGCACTTTGTGGTGAAGTCTGTGTGTTTCATTAATTCCATTAATTGTCATCAGCAGCAGCTGTCACTCATTACACACTCCCTATATATTGGCTTGTCTCACGTCTTGTGTTTGTGAGAACGTTGTTTCATGTCTGATCTCTGTCTCTTGCTTCTGTGTTGTTTTGCGTTGGATGTCCGTGTCTTCCCCAGAACCTCATCCACTCTCCGCACTTCCACAAGCATTATGACTTACCTTCGCTCGACTCCCGCAGTTCCTGTGCCATCCTCTCCTGCTGCCTTCTCACCGTCACCATCCGGATTACTCACCGTCTCACCGCCATCTTGGATTGTCGTCTTCCCAGCATCGTGTTGTACTCTTCTTTGTTTGTTTTTATATACATTAAACTGTTTAACTTCGCACTTGTTTCCAGCTCCTCCTTCACCCAGTCATCACAGCTCTCCGCTACCTGGTGTACTGTGGAACCCTGGCCAGTAGCCAGTATTGGGTGAGGTGTGAGAGGTCAGTGACTTATGACGGGCCAACCGCCATGGGTTGTAGGACCAGTCGTGGAAGCGCTAATATCGACAGTCCAACCCGCTCTAGATTTCCTTCATCAGCTCTTAGTATGAACTGCTCTGCTCAGGGGTAAGCATAAATGCGCCGTTACACCTCTCCCGTCAGCAGCGGTGCCACGATCCGTGCCCTCTCGCCTTGGACTATGACTTCGAGGCGAGTCGTCTCGAACATTTATGGGAATGTCTCGACGTCATCATCGTCATCATCTTGGGGATTAGCTGTGCAGCCTGGGCTCGGGGTCAGGTAGCGGAGTTCAGCGAGGCAGAGGGCATCGGAGGCGGTGAGCTCAGCGTTCCATTTCACCTTGTCGGGAGGCCATGTGCTCCATGATCTGTTGCTGGCGGATGCTCACCTCGGTGAGGTGCTTGAGCAGCTCTTACATCTTGGGAGAAGCGCCACCTGGGGAAACAGGAAGGGGCGTGAGCCAAACAAACAGAAAAAAAATGTCCGTAGCAAGCCAGGTGAGGTGACAATAAATGTGGTGGGACCCTGGTCGGTAACATCTTAACTGCAAGAGTACATGACACGAGGATCAAGGTGAGTGGAGTACCCTACAGGGGTTTACAGAAGGATGGTGCTCTCAACAGATGCGTCCAACCTGGGTTGGGGTGTCTTGGCGAGGGCAGACCAGCCTTTGGTAGATGGAAAGCCATCTCCATATCAACTGCCTCGAGATGCTGGCAGTGGAGCGAGCCCTTCAATCCTTTCAGGTGATCCTGACAGAGGCGTGAGCTGCTGAAGTACCAGAGCGCTCTGGTGATATGACCGCCCTCATATTGACCCGTTGAAAACTGCTCCCAGGAGCGTAATACTTTGGCTGGGGAGCAGTGAGCTCTGGCAAAATTGACCCTGAGTCCTAGGCACTCTAAGTGGCTCAGGAGCGGATCTGTTGTGGTCTAGCTCGGTTCGGTGACTGGGTTAGAATACAGATTCCCATCTGTCTCAGAGGGAAAGCCTCGTTCATGCCCTGTGAAACAAGCCTGACAAGAGGCTGGATAGTGTCGGATGGCAGGCAGCTGATTAGGGGCCTGAACATTGCGAAGTGTGGAAGAGGAAAACTGTGAAATGTGAAATATTTATTGTGTTGCCATAACAACGATCAGGAGGATTTAGAGAGTGTCGGGTCCAGCACAATCCTTTGCTGGGGGCCCTGATGTCTAGGTGGTTTAGCGCCTAGTGGGGCAAGGTGGGTGCTGCTCCTTAGGGGCGCCGCCTGGGGGTAGAAGGGACAGGTTTGCTCTGGTGCTGAGTCGTGCAGTCCTGGGGCGACTGGGGCAGAGGTGGGCTTGGGCAGGAAGTGTCGCATGGCTTGGGGACGACTTCTGTGCTGCAGTGAAGCGCTCTGTAAACCCTTCTCACGGCTGGCCGAAGACCAGATGGAGAGACTGGGGCATAGAGAAAGGCCACTTTGTCGCCTCCTTAATCTCTGTTAGGTTGAGCCAGAGGTGGCTCCAGTACAACCAGGTTGGCCATGGATAGATCCGATGGCCTGGGCGTGCTTTAGGTGGCTGCGTGTCAAGCAGTTTGTCCTCCGATCGCCAAAAGACAAGGTACTGCTTCAGCCGAGGGAGCTGCTCTGGGCGTGAGAGAAGAGGACAGGGGACTCTCTCATTGGAGAGGGTGAGGCACGCTGGCTGAGCGGCGTGAGCTCACCCAAATCGGGCTGAGCCCCTCTTCCCTGCTGTCTTTTCCTGGCGACTCGTGGGAGGAAAAAGCGGGCGAGAGGCGGATTGCTTCATTAAAGAAAGCAATATGTGGCAGAGAGGCGAGACTCATGCTCTCACAAAAGCAGCATGAAGTCTCAGTGAGTGCAGCCTCAGCGTGGGGTTTTCCCAGGCAGAAAACACATTCACCATGGACGTCGTCATCATGCAGAGGGGCTCTGCATGCCACAGCAATGGCTAGCATGGCCGCCGCCGTTAAACGCCTTAAAGCGACGCTTAGAAACACTCTTTTGGCGGTGAAAACTGCTGGAAAAACTCTTTGTGATCGCCGGATGGTGCAGGAGATCGCGAGAAGCGTGCCCGTAGCGGCGACCCAAGATCGGCTAGGCGGCTGTCTGAACGCCGGCATTGCAGGTGGTCGGCGGTCTCAACTGGTCGCTCGCGGTGCCTCTTCGAGCGAGCTCGTTCCAGTCGAAGGCATTCAACAAAGATCCAGTGAAGTGGAAGTGTAAGCTGAAGGAGTAAGATCTGATTTCCTCTGGCGATTGCCTGCTTATATAGATTGCCCGCCATTTTGGCGGCTTTGGCCATCATGCATCGAGCTCTACAACTTCATGAGCTGTCATTAGTTTAAAGTTTACAGATTAAACCAATGGCAGTGCAGTTAATGAAAAGGCTTCAGTACCGAGGAAAAGGAGTTTTTCTATCATAATGCATATGGTGAAGTATCGAAGGGAACAGTATATATTATCTCTTTGGGTTTATAAAGTAAATCATTTATAAAACTATGTATACAGGAGAGTAAATTAACATATTTCTAATAAGCCTATATGATTTGCTGTACATCGCGATTAAAAAAAAGTAAAATTTTAAACCAGGCTTTAAGTTTGCATGCAGCCAAATATTAAATTACATGGATTTAAGCGTCACTGAATCAGCTGAAAAGTGAAGCATCACCAGACCATTGGTGCCCTCTGCGGGTATTTATTATAATATATAATGTGCTTAAATAGGTAAAGTTAATATTATTTATAGGCATATTAGATATTTAAACAGTGATGTTCAATAACCCTATATGTTTAATTTGTTTTAAAACTTTATTTGAACCAATTATTATTGACTCATCATTGTTTAATATAAACTTTAAATTTGATGATTATAACTGGCAACTAAGGACAATCCCAAATTCAGTATCTCAGAAAATTAGAGTTTTATGAAAAGGTTCAATGTTGAAGACACCTGATGCCACACTCTAATCAGCTCTTGAACAACAGACAGCGTTTGAGCTTCAAAGGACTGGACTGCTGCTGAGGTGGTCCACAGTTATGTTCTCTGATGAAAGTAAATTTTGCATTTCCTTTGGATATCAGGATCCCAGAGTCTGGAGGAAGAGAGGCAGGCACATAATCCCGTTGCTTGAGGTCCAGTGTAAAGTTTCCACAGTCAGTGATGGCTTGCGTGCCATGTCATCTGCTGGTTGGTCCACTGTGTTTTGTGAGGTCCAAGGTCAACACAGCCGTATACCAGGGCGTTTTAGAA
This sequence comes from allo-octoploid hybrid of Carassius auratus x Cyprinus carpio, assembly GCA_024542945.1. Taxonomy (NCBI): domain Eukaryota; kingdom Metazoa; phylum Chordata; class Actinopteri; order Cypriniformes; species allo-octoploid hybrid of Carassius auratus x Cyprinus carpio. The sequence continues at coordinate 30,386,723 of CM045073.1, read as the reverse complement.
CATTTCATGCTTCCTGCTGCTGACCAACTTTATGGAGATGCAGATTTCATTTTCCAACAGGACTTGACACCTGCACACAGTGCCAAAGCTTCCAGTACCTGGTTTAAGGACCATGCTATCCTGTTCTTAATTTGCCAGCAAACTTGCTGACTCTTAACCCCATAGAAAATCTATGGGGTATTGGGAAAGAGAAGATGCGATATGCCAGACCAAGAATTCAGAAGAGCTGAAGGCCACTATCAGAGCAACCTGGGCTCTCATAACACCTGAGCAGTGCCACAGACTGATCGAATCCATGCCACGCTCAGCTGCAGTAATTCAGGCAAAGGAGCCTCAACTAAGTATTGAGTGCTGTACATGCTCATACTTTTCATTTTCATACTTTTAGTTGGCCAAGATTTCTAAATATAATTTCTTTGTATTGGTCTTAAGTAATATTCTAATTTTCTGAGATACTGAATTTGGGATTTTCCTTAGTTGTCAGTTATAATCATCAAAATTAAAAGAAATAAACATCTGAAATATATCAGTCTGTGTGTAATGAATTAATATAATATACAAGTTTCACTTTTTAAATGGAATTAGTGAAATAAATAAACTTTTATTCTAATTATATGACCAGCAATTCATTAAACAAATTACTTTGAATAAGGAAAGCGATTACTTTGACATAGTATATTTTCATGTGTCCACAGCCGTTGCATGCTTTGCATGTGCTGTACTTTATTTGTACCATTTTGTTTTATTAGTTTATTTATTAGAATTTGAAAGATAATAAGAATGTTGTGATCTCTGATTTTAGTCCTTGAAAAAGCAAGTCCTGGAATTGCATTTTGCAGTTTCTGTACGAACCCTGTACTAGGTTGTTCGAAAAATACATTATTTTTCACATATTTTGCATTATTACAACAACTCTCAGCCCAGTCTGGCATGAAGCGGCTCGAATGGATCCTGTATCAAATGAAGACCGCTTCTGAAATACTTAATGTGCTGTAATTGGTTAGCTGGGCCAGTATGTGTTGTGAATGGCACCACTCGACAATGGAAATGTCATGCCCTTACCATAGCTGCTTGCTGCAAGCTTCAGTGTAAATATTGTTTAAATTTCAAATCAATTTGAATGCGATTTAAACCCAGATGATTGTAATTGCTCTAAGTTCGCTGCCTGGGAAAGTTAGACGTCTCCAACATAGTGATAACACTTGTTGCCTAAAAAAGCAAAATAATCATAATCACCCTTTAATGTCCTTAAATGCAAAGTAACAACCATGTCTAAAGTAGTATATGAGAGAGAGTACATAGTTTATTTTGCAAGTTCTTCTAATCTCTCTGGCATGCTAACCATTTGACACAATTCAGAAAGTATATTAGTTAAATGATCTTTACTGGTAGTAGTGATAGTTCTACCATTGTAACAAGGTGTAACAAAGAGTTGATTTTTTCAGCCTTGGCTAAATGGAATATAAAATAGACTAGATAAGGATCTAGATATATGATCTAGATATAGACATAATAGCTCTTATGTATAATTTTGTCAGCAACATTGATTCTAGATTTTATGATTGTGAGAATTATTTTTTTATTTTAAAATATTGCTATTTTTTCTTTTTCAGATTCAACTGAAAACACAGACAATGCTGAATATTCTGAATCAAATGATTCAGTAAAGGCAAGTATTCACAATTTTGTCAATATAAAACAGTTTATTTTACATTTTCACATGAACCGTGAAGATATTTCATGTTCATAAAATCACAAATTAAAAAATATAGCTGCAAGCAGTGATGACAGGCCCATGCCCCAGTGCCAAAACCACCCCAGTGACTTCAAGAAAACCATGAACCCATGAATTTAACTCTCTAGGAGACTTTTTTTTGTGACGATGCTGGCAGTGGTGTAGTGCAAATCCATGAGTGAATGTTCGAAGTGAAGTATGCATCCCTAAGTTTAGGCTGAAATGCAGGGGTGACTGCACTTTCTCTGTGGCTGCCCCTAGATTGTGGAATGCCTTGCCCCTCTGTATTAGATCTGCACCTTCACTATCTGTTTTTAAATCTATGTTGAAAACTTAACCTTTTTGATTTGCCATTTTGAAAGCGGAGAATTATCTACTGTACTTTAGAAAAATACTGTACTGTTTCTTATTGAAATGTTTTTTATTGTTTTAGTTCAGCACATTAGTCAATCCAGTGGTTTTAATAGTATAACAGTGTTTAATAATGCTATATAAAAAAATTTACATTGAAATTGACAAGTAGCGTCAATGGATTTCCCATGCTTCGCAGTAGGGAGCTGGGCTTGAAACGAAAAAAAATTCAATCGGTTCACTACTGAACAGAATCGATATTTTAACGGTTCTGTTCTGTTCCTCTGATATTATTACTGTTCGAAACCAGTTCGGAGGAAAAAATACAGGTTAATAATGTTATTTTAAAAAATAATATAATTATAATTGTAAGGGAAACAGGTCAATTTAGCTCAAAGGGAATCATTTAAGATTTTAAAAGGAATTTGAACAGAATCACTGTTTCACGGCTGCTCCTAAGACGCAGCCTGCGGTTCAGTGAATGAGCCGTTTAACATCAAATCTGGCTGGATACTAATATCCAAACTATAGTGAAAACACTATCAATTAGCACAGTAACAAGATCGGCAGCTTAAGACATTAACTTGTAAGCACAAAACACAAGATACTCTCTTTTCAATATGAATAAGGCTTTATTAGATAAATCTAAGACATATAAACTAATCAAACACATAAACGCACACACACATTCACACAAGTTGCAGGAAGATCGAAAGTTAGGGAAAGATGAGTTTAAGAGAATGGAAATATGGAATCCCAAGTTTACAGCAATACGTTAAATTGCATAGACATGAACAACCATCAATCACGTAATTAGCCGCATTGAGTTCCTCAATGGGGTTAAAATTATATTAGATACACCAGCACAACAAATATCTGGGAATACGCTTGCCTTCGCTTTGCTGTGAAAGGGACTCCCGTTGAAAGGGGTATCCCGGTGTCGCTGATTGGCTGGAAGTTCAGTTGGCTGAAGTGACGTCTTGGGGAGCCCGTGCTTGGGCGTTGGCTGAAGCTGTGAGTTTGTGGCTGGTCGGAGTTCAAATGCGCAGAGCGAGGTTGCGTTCAAAAACTTAACTCAGAACACGCAAACTCTCAAAGCGGAAAAGAAAAGAAATAAAGTTTGACGAACTAGGTTGTGTTCCTTCTCATTGTGGCATAAGTAGCAGCAGGCAGGCAGCGTGGAACCAGGCTCAAAGAACAATGATGACTACCGCATGGCTAGATGCTTACAAGCTAAAGCTAGGTAGCAAAGCTACAAGCTAAGAGCAGGCATGACTGATAGCACGCAGCAAGGCTGGAACTAAAAGCAGACTAAAAGCCGACATGGCTAATAGCAGCACTAGGGACTAAAAGCAGACTAAAAGCCTGCATGACTGATAGCACAAGCAATGCTAGACTAAAAGCAAGATTTAATCGCGGTCCAAAGTTTTAAACTTCCTTGTTGGCCACCCTCAAATGTTGCCTTGACCAATCAGATATGGTCCTGGGGTCTGGGGTATCATAAATCATTGTTTATCTTACCAAGCATGTGGTTCTTGCCTCACAGGGTCTAATTTTGGACATGATTCCTATAACATGATTATGATATATTTTACAAATAAATGATTGTCAGGACAATATCAAGCAAGAAAATTCGATATGTCAATACTAGACATGACTATGTATCCTATAGTTATCAAAAGACATACACAATAAGTGATTATACATGATAGTCAAATGTGTGGGTTACACATAAATGAATATGAGTTAAGCAATGGAACGATTCATTTACAAGTCTTTTTGAGTTCATTCTGGTCCATATATAATGTATAAAAGCAGTTTCTTTGCCATTCTCTGGCAAAGGGACTTTTCTGTGAAGACAAAGGTTTAAAGCCCTTCCCCTTAGGAATTTCAGTCTGGTTTCACTGGCTGGTGGGGAAGTCAATGCAAGTATTTAACTTGATCTCCTGGGTTTACATGTGATGTCCAGCGTTGCATTCCAATCTAGACAATAAATTTGACAATCTCTTCTTCGAATTAAAATTGTCAATAATTGTTATATTGGTGTTAATGTTGAAAGCTGTTGTGTGAATAAGTTGGTTGGTTGGATATCTTGCTTGGTTCTTGTGGCACTAGAACTGATTTATGACTTCCTGAGGAATTGCCTCGCTTCAATGCACACGCTCTGATAGACTCTTTGATTTGTCTGATTCGACTCATTTCTGCTACATAATTATATAATATATAATTATAATAATAATAAAGTATAGAGTTTTCCTTACTCAAAAAAGGTAGAAATACAGATCTAACGCTTACAGTTTACAGCTTGCACCAGATTTTGTCCAAATGTAAGCTAGGCCTACTTAAAAAAAAAAAAAAACTTTCAACACTTTAAAAGTATTTTTAAGATATTTAAAAATGTTTGCTGCATAGTTAAAAAAACACTTGTACTATAAGATTGCGTTTGAGAGTAAAAAAAAAAAAAACCTTAAATCAGCTACATAGCATTTTATTAACCCTATTACTTTCTGAAATAATGAAGGTTAAAATGCCTGGGCCAGATTCATAAAGAATCTTAAACAAAAGTAGCTCCTAGTGACAAAATTCTAAGAAAATTCTTAGCAATGTAGCTTATATCTTAAAATTAAAGAAAAATCCTAGTAAAGAAAAAAAGTAATTCAGAAAGCATCTTAACCCTTAAAAGAGGTCTTAAGGTCAAACTTGTCAGGAGCACAGACGAGGACTTTTAAGAGGCTTAAGAGTTTCTTTAGCAGCTGGAGAAAATGGCAGAAAGATGAAGAGGCAGAAGAAATGTGTTACAGACAATGGATGACAGTGAGTTAATAAGACGCTATAGATTATATAATAATTTATAATTTGATATATAAATTAAAGTTATCACTACATTACGATATTTGGCAACTGGGAAAATGCAACAATGCAATAGTGATGATTTGGGTCTGTCACAACCTTCTGTAAGAAGAGTGATCACACAAACAGTTTCAGCACTTTCAGAACATCTTATTGTGTCGCAGTTCATTTCGCTTTCCACTGGACATTCCCCTTGCAGGCTCAAAACCTGCATTTATGAATATACAGGCTTATAAGTGCTGACAAGCAGGGGAATGAACCGTTAATAGTTTGTGCTATAGCTCCCATGTCTGCTTCTTGTCCTTCGGCTGTGACACCTGGCCCAAATTTTCCTTTTAAGAATGGTCTTGTGTTCTTCCACTAACTGGGCTAACAGTAAACACTGTTGCTCTGTCCAGTTTGGCTTTCCTCTTCTTGGTTTTGATTCCATGTTTGATACATTAAAACCAACATTTAAACCGCCACTTAAATAGGACAACAATCACTGTTATCGGAAAGAGTGGAAACAATTTTTTATCATTCTAAGCCAATCAAATATCTTATAGGAAATTAAAAGCATGGTAAATAAAAAAAGGATTTAGATATATATAATGTGTGCTTGTGTGTATGAGAGAACGGTCTTATAGGAAAATTACGCTGTAAATTCAAAGTGAGAATTAGAATACACACTATACTTAAAATCACTCTTTTTTTTTCCTTCTTGTACAACCAACCAATCACAGTCTTCAAAAGATTGTGTCATACATAGCAACGAGGTCAACCCCCTCCCTCACTAAGATGAAAGTTTTTGTCTTTTCCTTTTCTTTCCGAATTGCTCTTAAGCTAAGACTCCTACATGTAAAAGTTTTTAAGTTAAATTAAGAGTTATCTGAGAGGATTCATAGAATCTTTATGAATACGGCCCTGTAGTCTAAAGCAAAATGTTTAAAAACAGTTATTAGTTTCTCTTCAAATCAAATCCTTTAAAGTTTAGGCTATAAAAACCTCAATCCAAAAACAAATTAATGTAAGCTGAAGCTGACGCCTACCTCTCTCATTCAGCATGAATCCAAAAGTTTCCATGTTCCGACGTATCTGGATGCTAAAATGTTATTTAATATAAAGAAAATAGAATAATAGAAAATGTATAATAAGTAATGTTGTATATCGTCCGACAGTCGGACTCCAAATTTCATTCAAAATTATTTTGAGGTTAACAGCAAATGAAAACTGTTCAGCTTCTGGGAAATTTGTGAAGTCTCGCTAGGCTATTTAAGTTCCACAACAAAATAATTTCAATAAACAGTATTTAGAAAAGAACAAGAATTAAAAATAAAAGAAGCTATAGCAATATTAACTACAAACCAAAACTAATTAATTTAGACTAAAACAAAACTGAAACCAACGTTGGGTTTCTATTCGAACACAAAATCAAAGTTTCCAGATTCGCCATGTATTTGAATAACAAATGATTATAAAAAATAGCCTTATGTTTGTAAACATTTTGTGTCTGCATTATGTCTATTTCTGAATGAAAACTTTTTTCTCTAAAAAACTTATATACAAGTTTCTCTCCTCTCTCTAGGCTATATATATATATATATATATATATATATATATATATATATATATATATATATATATATATTAACCATGCAGGAAAACCTTTTTGAATATTTTGATAATTTACTGAAAATAAATAAATGGCTTTTAAACCATTTAACTGATTATTAATCGGTCAAAATCAGCTGATCTGAGTTTGCTGCACTCAGAACCCAGTGACTGTGAACAAATCAGCAGAGCTTGTACGAGCTTTTGTCATCGTTAAGTCTTTCTCAGACGTTTCCATATGTCGAAATTGGTTAGCGCATCTATCTTTGCATGATGATGTCCAATGACTCTGGCGAGCGGAGCTTCTCAAAGTTGGGAATAATCAAAGGAGAGCTGCGGTCCTCGGTTTGGCAGGAAAGGCTAGGCATGCTGGCGCTTGATTGTAGAGACCTGTGCGGGATGGATTTTTCCGTCCTGTTCCGCAAGATTTTATCCCGCTCCCGCAAAAATATGTTATTTTCTCCCGCTCCTGCCCGCGAACGATCAAGTTTCGTCCTGCTACCGCTGCAAAATCCCGTGGGTAAAGTATAATTATTATTTTTTAGTTATTTTTAAGTTTAAGTTTTTTTTTTTTAAATGCATTGCATATTCTGCCTGTATATACATTATATACATTTTAAAAAGAAACAAATGTTTCGTTTTATTTGCATTTAATAAAATGGATGAAAGGAACGAACATGGAACTTAGAACATAGAAATACAGTAAAAAGTGTAACGTGAGGGTTCGATATGTGGTGGTAGATCACTCTTTATAATAATGAACAGCAGAATGGAGACAGAAGACTTCAGTCAAGGGGCACTTTACTGAACACCGTCACAACAACCACACTTCCTTCAACACAGCCTTTCACGTGACATCACTAACCAATCAGAAGCAAGGACTTAGACTGAGATAAACGTGAGTGAATCAGATAGGCAGATTTGGCAGAATATCCTTACTGCATTAAATATGTAAACACATAAAGGTGTAAATAATTAATTGACTAAACATTGTAAATATACTTCTAGTATATTAACTCCAAATATAAATCATATTAAATTCTAAGCATTACAACTTTCCAACATGAAATATGAACTCCACTTCTAAACCTTACAAAAGTAAGAAAAGTAAATAAAAAATATACCTATTAGGCTATAGTATAGCCTTATGAATTATATAATAATATAATAAACCTGGATTTATTTCATGTTCAAACGAAAATTAGCCTATACTGTTTAAGAATGCCTTCTTTTCCTCAAACATTAAACAAACAAAAAAAAAAACATTTTTCCTCAACAACAAAATAGACAAATTGTAAATATTTAGCAAAATAAATAAATAATTAAAAATAAACGGAATTAAAAAAGAAATTGTAGACTACGACTACTAATGTAGTCCTGCAGGAATAGCATGTCATTCATTGATATTTCCACTTTATGGAGTCCCGCAGAAATAACTTTATTTTACCGCAACTTGACAGAATAATATCTTGCGCCTGCACATATTCTCCAATCAAATATTGTCCCGACGCAATCGGTTGCGCTGGGTCCCACAGTACTCCCAGGTCTCTACTTGAGTGTCGAATGCATATGCACCAACGACTAGAAAAAATAGGCTCCTTTTTGCACCTGGCATCAGCCCCAATTTGGTCTTAATCCGCCCTGAAGGCGGTGCATTGCCATTGAGACTTGACTGAGTTCACAGCTGAGCGACATTTCACTCGCTGGGTTCAGAGTCACAGTTCGTATGCTGTACTGCTGGAATTCGTGATTGGTTGACAGCAAATTTCAAATATTAAACGGAATGATAAAATAACGTTATTAACCGGTTAATGTCCATTTCAAACTTTGATTCTGTTCAAACTAAAAAAATTATTTTGTTTCTGTTTCTGGTTCTGTTCCTGTCAAAATATTGTTCGCTTCCTGGTTTTCGTTTTCTTCCTTGAACCGGTTCAGAGCCCTGGTAGGGAGCAATGAACACTGTGTAGGGACCATGTCATTCAGAGAACAGTTCATGCATGGAGTGTTCTTCTTAATCAGGTGTGTTAAATGACAGAGAGCCCTGTTGGTTGTAGCCGATATCTGCAAATTAGAACACTTTGAATGACACTTGTATATCGATATACAGTAGTTTGATACAAACACATTTAAATCATAACATCATATATAAAACACTGACAGTGATATTTGGAACATTACACTGTAAACAATTGTGCCAGCTTAAATAACAGTAATTTACTGGCAGGGGTGCCAGTAAGGTACTGTAAATTTACAGCTCTCAGCCATAAATTTTTTTTTAACTCTTAATTTTTTCCGTAATTCTACAATGGAAATGGACTCCACTTCCACTGCGTCAAACTGTTCGAGTTTAAAACTAGCATTCAGATGTCTGTAGAAGATCTTACTGATAGTTACAGAGGTTTAGGTGTTTTTTTCCCATGCTGGGTACTAGGATGCACGATCATGATTTTTCATGGCGACTCGAATACCGATTTTTCACAAGCAACTGGTCGATTCGATACCGATTTCGCTTTTTTTTTTTCTTTTTTTTTTTAAGCAACAAGCAAGAAAGAAAGGAAGTATATGCATAAACAATATGTTTATTTGGTATTTAAAACTGGCCAGCAAAAGATATTCAGGCTGATTTTGGGCATTTCCCCTTCCAACAACCTTGCTCTGTCCCAATTATCTTGATGGTTCTACTGGATTATCTTATCAGATTTTCTCTTGGTGTGGGGTGTGTTAAGAGTGTCTGAACCTGCTCGAAGAATGATGAAGTGCCCTCGATCGCTAATTGTAAATATTCTACATGTTTAATATTTACAATCAGAAATCTTGATGTGGGGAACCTCGAGGACAAACGCGTGTGCATGCTCTGAGATTATCACTTGAAACTAAACAATGAGAGAGTCTGGACTCTCGAATCAATGGGTTGTGAGTTCGAAGCTCTCGAGCCAGGCATGGAATTGTAGGTGGGTTCATGTACAGTGCTCTCTCCACCTTCAATACATCATGACTTAGGTGCTCCTTGAGCAAGGCACTGAACCCCCAACTGCTCCCCTGCAGTGTGTGTGTGTGTTTCACTGCTGTGTGTGTGCACCTAGGGATGTGTTAAAAAAGCAGAGCACAATTTGTGAGTATGGGTCACCATACTTGGCATATGTCACGCCACTTTCATTTTCACAATAACCAATCAGAAAGCTAGATGATCATGTTCATAAGTGATGCAAAAATCTGATAACAATTATTTAAAGTTTATTTAATAAGGCAATTTCAGAGAGAATAAGATCTCTTTTCCAAGAGATAACTGAGAACAACAATTATTAATAAAAAACATATCTGTGTGTCCATCTTGTGTAAATGTTAGTATATAATTCAGCTTGTGGAAAAGCTACTCGTGATGAACTTTGATTTTTCATGTGGCTTCCCTTTTACCACCTGCATTATTATTTGATTGTCAATCTTAAAGGGACATAACTGATTTTAGAGCAGGGTGCATTGTTGAATTTACTGGGTAATCTTCAAATGTTCTTGTTTGTAAATTACAGTTTTAAACTGTACAATTGACAGTTTGTTCTGTAAATGTATTTACTTTTTTCTTGTATTTCTACAAAATTATTCTGGCAACCAGAGCTGGCAAAATTATTTTGTAAAACTATTTTTTACACTGCACCAACCACTACAACAATCATAAATATAAGTTATTCATATATATATATATATATATATATATATATATATATATATATATGTATTTATACTGAAGAGCAAGCTTTTAGAAGAAGCTCTCAGAAAAGGATAGGTAGTTTTATTTTATTTTTAACACGCTAATGCAAATACTCCTGAGGAAAACAAAATGCTTCCCTCTTCAAGGAAAGAAGGTGCAAATTTGGTTAAAATAAAAAATAAATTTCTATGAATCTTGTTAAAGTTTACCTCAAGAAGATATTACAGCTAAACTTGATAGGTTCAAATAACCAATTAAAAACACAAACACTGAATGTTCTAAGTAAATACAACTTAACTGATTGAGTGCAAAATAAATCAAATCTTGCAAATGTTTATGTTAGTTGTTTTACATTGTTGTTCAGTCTCCATGCAATTCTATACTCATTTAAAAATTATCAAACAATAAGCGTTGTTTAAATCATTGAAAACAATAGAAAAATTATTGTTTTGTCTTTTAAACAGGGAGATATCATGGCTACTGAAACAGCAGCAGGAGTCAGAGCAAATGAAACTCTGCAGCCAAAAAACACTGGGAAAAAAACAGCATCTTTTTGCAGACTGCATCTTGAAGACAGGTGCCATAATAAACTTAGTGCTGCAGATGTTCTTCAGATAACTAAACATTCATTACAGTCCCATGAGTCTTGTGCTGAAGAGGAGCTTGATTCATAGTTTTCTACAAAAACTACTGATGATGAACTACAGAGCAAGATATATTAATGTTAATAAGGTCATTGAAAAGGATCAAACACAACAAAGAAATGCTGACTTAACTGAAGACATTGGTGATATATTCAAAGCTGTGTCTTTGTCAAACAAAGAAACAAGTCAATCTGAGCTAATTCACCCGATGGATGTCCAGATGGCTGTGTTTCATTGTGCTGATGGTTTTCTTGAAGCAGCTGATGGTCACTAAACTGTCCCAGTGTCAGTATGCTCTGCCTCTGCTTGTTCTGATCCATTCACACAACAGATTGAGTTTCCCTCTGGACATTCAGACAAATCAACAAAAGCTGGAAGATAAAAAAATATAAAAAATGAAATCCAGCGCTCTGCAAGACACAAACCCAATGGTGTTGTTCTTCAGGTTTGGCTCTGTGTCTTCATCCAAGTCTCAGCTGATGAACAGTTTGATCAATGAGAAACACAACACATTCTTCCACAGGAACTGTCCCGCAGCAGCAGAACCAGAGTCCTGATGGATGGAGTGGGTGGAGATTGCGTGGTTCTGCCCCTCTGGGAAAGAACACAGATAAATTCACTGACTGTGTTGCATTCTGTAATCTACACGGTGATGCAGGAGACCATGAGAAACAGCTGAAGATCCTCACTGAAATGGTTCTCTGTGAATGTTGTCCTTCTACCACAACTGGACAGGAATGACAGAAGTGCAACAATAATCAAAGTTTGTACACAAAAATAAAGCCACTTTATTTGTCTTTTTACAGAGGATGAGTCTACTGTAACTGAGATGAAGAAAGGGAAATTCAAAATTGGTCTGAAAGACAGAAATGAGTCTGATGTATCTGAAGAACTGAGAAAACTATAAATGGTTGTCTTTCAGAATCAAATTCCACCTTTCAGAGTAGAAGATGTGTCCAAACACTCAGATATCAGAGTAGATGAGAGAGATGATAAAGACTGCAGGAGAGGAAGAGAAGCAGCACAGCAGATGATTAAATTACTGGAGAAGAAAGATCTGACAGAAATCAAGGAATCATTTCTACCCTCAGGGGAAACTGTGGCATCAGTGGAGTCAGAAGAACAAAGAGCTACATCGACCCTCAAGGAGATGAGATAGAAATGGACATTAGTAGAAAACAAGCAGACTTGAAGAAAACGGAACAGCAGCATGAATCTGACATCAGTGAGTTCTTGAAGTTGTTTATTCAAGAAATGAAATCGGATGATGAACATGAGAAGACCTTTTTCCTTAAATGTCTTGGAATCCTCCTGATGAATATATCTCAGCTGACCTTTCTGCTCTACACCACAGTTATAATGAAAAGTGGTCAACAGTTGTAAAACTGAAAGAGAATCATGATAAACCTGAACAACTCCAAGGCTGAACAAACTGAACTTGAGAGAATTTCTGGTGAACTACAAGCTGCAGCCTTTGGTTTGGAGCACATTATGAGGGAGATCGGTCAGATCTATGAATCATGTTCATCTGCTAATGAGAATAAGAAAAGATTTGCAGTTTAATTCTATCTTCTCTCCCAAGTCTCGCAGCAGAGATGATGATCTCTGGACTCCACTGGAGCTGATGGATGGAGATGCCGCTCATGTTCCTGTGATCTGCTTACTGCTGTTCTAGATGAACTACTCCAGAAACTGGGAGCCAGAGAATCTTTGTGCTGTCTGTTTTAGGGATTCAGAGCTCAGGGAAATCCACCATGCTGAACGCACATGTTTGGGCTCCAGTTTGCCGTCAGTGCTGAGCAGGTGCACCAGAGGAGCTTTCATGCAACTGGTCAAAGTGTCAGATGAGATGAAAACACAGATGAACCTTGACTATATTCTGGTTGTTGATACTGAGGGTCTTCGTGTTTCTAGAACTGGCTGGAAGATCAACACCACATCATGACAATGAATTGGCCACATTTGTAAGTTGGTCTAGGAAATCTGACATTGATCAACATTTTTGAGAAAACCCATCTGAGGATGCAGGACATTCTTCAGATTAGTTGTCCAGGCCTTCACGAGGATGAAGGAGGTGAATTCCATGTCCAGCTGTGTGTTTGTGCATCAGAACGTTCAGACATCACAGCTGGAGAGAAAAACATGGAGGGAAAGAGACCACTGCAGGAGAAACTGGATGAAATGACAAAACTTTGCTGCTAAAGATGAAGTTTATGAGGCAGAATGTTTCAGTGATGTAATTACATTTGATGTTCAGAATGATGTGAAGTATTTCGCTTCAGCTCTGGAGGGCAGCCCACCAATGGCTCCACCAAACCCAAACTACTGTGAGAATATTCAAGAACTAAAGAAAACTATTATGTTTCATGCCTCAAAATCAGATGGAATGATGCTGACACACTTAAAAGATCGCATTAAAGATCTCTGGGAGGCTTTATTGAATGAAAGATTTGTCTTCAGCTTCAGAAATTCTCTGAGATTTCAGCTTACAGGAAACTGGAGACTGAATACAGCAAGTGGTCATGGAGTCTCGCAAGTGCCATGATGAAAATTGAAAATAAACTACACAACTTAATAGGAAATTCAGCAATTCATGAGGTTAAAGAAACTGACCTTCAAAGAGAACTAAAGATGACAATAGAAGAAGTAAAAAAATCAATGTCTGATTTTTTTTGAAAAAGACACTGATGCTGAAATACTGATTCACTGGAAAGCATCATTTGAAATTAAAATCAAAGATGTTCAGGAAAATATTGTGAGAGAAACAAAGAGGAAATTAAATGAGATTCTTCAGCAGCTAGACCTGAAAGAAAAAGATTGATGCTCAGAGGACACATCATGAAAATACACTCTTTTGAAAAAAGCAAAAGAACTTGCCTTTAAAACTCAAAGACAAAGCAAAATGACGAGAAACACTAAAGAAAGAGTTTGATTTGTTTTGGAAAGAGGTGTGAAGAAGATCATCACAAATACCCTGCAATCAAAACATTGACATAATGAGAATGAGAGAGATACTTGGTGACATCTATGAGGGATGTCTCCCTGTAGACTACTGGAGGAAGAGGGAGGGATATTTTTTTCTGTGCCAGATTATTCAGAATACATCAAAATTAAGAACCGTGGAATTACAGGTGTTTTCACAAATGCCATCAGATCAACTAAGAAGACACTTGGTTACATTCTATCTAAAGAGGATGAAACCCAAATAAGAATTTTGTCACAGATGTTGCTTTACAGACAGACAAAATGATTCAGTCATTTAATATTTCAAAGATGGGCTACAACATCAGCTGCATTCAACAACTAATAGACTACATTAAGGCAAGAGTAATACAACATCAGGAAGAATCAGTACAATATTTGTTCAAGAATGAATTCTTCATGGATTTGGTCATTTCCATCTGTAAGGGGAGCAAACAAGGTGATCACTGACCAACACAGACAGTTCCGGATGCCAATGATCCTGTAATATATGTTGAGAAAAAAGAGAGAGAGTACTATAGTATTTTTTAAAAAACATCTTGATGGAGCTGCATCAGCTGCTATTTTTGGTGAGATAATCTGTCAGAAGCTCAAAGAGCCTGTTGAGCAGAGTGTCTACAAGAAGACTGCCATTGACTTAGCAGGTGAAATGAGAACAAATTGTCCATCACTGAATGGAAACAGATCAAATCTGGAGAAACACATCCCTGAAGACACTGGCAGAAGAGGAGGATTTTAACAAATACATGAAGTACATTAAAACTCCCAGAGATCACTTCAAGAATTTCATCAGAGATGAAGTCAGTCGGCTACATCATTGATCAGTTCCATGTCAGTGTTTTACCCAAGATGAAGGAGAACACTGAACTCTTGGAGAAGAAGATTGTGAAAGCAGCACATGAATCTACAAAACATGTTCAAGTGCAACAGGCGTGTTTGTTTGTGGCTGAAGAATTTCACACAGCAGCTTTCAGATGTGCTGATCTTTCTGAAAAAAGACCTCAGTGGAGTGAGACATGATGATGTTGATGATTTCAACTTACTAGAAGATGTGATAAAAAAGAACTCTCAGCCATAATGTATGATATTAGTAGCAGATTCAAAATGAGCTCTTTAGTAAAGCTGATAACAGTGACAGACCAGATGAGCTTCTGATTGATCACTTCTGTCAGTGCTGTTGGGTCAGTGTCCATTCTGTGCAGCCATCTGCACCAACACCATTGAAAACCATGATGGAGATCTATAATGTTCCTTTCCACAGAGTGGATGGAATTAATGGATGGTATTACTCTAATACAAAGTATCTCTGTGCTGGTTTTTGACAACTTTAGTGGCAAGTAACAAAGAATTTCTTGTATCAGATCAATCATTTCCATATAAAGACTACCAAGAGCAGGAGGAGTTTATGCAAAAGTGGAGTATCACCCCTGACCTCTCTGAGCTGCCGTACTGGAAGTGGTTTATGATTAGATTCAAACCAGACCTGGAAAAGCACTACAGTAAAACATTTGAGGGGAGAGGTAAAGATACCAGAAGAATGGGAAAACATTTACAAAACATGAGCAATTGAAAGCTTGAGTAAAAGCTTCAAATAAATTACTACTGTATGTTCCAATAGGGTTGATAAAGAGTAAAACCCACTTAAACAGATTGCAAACAATACAAAATATAGTTCATGTTATTAACTGATGGGTTCCACTTTATATTGTGTCCCTAATACCAGTGTAGTTAGATAGTAACTACATGTAATCGAGTATGTAACCACAGTGTAAGTACACATTAGTACATAGTATCTAAAGCTGTAATATTTCTGTAACTAACACACATATAACAACTATCAGGATGGTTTGTAAAAGACAAATGTGTAACAGGACATTTGTAACAACAATTTTTCAAATGCTTGTGTAACATGAACTATATAACCACAATTTGTAAAAACGTGTATACTGAGTAATAGGAACCATTTGATCCAGGAGGTGGAGATAGGGTATGTTTAGGTGTGGAAATGGGATTCAGGGGTGGAGATGGGTAGGTTTAGGGATAGTAAAGTGGGAGGAGTTGGATCTCAATCTAGACTAGGTGCACCACTGTAATACCAGTGTGCTTACATGGCAAAAGTGCTGTTAGTCCTGTTAGACATTTGTACTTTCATTACCAAAAGTCTTGTTACCAATTTCCTGTAACACATTTGTATTGGGGGCACTGAATATAAAGTGGGGCCCAGTATGATTGAGGGCTATCAGTTTTAACATTTATAAGACTTTAAGACTATAAGACTAAAATCATCCATCCATAAAAAAAGTGTCTCACACCACTCTGGGGGTGAACAAAGGCCTCCTGTTGCTTGAATCCAGTCGATGCATTTTGTAAGAAAAATATCTATATACAAAACGTAATAATCACTTTAATCTAGCTTGCACTCAATGTTGAAATGAAGCAGTTCCAGCAGGATGTATATGAGGGTGGAGTTTTGCATACACCACTCAGAAGTGATGCAGCGTGAAAATGCAGCAGAGAATCAAACAAAACCATGGTCACTAATCTAGTGCAGTACACAACGTGGATTTGTGAATAATAATGTCAGAGAATTTGATATAAGCCAAGAGAAGACTGAGTTTTCCTGCTAAGAGGAAACTTTACCCTCTTTGATCCTACGTAAACAAATATTGGTTTTCAGTGGACTCACTGATGCGATATTGCAACACCTGATTTGAGTTATTTGGCTACTATTTCTTTAAGAGCCCTTCAGAAAGGTTTCTGGGTGTTCTGGGCGTTGCTAGTACATTTTTGCATAATATTATTTTGCCACTTCATTCCAGGGTCTGTGGCAAGATGTGCAGGATGAGATAGATGCTGAAATTTGCACATATAATGATAATAATTATAATAATAATACAATAATTATGAGGCCAAGCAAAACAGAGGTAAAATTAAGAGCTAAGGAACTGTCTTTAAATTACTCAGTAAAGACCAGGGTTTTCCAACCCTGTCTGGAGAGCAACCTTCTTGCAAATGGTCAATCTGCTGGCCAATCCTCACAATGCTGAATAAAACAAGTGAACTGCAAAATTCCTCATAATGATTTGCTTGTAGAATCTTTACAGTGGAGACACCACAACACCATCAATAAGGAGAGTAAACTGGAGTGAAGACACAGAAAGAGGACGAAGTGAGACCGGAGAAGGAGAACCTCATCTCCATAGCTAAATATCTGATTTGGTTAATTGATCAACATGAGTGTGTAAATAAACGATTAATGAAAAGGGTAAAACAAGTAATTGAAGTTTATGATTTTAACATCTGGGTGGTCGCATGTATGTGTGTGTGCAATAGTTCTGCTTAGTTTATGTAATCATGACAACTAAAAGACCCACTGCAGAGCTGCAGGGGAAAAGGGCGGCGTCTTAATTATTTGAGATTAACTTTGTGTACCCTATGAGGGAATATTTTGCTTAATGCTTTGTTGAGGAGAAATTTTGTAGCCACCTCCCTAAATATATAATGGAATGCTTGAATTAGAATTGTTGCCTCACATTGGGTGAAGACTTTACTCATTGTTACTTTGATTTATTACTTATAAAGTTTTGTTTTAATAAAGCGAAACCATTTAAATGGTGATGCGCTTTAAACCTCTCTTAAAACAAGACTCGGAGTGATTTATTATTAGTAATATATTATCTGAATTTGAAAAGTACTTCTGTTGTGCTCAATCAGCCCGGATCTGACTGAGTTACTAAGGACACCATTGTAGGGATATCTGAAGCCACTGCGACATCTCACAATCTAAAATGTAAGGGCAAATCTCCTGATTTGGAATTGGTTTTGGATGGTAGAGATGTAAGTTAGAGGATTTGGGTTTCCAACGGTATATTAAAAGCATCATGGTGCCCAATGTTTGGGGCTCATAGGAGCGCTATTAAAAAAACTGATCAGACTGGCCCAAACTGGCCTAAACATCTATAATCTGCCATCCAGTACCACTGTGTTAACATTGTGAGGTAAAAGGGATGCCAACGCCTACTTGAAGATTTTCATGATAACAGTGAGAAGAACTTAAAATGCTCTATCATATTCAATTTTGCATTTAAGAGTAATACAGCATTTAAATCTGTAAAGGGTCTACTTTTATTTGTGTACACTCACAATATTAACAAAATATTGTGCTTTTGTGAAATAAAGAAGATAAACAGGGAGTGCTTTCAGCCGCCTCATTCTCTGTTACCTAAACACTTCACTAAAATGAACTGAAACTCAGTGAATACTCACATAGACATGAGAGACATTTCTATAGAAAGCTTGGAGTGTCTTACTTTTAAATGAAGTATATTGAAAAGAAATATTCTGAGATAAAGTAAACCTTATGAAACCAACACAATGTTGGGTCTTTTCGTCCAAACTCATTATCTCTAATTTGATCCTGCCCTATGTCGCTCAAGCCCTTCATATGTAAATACACAAGTGAGACATCTGCATATATAAACAGCCATATTTCCTGAAACAAAAGCATCTGAGGATTTAGTTCATCGCAGCTACTGTTTATTCTGGAGGAAAATCGCTTGAGAGGGAATTACACTGAATTTACCTAAAAAAAAAACAACAAGATGTGATGCACTGCTTCGTCCAGGAGAATATCAATCTGATGAGTAATGTTTCTTTTTTTTTCATTAGTTAACATGTTATTGTGACATAAACTTGAATACATTTTTGTTTCCTAGTTATTCCTAGTAAACTATAATTAATGACTAAAATGAATTTGAGTTAAATATTTTGAATATGATTCTTTCTTATGCGGGATGTTTTCTTTGCTCTATATAATATAAAACAATAGCCTATATAAAAGTATAATATGAGTGAACACTGTAACATAATGAATGCTTTGAGTCTTCAACTGATTATCATTAGCTCTCGCTTCACAAATAGACTGTTAATATATAAATAACTAAATAACTGCTAAACAATAATGATTAGTTTCTAAATATGAAATGTCCTTTCTCCATATAGTACAAAGCATGAGTGAGTCTTTAATTGCTTAACAATAATAATTAATTTCTTAGACATAAAAATGTGCTTTTTTATAATAAAAATCCTAAATAAAATGTTTGAAATCAGAGAAATATTTTTTGTATATGATAGGCAATTCATTGTATCTAAATTTCTTACGGTGGGATGATGTTTTCAAGCTCTATATAATATAAAACAATATATAAAAGTAATATGAGTGTACACTGTAACATGATGAATGCTACGAGTCTAAGAAGGATTAGACCATGTTTATTATCAATACTCTGTTCACAAATAGACTGCTAATATATAAATAACTAAATAACTGCTAAACAATAATGATTAGTTTCTTAAATATGAAATGTCCTTTCTCCATATAGTACAAAGCATGAGTGAGTCTATGACTACAAAATCTCTGTATATCAGAATCAGAAAGAGCTTTATTGCCAAGTAGGCTTCTGCATACAAGTAATTTAAGTGCTTCCAGTACACAGAGACAACAACAACACACAGATGAAAAAAAAAGACAAATATTGCAAAAAATAATTCAAAAAATAAATAAATTGTATGAATAGTTGAGCTATAGATGATAATGGAATAGAATTGATTAGGATGCAGTGATGTACTAGGATGGAGGGGAAACAAATACATATAAGGATATTGCACATTTTTATTGCATAAGTGGGTACATTGAACTGTTCATTAGGTAGATTGCCTTTGGGGAAGAAACTGCTCATGTTCCTGACTGTCCTGGTGTTTGCGGCTGTTAAGCGCTGGCCTATATGGCCAAAGTTCAAAAATGGGGTAACTTGATTGTGAGGGATCCAGAGTGATTTTCTGAGCCATTTTGCTTACTCTGGATGTATAGTAGGTGGCCAACCAAAATCCGATTTTGTCAGCCAAGAAGTGCCCAGCGTGCAAAGTGCATTTGCAGCTTTTGACCGCTGAGTGGTGCTTTAAAGTTGTCAAACATGCATCAAAGCACATTTTTTCAAATAGTCACGCAGCTTTGTCTCATTGATGTGTTACATTTGCGGCTGCAGTCGGGAAAATGAAAGAAAAACAATATAGTTTAAATATTGAATATTCACAGATGAAAGTTTAGTACTTATGAAGATATGTGCGTCTTCTTAGAACGCAATTCAAGCAGGATAAATGTCAAGCCTGTGCTTATATTTTCACTAAGCTACATGGTATTAAACCATATTTTAGATTTGACACATCTAATAGGTGTGCATTATTTATATTATATTAATTAAGTGTTATATTATTCAAAAGAAATTGTGGTTTACTTTTGCATCAGAGCATTAAAAAAGTGGTAGCCTATTTTAGTGAGATAGCCTACATGGATTTATATGCAGATTTCAATATCCTCACATATTAGGGTCTTTATTGCACAAATATTTTTTTTGTGACAGAGATTAACACCTTTATTTCAACCCCCACAAGCTATAAAGAACTACCACAAAAACCAATCCCCAGCTGAACTGAATTTGGTCTGTTTTTTGGCTGCGAGGAATGTTGTGTTGTCATGTTACTGTGTTGTAATGCATATGCAAAATCTGAAACTGCAATCTTATTCGCAGTTTATTCGTAGCTTACTTTATATCTTTATTATTTAATGCAAAAGAGATTTATTGAAACAAGCTTATAAGAGTGATGCATCCGCCCTAGTACTAATAATCAACGAATTGGAGCTAACATCGGCATTAGATCAATTTAAAACATCAAATAGTCTTCAATT
The DNA here is from genome assembly GCA_024542945.1 of allo-octoploid hybrid of Carassius auratus x Cyprinus carpio. Lineage (NCBI taxonomy): Eukaryota > Metazoa > Chordata > Actinopteri > Cypriniformes > allo-octoploid hybrid of Carassius auratus x Cyprinus carpio. The sequence goes on along the minus strand of CM045073.1, from coordinate 30,366,120 downwards.
GACAGGTTTGTAGACTTGTGAAGATAAATTTTAATGTGAATCCCGACTGTAACCGAAAAAGAAATGTGCTCTATTATTATTCATAACCAAGTGTTTGTGGGTAAAGTATTAATGCTGTATGCATGACAGGGAGGCGCTCCTCTCAATCATTTGATTTTTTCCTGATAATGAAATAACTTTTTTTTTAATTGTGGTGTCTCACATACATGACAAATATATCTACAGAAAGCTTGAAATATCTACTTTTAACCCTTTGTAGTCGATTAACGCATATATGCTTTTGAGTCATTTTCTCCTGATAACCTCGAAAAAGAACTTAAATTACACTCTCAGTTTTAATCGATAGATAAGAGCAATACATCAATCGAATCTGTGAAGGGACTACTTTTTTGGATACAGATATAACAAAAACCTTTGTGCACTTATAAAATAAAGATAACAAACAAGGTCGCTTGTCTGCAGCCTTTGTTCCGCTGATGTCATGTACAAACACGCTCATTAAAATGAAGTGTAACTCAGTGAATACTCAACGAAGAGACATGAGAGTGCTGCGAAATCAAATATTCTGAGATAAAGTAATCCATATGAAAACAATGCGATGTCTGTTTTCATGTCTCCCTTCATTATATCTAATGTGACCAGCTCCCCACGCTTAACGTGCTTTTCAGATTCAAACTGAAGCGCAGGGCTTAAACACCTACACAGAAGAAAAAGCAGCCAGACTGTTCTTCAAGTTTTAGGTGTACTCACACTAGGCATGGTTGCCATGAACTGGGCCCAGTACGATTGTCCCCCCCCACTCCCTCTGGCCTGCACTCACATATAGCTGCTTTCAGCATTCGTGCGAGCACGCTTGCATTATGGAAAAGGAGTGGTTTCGGGATAAACAGGAAGAGCGCGCCTCTGAACGCAATGGAGTACCTCGCTCTGTTTTCTTTGTGGATAATTTTGTGTCGCTTTGGTCCACAGCCCTCTCACAGCCTGTTGTTAAAAAAGATGTGTACGCTCTTAGTGGCGAAAATTTTCAACGAATGCGCTGCTCGTATGAGGATGTTTGCAATGTACCAGCTGAAGTGCAGCAAGGATTTTGCAGTTTTATGTTTTGACACCTCTCCGTAGACCAAAGCGATCCTTTCCCTGTCATGTTGGTTTGAGCGCTGCAGAAAACCGCGGACCTAACGTGTTCCTTTCCGTGCTCGCACGCGTTAGCGCCACACTGCATGCGAACCGCCGAAGTCCAACTGTGCCCTGGCTCCATCCTTCCAAGCGGCCAGGGCGTAATCGAGCGCCACTGGACGATTCGAGCACTCACACTAGTCAAACGAACCGCCGCTTTGGTGGTCAAACGCACCCGGCCCGGTTCAAACTGGCTAGTGTGAGTACACCCTTATTTTTATTTTGCTGTTTGCTTACGATGAGAGGAATAAGACATAATTCACCCCAAAAGATGTGATGAGTTGAGCATTTGAGAAATGGATTTCCCAGAAAAAGAATGAAGCACTTTATTCAGCAGAGATCATAAACATGAGTAAAGTCTCTTTTTATTTATTTGTACTAGTTTTCACATAACGGTAAACATTTTTACTAGTTAGACTTTTTCCAAATACTTTTTTCCAAACTATAATTTCAAACAATAATTAATACTAAATGTATAATCAAGTGAAACATTATGAAGTTTCAATAACAATATACAATACTATACCATTCCAAAGCTTGATGTAAATAATATAAATGTGACAAATAGAGATAACTCTAACAAATGTAAAAACAATGCAGTTCTTTCAATTTATTCCACCCTAAAAAATATTTTCAACATTAATAATAATAATGATGATGATGATGATGTAATAAATGTTTTTTTTTTGGTAGAAAATAAAATTGTTAAAAGGATTACTGAAGGATTGTGTGACTGGAGTAAGGATGCAAAAAATTTGTTTGAAAGTGTCACGGTTGGTAAAAGCGTGATCTCGAGGTGTTTACTTTGTGGTGAATTCTGTGTGTTCTATCTGCACTGATTAGTTGTGGGCGTCTCGTTATTGTATCAGCAACAGCTGCCACTCATTACTCATCCACTATATAATGGTTGTCTCCGCTCCTGTGTTTGTGAGATCGTTGTTCTATGTCGATGTGTTTACCTCATTGTCATTGTTTGTTTATGTACCATCTCCCTATCTTCTCATTAAAACCTTAAACTCGCTATTGTTTCCAGACTGTCCTTCACCAGCCGTCACATTGATTAGCTGATCAGATGATTAATTAGGGTTGAAGCTAAAGTCTGCAGGGCTGTAGGCCCTCAGGATAACTACACAAGAAAAAATAAAACTTATTTTATTACCACATGTTCCCAAGACATTCTAAACAATCCATCAACTGAATAATTAAGGATTGTTTAATTATTCAATATAGGCTGTGCTGCTGCAGATGTAGATATACTGTATCTGTAGCTACAATTTCTTAACTTAGTAGGCTACTATCCTTATTTATATTTTAACAGTTTATCAAATGAAAGAAATGTTCAGTTGTTATTATTAAGCACTATATAGTAAGAAACACATTTTACATTAATACCATTCCTAATGTAGCCACTTCATATAATCAGCTCCTACTGTATATGGTTAGGCTAGGTTCTGCTTTAGTGGCATTGATGGTCAGATGATATGATATGCCGCAATATCTTGTCAGATTAATCATGATATCCACCACTACCACCACAAAACAAAAACAAAAAAAGCACATGCGTAAATACAAAATCACACCAAATTTATATGGTGTCCTTTGCCACTTACAAAAAAAAAGTTAGATTGTAATATAGTTTCAATACTTCCTAGAATTCACCTGTGACCACACACTCACATTTAGCTTTTGTTTCAGAATCTCGATTTCCCGATCTGCCTTTTTGGATCTGCCGTCCAAGTATACAAGTTCTTTGCTGTTTTTTTTTCTTCTATCTTTTTAATAAGTCTATATAACTCATTAACAGGCTACTGAAAATACAGTAGATTAGAGTTACATAATGTAGTTCTAAAATTCTATAGAATTAAACTAACATTTACTGTAAATCACTGAACTGTGTTCATCTGTGCACCAGAAGTTGATGGACCCTTTCTCCTGCTGTCCTGCTGGGTATAGATAAGAACAACAATTTATAGATATAAACTTAGATTCTATAGGCTACTCCATATAGACATGTGAATGTGTAGATTGTTTTATGTGAGACTACATATTAACATTACCTCTGTAGGCCTCTCTGTGGCAGAAGAAATGGTTTCTTCATCCCCATCATCTTGTGAAGATGAGCATTTCATAGAGTACACTTTATAATACTATTTGTCATAATTGGTGGGTGTATTGAGTAGGCTACTTACAACTGCCTGGGGTTCTGTTGGGACAGGAGGCTCCAAGAGACAGATATTAACATCCAATCTGTTGGGGTCAATGAAAACCCAATCCAAAGTAATATAAATGGAAATATCACAAAAAGTCTATATAAAAAATAACATTCTGTAGGTAGACCTCTTACTCTTTTATGAAGGCACGTAAATCTTCTGGAGTGACTGGCTCTGATGCGTCCCTCCAGGAATTCCCCAGTCAATTCTTCCAGTATTCAGGCTCAGGGCCATCTCCTCTGCATTTGTCAGGAGGTGGTGGTGGTGCAGTCCTTCCCGCTTTCGCGAGCCTCTGCCCTCTTTCTGTTGACAGTTGGGAATTTACTCTAAAATAGTTTTTAATTACTAACTACAAATTACAATTGGTCTAAGTAAATGTGACTTAGGCCCAATCCCAATCTATTTTATACCTCTTCCCTTCCCTTTGGTCTACTTGCTAATTAATTACTTTCTAAATCCCAAATCAACCTCAGCCACTTGAACAATAAGGGAGAGACCTTACCTGTCAAGATACCAATCATAGCGCTGTATCTTCATCAGATAGTTTTGGAGGATTAGCGTGTGGTGGGTATGTTAAAGGAGGCTCTGGAGGATGACTGCATCGGCTCGGTCTTTTTCAGTCTAACTTTCTACACTTATTTTTTTTATTCCTACTGCGAGTCAAGTGCTTCATCATATTTGACATGTTGCGGTCTTGGCAGCAATTATTTTACAGCGCTGTTATGCGTAGAGCTTGAACTGACAAGATTATACCCTTAGGTATCAAAATTTGGTACCAAATGAAAAGACATTTTTGAAACTCGATAGTATCAAGGCAATTTGGTCAGTGCCTAAAAGTGTCGAACTCGATACCAGCTCAACCAAACCTGTCTTTAATAACAAAGGGCCATTTGAGATTACTGAAGGCACAGAAGTGCTGAGATAACGATCTTTTCCACTTTTGGGCAAATGTGTGCCAGGGCTAACAACGAGCCGTGCTGGGCCCATAGCCTCGCGACCTCAAGAACAAGCCCAAAATCAAGCTCTATTTTCACTGTCGGCAGAGTGCTACTTTAAAACCTTCCATTAACACTCCTCTTGAAGCAAATGTCACACAACCCCAACCGTCATTACTTGAGGAGAAAATGAATGAAAACTATATTGTAAAACTAACTTAACAGAAAGAGTTTTTTTCCTTACAAAAGACTTCTCAGACTTCAACATAGATATTTTATATGATTAAAATATATTTTACACAGATGTATTAATTTGTGAGCATGCTAGAATTAAACTATCATAATTTCACATTAAAATAGAAAACATACTTGTTTCAGTTGCATTGCTGCTGGGTGATTTTTTTGACTACAGGAATGCACAAAACAACTCCATTAGGGCTTTTAAATCAAATGTGTACACATATAACACTACAGAAAATACACTCACAAACCCTGGTATGTTTCTGTCAAATTTATTTAGAAACAATGAGCATTAATTCAGGGCAGCTGCTGTCCAAATGTGGTGACTTAAGCAGAACTGTATTGTTGTGCCCCTCTCAAATTATTATGAAAGTAAAATAAATAAATAAATAAAACACCTATTATAGGGATCAAAATAAAACGTTAATAAAATATAAAAGTAAATAACTAAATTGTAATTACATTTTATTATTTATAAATTACAATTGTAGCTAGACAAGTGTACCATGGCTATGATTTTACAAATCCAGATTGATTTTTATAGTCTCAAACATTCAGAAATGACACAAAAATAATTTTTTTTACTTCAATAAAACCGGGGTTTCTTTTCTTAGGGTTGTGATGTCCACATTTTTTTTTGTTTAAGAAATTATAGAGTAGGAAAAAGGTGGCCAAAATTTAAGATTAAGTGGATATTTGAATTAAATGTTTGGTCAATATCAAACAAGGATTTGATCTCCTGTTACACAGCAATTATAATATTAATAATAATACAATAATAATATGACTATATATATATATATATATATATGTATATAATACATATATATACATAGCATATATATATATATATATATATATAATAATATATTTATAATATATATATATATATATATATAATATATTTATATATATATATATATATATATATATACATATATATAATATAATATATATTATATACTCATATATTATATATATATATAATATATGTATATATATTATAATAATATAATATTATATATATATAATATATTATATATATATATCCACATAATAATATATATATATATATTATATTCATGATAACACTAATATACAATATATATATAGTATTTAGGGTTCCATAAAATCCGGTTGGTGCGTTACCTCGGTTTAAAGTCACTGTTAGGTTCTTTTCGGTTGCGTAAGGGAAAGAAATTAAACATTAAACTCGGGTTGTTTATTACTATAAACTTTTTTTTAACAATTTGTTTACTTTTTTTATATTTTTAATAAAATATATAAAAAAAAAAAGAATAATAAATAAAATACTGCTGCAAAGTTCTCCACTAAATAAAAAGACTCCAGTCTCAAACCAATATCATATAATAAAATATAATGAAAAATATAAATAAATTAAGCTGCAAGCAGTGATGAGCAGAGCCCGCATCCGGCTCACCGGAAGTGGGGCTTTGTAAATATGAACAGTGAGAAATATGCCTTT